>CM037154.1:24539139-24648406 GCA_020921065.1 Vaccinium darrowii
ATTTTCCCTAAAAAATACACATCTCCAACAAAATGTATAGGAATTGTCTTCCGGTTCAAAAAAATGAAAAAACAAAATATATAGGACACCCACGTAATGATTGGGCCTAGGCCACCCAAATACCTGGGCCGGCCCTGGCTTCACAGAGTTCCGTTTCCCCGCGCTAACGAAGCTTCCATCTCTCTCTCTGGACCGCGTAGACTGAGCAGACTCTGTCAAGAACACACACAGAGTTGGTGAAGTCTAATAATAAGTCTACTTCAAAATTCTGCGTCTCTGCAAGCATTTCAGACCTATTTGGTGGCATATCTCGTCATCTCATCTCCTATTCGAATTCATAATCGACATCGTATTTAAGATGGGTGAGAAAAAGAAAGAAGCGCCATCAATGTTGGCGATTTTCTCGTCCCTCTTCTCAATTGCAACGTTTCTTCTTAGATTCTCGGCTGCCAAACAGCTTCAAAGTCAAACGAAAGACCAGACCCAATCAACCGATCGCTGTGGATCCTCCTTGGTTTTTTCCGTACAAGGAGATATCTATCGAAATGGGTATGCAACGCTTCATTGTGTTGCTTTTCCATTTACGCTTAATTTTTACACTTGGGAGTATATATGTACGTTTGTTTTGTAGTAGTAGTAGTTTGTTATACAGATTTTTTTTTGGGTAAATTGTTATGCAGATTTGGTTCTTCTAGGTTTTTTTTTTAATATGTCTGGAGTAGCTGTTTTTACTTCTTTACCGGTTTATCCATATCTGGTTTCCTCAATTTCCTAGAGAAATTCGTGTCCCATGTTTTTCCAATTGGTGAATTATTTTGCACCTTTTTTTTTCCTTGAAAAAACCAGCGCGTGTGGATTTTGATCCTTAAGGTTTACAATACCATGAGCGATGGTATAAGATTCACAGAAGTAAGAACCGGTTGACACAGTCAGTATGATTGAGCCCATTTAAAAATTGGACCACAAAATCATATTTCAGTCAAAATTTACCATTTTTTTTGTTGGGTTAAACTGTAAAGGTGTCTGGGCCAGCTCACGTGCGCTCACGTGCACTCGACTAATCCCCTCCTCGGTCTTGTCACTCGACTAATCCCCTCCCTGGTCCCTTCAAAGGCAGGTGATCCACTCAGGGCTAGGGGTTTCACAAGGAATTACTTTCTTACGGCTTACCCCAGAATCGGACACTAGTCAATTGTGTGGGAAGCAAATCCACTAACCAACTGGACTAACCTTTGATTTTAAATTTACCCAGTTTACCTACATGAATTAGCTTTTAGAATACTTTCAGGCTCCAGCCAAACGGTTTTCACTTTCAGTCACATATGGATAGTTTATTTACTCTATATGACTTGGATATCTTGGATATGGTCATGCGTCTGTGGTTACGTTGTCCGAAAAGTATGCAATACATAAATTTATTTGTATGAATGTTATCATTGTTAGTTTGTGTTTTATCCATGCATGTGTATTCAGTAATCTACTTGTTATTTTCCACCTGCTTTGGGTGCATTGCAAATAACATATCATGTGGTAAATTGTTTTCCCAACTCATCAACAATAACTTCCCCTACACAATTTTCCAAATTTCTGATTTGATTGCTTTCAATTTTTTTTTTTTCTGGATTTTGTCAGTAATTTGTTACTACTATTGATAATTGAGAGAGAGAGAATGAGTCTAGCTTCAAACTACACACTAACCGAAGAGAAATTCCTCAGAATTGTATCTCCCTGCAGATTGAATATTAAGCTAATAACCATCCATTGAAAGAAATTATTAAAATCTTCTTTATATTCGTTTTCTATCCTGATTCTGGAAAGCAGGGTGTTGTATTTAGTTTTATGCTTTATAATTCAGGGTGTCGTTGCATGTGCAGATTTTTTTATGCTATCATATACATAGGGAACCCTCCCAAGCCCTATTATCTTGATATTGACACCGGAAGTAATCTTACTTGGGTGCAATGTGCAGCTGCACGTAGTGCCAAGTTGCTCAAGGTAAGTACTTCTTTTTCTTTAATTTTGCCTAAATATTTTGGTTAATCTGAATACTATTTTTTCTTCTATCTTTTCCTTATTCTCAGGCCCCTAATAATCCATACAAGCCAAACAATAATGCCTTGTTTTGCAAGGATCCCTTATGTGCCTTTGTCGACCAACCAAACAATTTTCCATGCAAGGCCCCAACTGATCAATGTGATTATGAAGTTCATTATGCTGACTACGGTTCATCTCTTGGTGTGCTGGTTCGAGACTCCTTTCCCCTCAAATTCACTAATGGTTCGACTTATAAGCCTACGCTGGCCTTTGGGTACAGAATTTTGATTCCTTTTTCAGAAATTGTCTTCGATGAAAATTCAATGTGTAGACTACTTTAGTCAAATCTTGTAAAAACTGGTAAAAAATTAATTTCTAATTCTTTCAGTTCAGAGTGATATCATATTTTTACTTCTTTTCCACTGAATAGAAAATAAGGGAACATTTTTCTACAGGTGTGGATACGATCAAGAATTTTCAGGTCCATTTCCTCCCCCATATGTCGATGGAGTGCTTGGCCTTGCAAATGGAAAATCAAGCATTGTGTCACAGCTACGCGGTTTTGGTCTAACACAGAATGTAATTGGCCATTGTTTTGGAGGACAGGGGAAAGGATTTCTTTTCTTTGGAGATGATTTCTTGCCTTCTGGACTTGTTTGGGCTCCAATGTTGCCCAATTCGTTGTGAGTAATGGCTGTTATGGAACTACTCTTGTCATTTTTGTTACATAGACTGATGCATGGTGTGTTTGTTCGGAAACTTGGGAACTTTATACAGCGTGGCGGTCAAAACTTTAGATTTTACAGAAGTTGATTTTGAGAATCAGAATCCCACAGTATCAAAATTGGTGCTTCAAAGTCATCTTGTAGAAGTCCTGCATAATGCACGAATTGCTCTATTTTACTTTGTTAATACATAATGGCATTTTCCCATAGAAAATGAAAAACGAGCACCTTAAAAAATAGATTTATTTTTTACCATCTTGACATGCCCTTGCAACACAAACTATGTGAATTCAACGCCTAGACAAAACTTGCACCTGATGCCTGTGCCTGGGTCGCTCTAACATAATTTACCATGGCTTTGTTTGGACTTCTTACTAGTTAACTATTTCAGGAACCACTACATGGCAGGGCCTGTGGACCTCCTCTTCGGAGGGAAGACTTTGGGTGCCAAGGGGCTTTATGTAGTTTTTGACAGCGGGAGTACCTACACTTACCTCAATCCTCAAGCTTATCAAACCACACTCGCCCTGGCAAGTTGCTCATCGTTTGTTTCAGTTAAAGAAGTTCAATTTCAAAAATGATCTTAAAAGAACACCTAAGCCCTGTTTTCAAAAAGTTTTATTTTTATGTTCATTTTGAGTTTTTTTTTTAACTGAAATGGAAATATATTAAAACCTGAAAAGTGGAACAAAACAGCGTTAGTTTTTGAACTATAACAGCTTAGGCACGTCAATTCAAGTAAGCTGTAAATTAGATGAAACAAACGGATTACAATACAATGCTCCCTTTTGTGTTTGTGAAAAACTCACTAGTGACTCCTAATTTCAGATTGAGACAGCACTGTTGAAGAAGCCATTAAGTCGAGTCAAGGATGGAAACCTCCCCGTATGTTGGAAAGGGGTGAAACGATTTGAAAACCTTGACGCAGTAAAAAACAACTTCAGTCCTTTGGCATTGAGCTTTACAAATACCAAGAATGTTGTTTTCGTGTTGCCAGCTGAATCTTATCTCGTCGTCACTGTGAGTACCTCTTGAGACCATCTTATATTTTACCCATATAAATGAGAAGGCAATAGTATGTTAAACTTTAAAGATGACGCTAACTAACAAGCTGATTTCTGTTGCAGTCTCATGGCAATGTGTGCTTGGGGATTTTGAATGGAGCTGATGCACATTTAGGACAGTTGAACATAATTGGAGGTAAGAAATACTGAGGCTGTGTTTGAATCATGAATTTATGGAGGGATTTGCCTAGGGAACAGAAAATGATAATAATAAAACCAGTTTCTTCAATTCCCTACTCAAGTTAGGAATGTGGGGTGAAAAGAACAGGAACTAAAGAAGGACTTTAATCATCTTCTGATTTTTTCTTTTACATGTTCCTGGCCCTTCGTGAATTCCCCTGCAAATTGCAGATCGATGGAAGTTTATTTTTATATCATCACCCTTTGCTTTGTCATTCTTTGCTTCACAGATATTACTATGCAAGACAAATTGGTTGTTTATGACAATGAGAGACAAAGGGTTGGTTGGACTTCTTATAGTTGCAACAAGCTCCCCAAGCCTTGAACTGTGTTTTTAGGTACTTTAAAATTTCAACAAGGGTCTATTCTCCTACTTGTTTATCTTTTTTCTGGGTCATTGATATAATGAAGGGGTTCTTTTTCAGCCTTGGTGCGGCCAATTTTGAGTAATATTAGCAGGGCATTGCTCTTCATTTTTACCTTAATGGGGTAGTGAATCATTTTGAATCTTTGATGTTTGTAGAGAAGAGGTTGATAGAATAAAAGGTTAGAAATGAATGTACTGGAGCATTAGCCCCTCAGTATCAAAGCTATAGAAATTGGCTTGATGGCTTGCTGCTGTAAATTGTACTACTGTAATTAACTTCTTGAAGTACTTATGAGAGAAGAGATTGATCGTTGTCTCTAAATTCTGAGTCAACCAATGAGTACGTCTGTTGGCAAAATCAATAACTTCAAAGGTACTTGAGAGGAGATTAGAAAGGAAAATTATACTACTACTTGTGTTGGATTACAGTCTCACGAGCTGCATCTATGTATGTTTGAGGCCAACCCAGTACCTACGACCTACACCTAGAACCTTAGTCACACAATTCGCTTCACCTAGGGTGGTGCACTGCGATCTGGTGCACGAATTCTCGCGTCCGCATCCAGTGTTGTTGCGAGTTAGAGTTGAATCTACGACATATTTTATAATTGGAAAATTCTAAAATTAGTCCAATAGACTATCGTTAAGGTTTAAAGAGTATATTGAAATGTGTGAAAAATGTATGAATAGTGAAAGTGAAGGTTTACAAAGTGTATATTGAAATATGTGAAAAGTAGGCTGACAATAAAAGGACCTTTGTAACGGTAAATTAAGGGGAACCGATTTCCATGCACCGACCATGTCGCACACGAACAATCCAAACCGTTCATTCATCTTAGAGTGATTTTTTGAGGGGCCGACTAGAAATCAGGTCCATCGGACGCGCGTAAGAGTTTGATCCAAAATACCCCTATTTCATTCACTAAATAGCTAGAGGAAACACAGTTAAAGAGTCTATCGTACATGCTCTCCCCAGGGATGCTAAAGTGAATCGGCACAGTTACAAATTGGTGGCAACGTGATAGGGTACCAAGCCCAATTCTTTAGAAACTAACAACATTTGTAATGTATCAAGAGATGATATATTTAAGTAATTTGAAGGTTAAATTCCACGGAGACCTCCTTATCCATGCCTCTTTTGCACGGAGATCCCTTAATGTTTAAAAGCGTTCAGATAGACCCCCTCATCTATGCAAAATGCAAAAAACCTCTTACATTAACGGAATGACAGAAATAACTATAATACCCCTAAAAAATAAATAATTGGTGTGATCACCCACTCACCCCCTCATCTATGAATATCATCCACAGTCACCCCCCTCTTTTCAAAAAGGAAAAAACTACTTTTTGTAAAATATATTTCGAAAACAATTTTTTTAGAGAAATTGAAGAACAATATTTTACAAAAACATTTTGAAAAAAAATTCTTTAAAAAATAGTTTTTGAAAACAGAATTCTTTAAAAACATTTTTGGAAACCATCTTTTTTAATATGAAAAAAGGGTATTTTTTGAAGACGAATTTTTAAAAGGAAAGTTTTTGTTAAAAAAAAAAAGAACAAATTTTAAATAAATAATTTTATAAGAAAATAGTTTCCCAAAAAAAAACTTTTGGAAGTAGTTTTTCAAAAAAAAATATTTTTCAAAAAAAGAAGTTTTGAAAATGGTTTTTGAAATTTTTTTTCCCGAAACCAACTTTTTTTAATATAAAAAAACAGTATTTGAAAAGCTTTTTTCCGAAACCAATTTTTTCAATATGAAAAAATGGTATTTTATTCCCCTCGAAGCGATCTAATTGAAGTTCTATTCCCCTCGAAGTGATCAATTTGTTTTCCATTCTCTCTCTCTCTCTCTCTCATAAATATTTTAATATCAAGCATCATGAGTGTAATACCCTAGGTTTGGGGGTAGATGGTGTTTAGTTCTACATTAATTATTTACATGAGTGATCTTGGGCATATAACAAACCATGTAAGAAAATTCTAGTACCTTGGATTTAAGCATTTTGGGTCATGTGGTGTGGCTTGTGGATCAAATCAAGGTATTGGGCTAATAGTCTACGTGAGGCGCTACAAATGGTATCAGAGCTCCGCCCTAGTTCAAGTGGTGGGTAGGATGCGCGCTCTACCACCACGGACACCAGGGGAGATTCTTGGGACTATGCAACAAGAACGTTGCATCCCTAAGGGAGGAAGATTGTAATACCTAGATTTGGGGGTAGATGGTGTTTAGTTTCACATTAGTTGTTTACATGAGTGATCTTGGGCATATAACAAACCATGTAAGAGACTATTAGTACCTTGGGCTTAAGCTTGGTTTTTTTTTTTTTTGGGTAAATAAGCTTGAAATTAAAAGAGGATAAGCGAATGTACAGCCTACAAGGGGCATACCCCAGGAAGGACAAAATGAAAAGAAAAAGGAAATAGGGGTTACTGGCACATCCCGCCAGCATAGGAGTAAATAAGCAAAGGTAATAGGTGAATCAGATAATTGTTACAAAGTGAGCTAGACAAGTAGAACCCTACTGGATGTTTCTCTCCCATCAAATAGAGGAGAGAGAAACACCATACAAAAATGGGGATAGTGTAGCACAGTTACTAATGAAGCTTGAACATGATACTTGCTGCTTGACATGATACTTGGGACTGCAAATGTCATGGAATTGCTTGACCATAAAACTTGATGCTTGAAAACATGAGACTTGAGGCTTGAACATGGATCTTGGGATAAATCCTTGGACTTGATGCAAGGGGCTGCATCGCCAAGACACAGACAGCTGCAAACTGATGTTAGTTGCTGCAGCTGCAGCAACTGTGGTGGTTTTGGAGGAAATCGAGCAGCATAACGGCTGCTATTTACAATCCCTGAGAATCAGATGTCTGGAATGAACCTTTGTTCCTTGCTGCAGCAAATACAGGGCAGCAGCAAAAATGCCTTTGAATCTGCCCCAACTGATTGAAACAGCCCCCAAGTAATGGCCAGCAGCACAGCAAAATAGACAGCCCCCAAGTAATTGCCATTGAGACTGCCCCCTCTGATTGAATCTGCCCCTGGAGTATTAACAAGCTCAGACAATGATAATGCAACAGCTGGAATGAACCTTTGTTCCTTGCTGCAGCAAATACAGGGCAGCAGCAACAGATGCCTTTGAATCTGCCCCAACTGATTGAAACAGCCCCATGGGCTGGAGCAAGCAATCTTCCCCAAGTAACTTTCCAGAGCCTGCAGAGAAACTTCCCAAATGGGAGATTAAAGTCACAAAATTCGCAATCCACTCCTTGATTTAGAACCTGCATCACAAGCCAAATGTAGTCAGTATGGGATAGACTTTCAATCATACATAGGCCACAACACAATAAACAAAGCATCATGATTATATACAAAGCATCAAAGTAGGAGGTCTGTAGGGATGTTCCAAGATTCCATTAAAGTAGGAGGTCCAGCAGGGATTTTTGTGAGGGACATCAACCTGTTCCTAATATCAAGACATATCCTGGCCACAACTGATGGGATAGAATGCTGAAGACTTTGGAACTTCCTTGTGTTTCTTTCTATCCAAACATGATAGATAGAAACAGTAAAGGACAGCTTGGCAATTATGCTTCTTAGACCTTTCCCTTTAAAGTTGGAGAGTTGTGACACTAAGCTAGACAGTGATTGAGATTGCCATATGAACTGGGATTTATGGGACACAGAATCCCAAACTTGCTTGGTGAAGGGACAATTGAAGAATAGATGGTCATGACTCTCCATGTCAGGACAAAAACTGCAGCATGGGGAGTCAATGACTCTAAATTGGACCAGTCTATCTGCTGTGGACAATCTGTGCTGGATGGCAATCCAGCTAATGATGCTACACTTAGGGATATGCGAAGGAAACCAAATTATAGGACTCCATGCAACAGGTGGAAGATGAGTCCTAAGTTTGTCCCAAAGTGATGAGATATTGAATTGACCATTATGGGCAAGTGTCCACAAGCAAATATCCGTATGAGTGGAATTATCTCTGTGCAAAGGAGGCAGTGTATCCCTAATCTCATTCAATTCCCAAGTTTGTGTAGTGGGAAATTTCCATTGATTATTATTATTCAATATGGCGGACACTATGGCATTATCAGGTATACCAGAATCATAAATGATGCGATTTCCAAATTTTGTAGCTAAGGGGCCGAGAGGGTGCCAATTATCATGCCAAAGGAAGATGTTGGAACCATCCCCAATCTTATACTGAATGTATGATTGTATGAGTGGACGAAGTTGAAGCAACTTCCTCCACGTCCAAGAAGGGCTGCTGGGAATTTTAACTTTCCAAAAACTCCTACCTTTGAGTAAGTAAGATTTCACCCACTGGCACCACATAGATTGCTCTCCCCCAGATACCAGGTACCAAATATGCTTAGACATAGCAGCCTTGTTCCAAACTTGGAGGGATTTAAAGCCCAAGCCACCCTCTTTCTTAGGGGAGCACAGTTGCTCCCAAAATATTTTAGCCCCAGTGTTCCTAAGATCAGATCCAGTCCAGAAGAAGGATCTAAGAATAGATTCAACTTCTTTAATGACCTTCTTAGGGAGAATGAATATAGAGGACCAATACGTCTGCATGGAAAAAAGAACAGATTTCACTAGTTGTACTCTCCCTGCATAAGATAAATACTTGTTTGCCCAAGATTTGGTTCGATTGGTGATTCTATCAATGAGAGACTTGCAGTCAGAGTACTTGAGCTTAGTGGAGATGAGAGGGACCCCCAGGTATCTAACAGGGAGGGAGCCCTCTCTAAACCCAAGAAGATCAAGAATGGCAGCCTTAACTGAGGGTGGAACTCCGGAGAAGAATATGTTACTTTTGCCTGGACTAGGAGAGAGTCCAGAGAGGGCCTCAAATTCAGAAAGAGCCTCTTTAATGCACTGAATAGAGCTCAACTCCCCCTTGCAAAAGATCATAAGATCATCAGCAAAGCATAGGTTGATAATCTTTGTCTTGTCACATCTCCAATGGAAATGGAAGTTTGGAATGAGGGACTTCTCTTTAAGTATTTGAGTTAGCACTTCCATAACAATGACAAAGAGGTAAGAGGACAAGGGATCACCTTGCCTCAGACCCTTCCTACCCTTGATGAAACCTGTGGCCTCCCCATTTATGTTTAAAGAGTAATTAGCTGTTGTAACACATGCTTTGATCCATTGAATCATTTGGGGATGAAAATTCATAGATTCAAGAATGTCCCACAGGAAGTTCCATCTAACATTGTCATATGCTTTCATAATGTCAACCTTAAGTGCACACCTAGGTGAGGAGGAATGTTTATGATAATCTCTCATTATTTCCTGGGTGAGGAAGATGTTATCTGTTATTTTCCTACCCTGTACAAATCCAGATTGAACTGGATCAATGAGATGGGGTAGTGCAGTCTGGATTCTTTTGGATAAAATTTTAGCAATGCACTTGTAAATGGTATTACAACAGGAAATTGGCCTATAATCCCCAACTTTCGAGGGGTTAGGAATTTTAGGGACAAGTGCAACACTGGTAGAATTAGCCTTAGTGAGGAGCTTGCCAGAACTGAAAAAATTCCTAACAGCAGATGTCACATCTGAACCCACAACATCCCAAGCTTTTTGGAAGAATCCCGCATTATAACCATCTGGACCAGGGGCTTTATTGGGATTAAGTGACATGAAGGTTTCCTTAATCTCAAGGTTTGTAATTTCAGAAATCATGGAAACTCTTTGAGTGTCTGAAAGTTTAGATTTAACAAGTTGATTGACCCTAGGGCCACCAGAGTATTGAGTGGTATGGGGGGTGCCCAACAATTGAGTATAGAACTCAACAAAGGTAGACTTAATCTCACCTATATCATAGGTGAGACTATTATCACAAAGCACCAGGCTAGTGATACTACCTCTATTCCTATTTTGGGATATGGACTTGAAAAAATATGAGGTACATTGGTCCCCGAGCTTGAGCCACTGTACCCTGGATTTCTGCTTGGCAAAGCTCTCCTCAGCTCTAGCCAATAACATGTACTGTCTGCACAACACCCTTTCAAGGAGTTGGTTATTGGTATTTTTTGGATCTGCCCCAAGGTCCTTTTGAACAATTTCAAGTTGTTGTTTCATAGCCAGGGCCCTAGATGAAATATCGCTAAACTCCTTAGTATTCAATTGTTTGAGTTCTTTTTGTAAAAGTCTAAGCTTCTCAGTTGTTACATACATAGGATTACCAATAATAACACTTCTCCATACTTGCTGAACAACACTAAGAAATTTAGGATGGTCAGCAAGGAAATTGAAGAACTTGAAGGGCTTGTTAGCATTCCTAGGAGAAGGATTCAGAGAGATCACAGCGGGGGAATGATCAGAAATCCCAGGGGTGTGGAAATGAGCACTAGAGTGACAGAACAGTTTAATCCATTGCTCATTAACAAGAACCCTATCAATTTTAGTAGTAACGACATGTGAAGGGTCTTGCTTGTTAGACCAAGTGAAATGGCAGCCAGTGTATTTAAGGTCCTCTAATTCATTGATGGTTATACACATAGCAAAATCATCCATGTAGGATGGCCAATGTGGATCACCCCCCACTTTGTCAGAGGGATACCTCAGCGCATTGAAGTCGCCTAAGACAACCCAAGGGCCAGGAGTATTCCAAGTATTCAAGCATTGCCATAGGGTATCTCTTTCATGGTAAACATTGGAACCATAAACAAAGGTGGCGGTAAAATTTATGTCATCGGTAACAGAATGGATACCACAGTGAATAGCTTGGTTAGTTTGAGCAAGGACAATGACTTTCACAATAGTAGGATCCCAGCCTATACATATTCTACCACTAGAAGAGTTGGTGTAGTTGTGAACAAACGACCAAAATGGAATTCCAAAAGCTAAAATGGACATTTGCTAAAATCAAGGGAGTGATTTTAGCAAATGAAGTGGGGAGGTGATAAAATCTCTAATGAGTCTGGACATATGTGTGTTTACATATAAAATTAACAAATCCAATAATCAGTTGACACGTAATCAAAATGCCAAATGTTGGCAATTATTTATTGATGAAGGCACATTGGAATAAAGGGACATATTTGAGTAAATACGATGTCGTATGGTTTCTCAGATTTGAAAAGCAGTTATTGGCAGTTACAAGTCAAGGATAAAATAAAAATTGACTTCGAAGCCATGGTATTAACTGCTAAATACATAAACTCCACGTGTAAACTTGTGAAACAAGTAAATTGGCAGTTAGAACACGTGGAGTGCCTATTGAAAGGCAGTTATTCTCCTTAACATATAATCATTTGAGTTTAGTTCAAGCAATCGTGAAGATTCAAAATCAAAGCTTCTGGAGGAAGAATTAGAAGAATTCAAATTCAGACGTGGAGGAGGGAAGAAACTGCCAATTCGAGGAGTAGAAGTTAGAGTTCGAAGCAAGCCAAGTTCAAGTTCATTGAGCGGGAAGTTCAAACTGCAAGCAGCGTCTATAAATAGAAGAAATTGAAGAATGAAAACCCCCGGACAAATCTTCAACAAACAGCTATTAAAAAACTGATGCTTGGTTTGTTCATTGGCAAAGTAGTTTAGGATCTCGAACTCAGTTCGAAGTAGATTAGGAAGTAGTTAGGATTGATGTCGATTGTTCTTGTAACAATCACCTGTTCGAAGTTCTTGTATTTGAAGTTGGAGACAATTTCGAAGTAAGTTTATCTTTGGCTTATCAGTCGAAGTATCTTGTTTCTTTGTTGTTCTTTGATTTCCTAAGTATATTGGTTTACATTTCTTCACTTGTTAAGAAAAATCTTCTTAGTTGAGGTAATTGAACCAATAAAACACAATCGCCTGATTAGATTTGGTTTTTCCAAAGTTAATCTGAGGGAGGAGATTGAAACTCTCTCTGGCACGCTCGCACACAATTATTTTCCATTGCAAAGAAGTAAAAGAACCAAACAATGTGTACGTCCAGATTCATTGGAGATTTTATCACCTAAAATGGACATTTGCTAAAACCACCCCCTTGATTTTAGCAAATGTCCATTTTAGCTTTTGGAAAACCAAGCCTTAAGCATTTTGGGCCATGTGGTGTAGTTTGTGGATCAAATCAAAGTACTGGGCTAGTGGTCTAAGTGGGGCGTTACAACGAGAAGCAAGGCGAACAAGATGAACCGAAGTCAACATGTTATTGCGTTAGAGAAGAATGGAGAAAGTATCTCAAAATCCCAAACCAGGTTGATTAACATTAACAAGAAGTCAGATGCGATTATGGAGATTATATCGCATTCAGACAAGGATCAAATGGGCTTCACATCCACATATAACACTCTTTATATTAACTATATTTATTAATCTATTGGAGTATAACTTTAGTGTTGGAAATGTACTACATGAGAAGAAGGCGAAGATTATTTGGAGAATGATGATGAAGTTCTAAGAAGTTTCTTTGATGAAAGCCAATGATGTCGATGGTGTTTTTTTTTTTTTTTTTCCTGGATTCCCACCTTCTAGTTTGATCCTCTTTGTTTTCAACTGTGGTGGTTCTTTGGGCTTTGGTTTTCTTTGTTTAGGGTGTTTGGTCGTTTTTCGCTTTGGGGATTTTTTTTTATATTTTTTAATAATATTAGTG
The DNA here is from genome assembly GCA_020921065.1 of Vaccinium darrowii. Classification (NCBI taxonomy): domain Eukaryota; kingdom Viridiplantae; phylum Streptophyta; class Magnoliopsida; order Ericales; family Ericaceae; genus Vaccinium; species Vaccinium darrowii. The sequence goes on from CM037154.1 coordinate 24,552,119, forward strand.
CAGGGGGTTTGGTTGGTTTCTTGCCAGCCTCAGGTTGTTATTTTTCCTTTGATTCCTAATGGTAGGTGTCTATCGGAGTGAAAGGTGCTTTCTTTGCAGGCTGGCTCTTTCTCTGTTTTGATTCCTCGTGCTTAGAATCCTTGTAAGAATTTTGATCTTTGCAATTTGTTTCTAAAGATTAATAAAATCTTTTTTATTGTTCAAAAAAATTCTTGTATGGAGACAGGACAGAAAAATTAAAAGGTCCACAACCACAAACGAAAGGTCCAACGTTGTAGAGCCACGAAGATCATGGAAAGGTGGTCTTAAGGGAAGCTAATCAACAGTTTGAATTTCATCGACAAAACTTTGACTGTTATACAACTGGAATCGAGATCTTGGAGCCTTTCAAATGAAAATTGAGTTCCCACGACTTCGGTGACCCAACATATTGGTTGGATCCGCGTGGAGAGCATTTATTCCGCATCCACCAAACAACCAAGAATGTAGGAAGGTAGAAATCGCTTCAATCAATCTTGAAGGTAATACGATCAGGACTCTCTACCTGCCGAGATCCCATATCCATATTGGACTCATTGCCCTATATTGAAATTTCATACCAATCCCTTATATTACGGGATTTACCTCTTTTCTCAAAAGAAGCTATTCCAAATCCTTTTAGAATGACCACCGTCTTATTCCTCAAGGTGGTTCAGCCAAACTATCATAGCCTGTTCAGCAATGCCTTTGCAAGCCTATTTATGAGGATGCCGAGCAGTAACGTGCTCGGCACTTTAACCTTGTGCACCCTCTCATAGTGTTGCCATTATTTAATATTGCAACTCTAGCCATGTACTTGGCTTATACTGTTTGGCTCTAACCTAGGGCACCCTTACGTGGTCCCCCCAAGCTGGTCCATCCTCATGTGGTATTGATGCCGATCAGCTTTGTACGTGCTTTTGTATTTTCATATATAATTGGATTTTACCCTCACCACACTTCTGAAATGTAAAAGTGTTTTTTCAGGAATTTGAAAGCAATTGAATGAGCTCTGACTTTGATGATCGTCTTTGAAGTAGAACCACGGAAAAGGAAACTCAAAGAAAATACTGTCTAATTTCCCGAGAAATTTGGTGAAAATTTTGAAACTCAAAATCTTGGGTGTGGGTCCCACTTTTTAATCCACTCAGCATCCACCTCAGCTTGATGTGCATAGTGGTGTACCCATATCATTTTCCGTTTTGTAAACATAACATATTTCCATTCTAGGATAAACTAATTGAAAAGATTAAAACCTCTACACACAAAAAATAAGAATTCTATCTATTTCGAGTTCCAGGAGAGAATCCTAGTTAGCAAAGATCAAATAAGATAAAATATCAAAGGATAACAATGATTATCGAAGTAAAATTCATGTGAATTTGACAGGCCCAATGGGCATCAATGACTGCTTTAAGTATCTTTACCGCAATTACTACCAATCTTTATGTACAGATTCTTCCCTGTATTGGAAATTAAACCTAAAATTACAACTACCTGTTTGATCTTTAGGATAGTCAGTGACCCATTTTTTGAATTAGCACCATTCACAGGTAGCCAGGTGACCTCGAGCGCTGCCCTGGCTAGCCTAGCATATATGTAGCTTGTTAGTGATTCATATGTGCATGAGACAGATGCGCGCATGGTGGGCACAAGGCACAACAAGATCTTTGTTGATTTTGAACTTCAAGATTGCCGCAGTTCCAGTTTTTTCACTTGTCCTGCAGCAACAATAATAGACACATTTGGAGGTTCCATCAAGGTCCAAGGGTTGTGTCTTGTGTTAAAGTGTAACGGTGCTGCATGCCAATGTACCACAGCAGCAATTTGCAATAGCAGGAGGCTATTTCGATCTTCACATCCTCCCTATTTGATTTATTTTGGTTACCTATCTTGGAGGGGGTTGTCCTCCAACCATTGTTACTTTTGTTACTCTTGTTTCCATTGTTGCGGTTCTGAGTTCAAGCCCTCATCACAGGGCTCCACTAGGGATCCTCCAAGTTTCCCCCCTTTTTTTTTTTGGGATGTTTCTATTCCATCTTCTCAGAAGGTTTAGAAACATCTCATTATCTATTAGTGTTAGTATATTTTCATCTTGTTGTGCCTTGTGCCCACCTTTATAGCATTCCCTATCCCATGTAGGCTCCCCATTTTTCTTTTCTTTTGTCCTCCCTGGGGTGTATGCCCCTTGTAGGCTGTATATCCGGTTTGCCTCTTTTTATTTCAAGCTTTTTTACCGGAAAAAAAAAAGAAGGTGTTGTTGTATTACGCATCAAGGACAAAGTCTATGCATCAATACAATGCTTACTTCTCGTTCAAGAAAGAATGTCACACAAACAACTAGAAAGAATGGATAAAATACAGCTGAACCGTAAAAGCATTAAGAAGAGGAGAGCGATTGTCCATGCTCTCACCAATCCCAAACCCACCAATCCAGTTACCAGCATGCAACGTTGTGTTTATTTGGAGAACCAATACGTGACTGCACGTGTAATGAACCAAGATGCAAGTAAAGACTAGGATCCGAAGGAGTAAGTTATTTTGTATACGAGTTATAGCACGTAATCTTTTGGTTGTGTTTCCCCGCCTTCTACTTTAGAAGGATGTGAAACACTTGTTATTTCCCTGTAGCCTTTTGGCTGTAATTTTCTTTTCCTTTCTTTTCTTTTCTTTTTCTTTTTCTTTTGTCCTCCTGGGGTATGCCCTTTGTAGGTTGGATATTCTTTCGTCTGTTTTTTATTTCATGCTATTTTACCCCCAAAAAAAGTATACAGTCTGTGGTGGTATCCTAATTGATTGGTACTTATCACTTTAAGACTCGGTTGGATATGATACTTTCATTACTTTGGTTTACTCTGAGAGAGAGCGAGAGACACAGAGAGAGAGAGAGAGAGAGAGAGAGAGAGAGAGAGAGAGAGAGAGACCCTTGACCTTTGAAATTACCCTTCCAAGGGTTTTCAACGCTTATTTTATTGTGTGGAGGTTACCTTAGCTAATTGAGATCGTAAAATGGATTTTAATAAGAGAAAACATTATTTCCACCACCAGCGGAAATAAATGTTTCCTCCTAATCAATCATAGCAGTCCGTGTGATTGGGTAGTCAATGTAATTGTGTACTACACAATCACACGAACCGCTGTAATTGATTTGGAGGAAACATTTGTTTCCACCGCCGACAGAAATAACTTGTTCTCTTTTAATAATTGACCTTTTTACCAGTGTAATTCCAGGTAATCGTCAAAATTAAGTTTGGTATGCATTTTTCGGTTGCACCATTTAGATCACTGAGTGGTCTTGCTTGCTAAATAGTTTTTTTTTTTTTTTGGGTAAAAAAGCTTGAAATAAAAAGGGGCTAACCGAATTTACAGCCTATAAAGGGCATACCCCAGGAGGACAAAATAAGAAAAGAAGAAGATAAAAGTAAAGAACAATGTAAAGATAGGATAGGAGACCTACGCCAACTGGCTACAAGTATCTAGGAGTAAGTAATCTGAATGTTTCCTAACCTTCTAAATAGATGATTAAGAAACATACAACAAAATGATTAAATTTGGGCAGCATTTCGGCTGTTTTTTGACACAACTAGAGAATTAGCATCTGAGGCTTGTCATGTGTAGATGATAGCAGAAGAGTCCATGAGCATATAAGAGTAACTTGACTGTATCAGCAGCAGATAACGATGCAGCAGCAGCAGACAACGATGCAGCAGCAGCAGACAACGATGCAGCAGCAGCAGTAATGATTAACACAATTAGGTTGTATCACAGCAGAAATGAGTAACACAACAGTAGTATCCGCTAGTTGCAACATCAGGTGTAATGTGATTCCCAGCAGAATTGTATAACACAGTAGCAGTAACACGGTGTATCACAGCAGACAAGGACCAGTGACTGGAACATGTCATAGAGACATTCAGAATTTGGGCTAACAGTAGGTGTAACAAGTTAGAGTAGGGAGGAAAGGCCCCCTCCCAGAAGGGACTAATACATGCCATGGGACATCCCCCCAAGGCTAGGCCAGAGATCTTAACATCGTGGATGCTGATCAGACACACAGTAGTCCAGATGTCAAACATCTCTAAGCAGTTAGTTCGCACATGAAGAATGTGTAGATTTGAAACCATGAGTAATAACAAGAACAGCACTACCCGGACTAACATTGCTGCAGCTATTCCACTGGATTTTTGGAAAATTGGGCAGCATCTCCTTTGAATACTGGTATCCCCCGAGGTACACAAGACTCACCAGTAACACAACATAGGAACAGGCAAGTTCTCTAATCACAGATAATCAAGTAAGTATCTATAGCAACAACCCTTGCTATAGATTAATATGAAGGTTCAAGTGCAAGCAAGTAAGTATGTAGGTTGCAACAGCCCTTGCAACCCAATGAATGAGCATAATCCAAGTGCAAGCAATCAAGCAAGAAACTACAACAGGAGACAGAAATGGTACCAAATAATACCAATCTGTCACTAGTATAGAGTCTGTTATGGATAGCAAGGCAAGAGAGCATGCTACATTTGGGTATATGACCAGGGAACCAAATGCTTCTGTGCCAAGTCACCTTGGGGTATGGTATTCTGAGTTTATTCCAAAAGGAAGATATTGTGAACTCACCATTAGAGCTTAGAGACCATACATGATTAGGATTGGGGAGAGATGCGATAGTATTCCTAAGCTCATTGAGTTCTAAGGTTTGGGTAATAGGGAGATGCCACTTAGAACCATGAATAAAGGCAGACACATTGGCATTCTTGGCGATCCCAGAATCATAAATGACTCTATGCCCATACTTATTTGCTATGGGGCCAAGAGGGTGCCAATTATCATGCCATAAAGATGCAGACCTTCTGTTGCCAATGACAACTTTAATGTGTATTTACCCAAAAAAAACTTTAATGTGGGGATGCACAAGAGGTCTAATGTTGAGAAGCTTTCTCCAAACCCATGAGGGTGAGCTGGGCATCTTAACCTCCCCAAAACTTCTCCCCTTGAGTAAATATGACTTAACCTACTGGCACCACATAGATTGTTCCCCTCCAGAGATAAGTAACCAGATGTGCTTAGCAATGGCTGCCTTATTCCAAACATAAATAGACTTAAAGCCTAAACCACCCTCTTGCTTTGGACAACACAAGTGCTCCCAAGCAACTTTAGCCCCAGACTTCTTGAGGTCAGGACCAGACCAGAGAAAGGATCTTAGAATGGTCTCAACTTCCTTGATGACTTTCTTGGGCAGTATGAAGAGGGAGGACCAATATGTTTGCATAGAAAATAGCACATTTTTTATAAGCTGGACCCCACCAGCATACGTCAAATCCCTATTAGTCCAAGTTTTTGTTCTTAAGGTAATTTTATCTATCATTGGCTTGCAGTCAACATGCTTCAATTTGGTGAACAACAAAGGAACTCCAAGGTATCTGATTGGCAAGGTGCCTTCTTTGAAACCTAGCAACTGGAGAATCTCTTTTCTTGTGCTGTGTTGTACCCCGGAAAAGAAGACAGAACTTTTTCCAGGACTAGGAGATAAACCAGATAGGGATTCAAACTCACAAAGTGAATCATGAATATGCCTAACTAAGTTCACATCACCATTACAAAATATCATAAGATCATCTGCAAAACACAGATTGATAATTTTAGTTTGACTGCACCTCCAATGAAACCTAAAGTCAGGCTCATTGGACTTTTCTTTTAAAAGGCCTGTGAGAACCTCCATGACAATTACAAAGAGGTAAGATGAAAGAGGGTCACCTTGTCGGAGGCCTCTTTCCCCCTTAATGTTGCCAGTGGGCTCGCCATTGATATCCAATGTATAGTTTGCAGTGGTGACACAGGTTTTTAACCAAGAAATCATTCTGGGGTGAAAATTCATGCAAGTAAGAGTATCCCAGAGAAAGTCCCATCTGACATTATCATAGGCTTTCATAATGTCCACTTTCGTGGCACATTTGGAAGAGGAAGTGGACCTATGGTAACCTTGCAAAATCTCCTGAGTAAGGAATATATTATCCGCGATCCTCCTACCCTTAACAAATCCATATTGGACTGGATCTATAAGCGTAGGGAGGACACACTGAAGCCTTTTAGCCAATATTTTTGCAATGCATTTGTATACAGTGTTGCAGCATGAGATTGGTCTAAAGTCACCAACTTTAGAGGGATTAGGGATTTTGGGCACAAGAGCCACAATGGTGGCATTGGCTTTAGTTAAGAGCTTCCCAGATTTGAAGAAGTTCCTAATTGCAGCTGTGACTTCATGTCCCACAACAGGCCAAGCCTTTTGAAAGAAGCAGGCATTATACCCATCGGGGCCAGGGGATTTACTGGGATTAAAACTCATGATTGTATCTTTAATCTCAGAGTTAGATACCTCATGAACCATGCCAACACTCTGGTCAATTGTGAGTCTTTTGGTAATGAGTTGGCTGATTCTATCAAGACCAGAATAGGTCTGCCCTTAACAAATCCTGATTGGACAGGATCAATAAGATCAGGAAGGACACTCTGAAGTCTATTGGCTAGGATCTTGGCAATGCATTTATAGAGCACATTACAACAGGATATAGGTCTAAAATCACCCACCTTGGAAGGATTAGGGACTTTGGGTACAAGAGCCACAATGGTAGCATTAGCTTTACGCAATAATTTCCCAGACTTGAAGAAATTCTTGATAGCTGAGGTAACCTCCTGCCCAACTATATGCCAAGTCTTTTGAAAAAACTTAGCATTATAGCCATCCGGGCCAGGGGCTTTATGTGGATTAAGGCCCATGAAAATATCCTTGATTTCCGCATTGGAAACATCATGGACCATGTTATTTCTTTGGTCAGAAGTGAGTCTCTTAGTGATGAGTTGCCTAATCCTATCATACCCAGAATATGAAGTATTGTGAGGCTTCCCAAGCAAATTAGAATAGAAGTTAACAAATGTGCTCTTGATTTCCGCCAGATCATGAGTAGTTGAGCCATCACTCAGGACAAGACTGGTGATTTTACTCCTGTTCCTATTGTTATTAATTGATTTGAAGAAGAAAGATGTGCATTGATCTCCAAGTTTGAGCCATTGTATCCTAGACTTTTGTCTAGCTAAGCTTTCTTCGGCTCTAGAAAGAGTGAGAAATTGCTTATAGACCAACTTCTCCTCCTTCTGATTAGCAATGTTCGTAGGATCAATACCAAGTTTGGCCTGAAGTGTGTCAAGCTGGAGCTTAGAGGCAGTTACTCTCTCAGTAATGGCATTAAAATCTTTGTGGTTCAGTGCCTTAAGATCAGCTTGTAACCTTTTAAGTTTCTCAGTAATGCAGAACATGGGGTTCCCAATAATTATCTGCCTCCAGACCCTTTGCACAGTGGGAAGGAAGGAGGGATGATCAGCCAGGAAATCAAAGAACTTAAAGGGTCTTTTGGGAGGCTTAGCAGGTGGGGTAACATGAATGATAGCAGGTGAGTGATCAGAGATCCCTGGTGTAGAAAAGTACGCAGATGAGGAGGTATGCGTCTTAAGCCATGTGTCATTGACCAGAACTCTGTCAAGTTTAGAAGAGATGTGATTAGGAGGGTCTTGTCTATTAGTCCAGGTAAATAGGCACCCAGAGAATCTCAGGTCATCGACTTCACAAGAGAAGAGGCAATTGTTGAGATCATCCATGTGGGGAGGCCAATGAGTTAAACCACCTACTTTTTCCATGGGTTTTCGAATAGCATTAAAGTCTCCAAGGATAACCCAAGGGTCACTGGTCTTTAATTTGGACAGATCACTCCAAAGAACAAGTCTCTCAGTATGATCATTGGCACCGTACACAAAGGTAGCCACAAAAATATACCCATCATGGATGGATTGCACCTCACAGTGGACAAGTTGACTTGTCGTGTGAAGAACCTTCACACTAAGTATGTTAGGGTCCCAACCAACAAGAATTCTCCCTATGGGGGCATGGGTAGAGTTATGTGCATTCTTCCAATGGGGGCAAATGAATTTCATGATCCTAGTAATGTTAGGCTCTTTAATCTTATGTTCGATAAGTCCAATCAGAGCAAGATTATTATTTTTCAAAAAGAGTTTGGCAGCCTTTTGTTTGAGAGGATCATTTAAACCTCTCAAATTCCAAAAACCAAAGTGCAATTGAAATTGTGAACTAAGCATATGAAACTAGAAGAAAAGCATAAAACATAAAGGCACAAAATGTAGTAAAATAAAGGATACTGCCCAAAAAGGATATAACCAAGCTCATTGACCCTTAGGAGGGTCAACTCTCCCAAACCTCCCCTTCATTTTGTTCTTGTTCTTCTTGGTGTTGCTTCCTGCAGATTGAGGGCAGGATGGGATAGGGGAATCTGCTGCATTATGTGGAAGAGTTGTTTGCTTGATGGTGAGGTTGTGCTCCTGAACTTCATTGGCCTTTGTGGGAGAGGGTGCATCTACTGTGATAACTTCATACTCGTCGATGGAGTCATCATCCTCACCAAAGTTGGGTTGCTCCAATAGTGTTGATCCTTTATCTACCTTCAACAACTCACTTGAGCTACTAGGATCAGCTGGGTTGGATGGGAGAGAGGAAGAGACCACGCCGTTGGTAACCACATCCAGTGCTGAACTGCCTCCCAACTCCATTGCCATTTGAACCTGATGCTGTATAATTGGATCCTTGTTGGAAATGTGAACCTTATTACCAACTACTTGCCAAGATAGCCGTGATCAATCATGGCAGATCTCGGCACTATAACGGTGGATTCTAATGAAGTCAGGAAGAAGAGGACTGCTCCTCTTCAACAACCCTTACCTCACTACGCTCAAATATTACAATCGGAGGTCCAAGATCCTCAACCAGGTTCGGATCTACAATCAGAACTAACAACGGTTTGCAGCACCAACTCACGAGCAGTAAATCTTCAGTCTGCACCAAAACCCATCTTCGATCAAGGTAACCCACCCAATCCGATGGCCAGCGTTACTTCACCTTCCATGGAAGAAGACTACCCAAGCCTCAATGTAATCGATTCCAACGAAGTTAGAAAGAAGCAGATGGCGCAACTCGCTGGGGATCAGATTCGAGGTTCATCCGTGGTGACACCTTCTGAGGTTCACGACAAACCGCACGGTGAATCAACTACAGGCACTCCGATCTTCAGTAAATTATTGAAACCAGGTATGGGTTTCTCCACACCCACAAAGTTTACGCCATTCAAACCCCAGGACCTTTACCCCCAACCTAGCTCCAAAAATACGGTTTCAAAGATGGAGTCTCCAGTCTCTGAATCCGTTCTTGTATCTAACCAAAATCCACGGATTCTCAAACCGATGAATACAGATTCAGAAACCATTCCGTCGTATACACTTCATAGGACCACCATTTCGAACACTAACCTCATACCATCTTCGACCAACTCAACACCAACCAGTGTCATACCAACCCAACCCTCATCTGGTAGCCCTGCTCCACTGAACTCTAATACAGTCCGGAAGGATCAGTTGGAGGGGGAAGATAAAATTGCAGCTCTAGTTCAAGCTCTCGAGGACGAAATGCTGAGAGCTGGAACTAAAGTTGATTGTTCAGCACTTAGAACACAACTGACTCAACTGCAGGCAAGGGAAATCTCTCCTGAGGGTCCTTCTTTAGGTACGGCAACAGGTAACTCTCTGAAAATAGGATTTCATCACCCTGCTCCATCCCACCTACCTCCGAATACTCCTATTGGAAAACCCCTAAAAGAACCTGGCATAGCTTCCCAGTTCCCAGAAGTAGAGGTAAACCTTGAAGGGGACTTTGTTGAAAGCGGGAACAATACCTCTCATCAGGAACTCCATGTGAAACCAGCAGCAGTGAAATTGTGCCGGGACCACGCACTTTTCTTCACTGTCACTGCATCAGTTGATTAGTTTATATTTGCGTATCTTGTACTTTACCCTACTTACCCTCATGTAGCCCTTGTGGCCATCCCTTTTATCTCACGCAATTCTCTTTTCCTTTTTCTTTTCTTTGTCCTCCCTGGGGTATGCCCCTTGTAGGCTGTACATTCGCTTAGCCTCTTTTAATTTCAAGCTTATTTACCCAAAAAAAAAAAAAAGACCAGAATAGGTAGTAGTGTGAGGTTTACCCAGGAGATTAGAGTAGAAGTTGACAAAGGAGTCCTTGATTACATTTATGTCATGGGTAGTGGTGGAATCACCCAAAACAAGATTAGTAATCTTACTTCTATTTCTATTGTTGTTGACAGTTTTGAAAAAGAAGGAAGTGCATTGGTCTCCAAGCTTTAGCCACTGAATCCTCGATTTCTGCTTAGCTAAACTTTCCTTTGCTCTAGAGAGAGTGAGAAATTGCTTGTAGACCAATTTTTCTTCCTTTTGAGCAGCAAGGTTAGTAGGATCAGTTCCAAGGCTAGACTGTAAGGTCTTAAGCTGATTTTTGGTCACAGCCACTCTGTTAGAGATGGCACTAAATTCCTTATGGTTTAATTCCTTAAGCTCAACTTGTAATCTCTTAAGCTTTTCAGTAAGACAATACATAGGGTTACCAAGTATGACTTGCCTCCAAACCTTCTGGATAGTGTGTAGGAAGGAGGGATGGTCAGCAAGGAAATTAAAGAACCTAAAAGGTCTTCTAGGAGGATTAGGGGGAGGAGTAATGTGCACAATAGCAGGGGACTGGTCAGAGACCCCTAGCGTATTGAAGTAAGCTGAAGATGAGGTGTGAGTCCTAAGCCAGACATCATTGACAAGAACTCTGTCAAGCTTGGTAGAAATGTAATTAGGTGGGTCCTGCCTATTAGACCATGTATAGAAGCAACCAGAGTATCTCAAATCCTCCACCTCACAGGAATAGAGGCATTTGTTGAGATCATCCATGTGGGAGGGCCAATGTGCAGTCCCATCATATTTCTCTTTGGGGTTCCTAATGGCATTAAAGTCCCCAAGAATCACCCAAGGCTCTAAACTCTTGAGTTTGCATAGGTCCCTCCAAAGATCAAGTCTATCATTGTGATCATTGGCCCCATACACAAACGTAGCCAAAAATTCATGCCCATCTTGGATAGATTGCACCTCACAGTGGACAAGTTGGCTAGTCATATGAAGAACCTTCACTTTGAGGTGCTAGGATTCCAGCATACAAGGATTCTCCCAATGGGAGCATGAGTAGAATTATGAGCATGCTGCCAATGAGGGTAGACAAATTTCACAATCTTTTTAATGCCAGGTTCTTTAATTTTATGTTCAATCAAACCCAAAAGAGACAAATCATTTGATTAAGAGGGTCATTTAATCCTCTCAAATTCCAAAAACCAAAATGCACTAGTGTTTGTGAACTAAGCATGGGGATTATTTAATATAGACAAAATATAAGCAAGATATAAACAAAATATAAGCAAGATGGCAATAAATAGAAAGTATTAGAATTGCCCAAAAGGATACGGTACGAAAGTCAGTGTCTCTTCGAGGAGCTAACTCTCCCAAGGTTCCCCTTCTTCTTGTTCTTGTTCTTCTTAGTATTACTTCCTGCTAACTGTGGGCAGGAGGGGGAAGGAGTGGATGCTGCATCTGTGTTCAAGACAGTTGAACCACCCGACTGCTTGATGGATGGAGGACTCAGCACTTCAGAATCCTTCTTAGAAGGAGGGCCTTTAATGGAGGGACAAGGCTCTGCTATTAATTCCTCAATTTCCTTAGAAGAATCAACAACCTCGTCCTCTTTGATATAAGAAGTGGACTCCACCAGATTAGTGACAGAATCTAAAGCCGTGCTACCTCCTTTCTCCAAAGCCTTTTGTACTTGATGTTGAACAATAGGGTCCTGATTGGAAATGTGTGGCTTATTCCCCACAACTTGCCATGACTCTTAAGGATTAGCAGGTGCTGAGGTTGGCTTCGGAATACATTTGTGCCCGAATACATTACATTCGGAGCATTTGGGGGGGAGCCATTGATACTCCACCCTGATTGTAACAGCTTCTCCATTAGACCTCACTATCACCTCATCTGGTAGCTCATCTTTAGCGGATATTTCAACGCATATCCTAGCAAAATCCAGTCTTTTTTTCCCAGCTGTAGCCTCATCTGCATGGATAGGTTTTCCAATAGCACTAGCTATGCGATTGAAGCCTGATTCTGTCCAGCATTCAAGGGGAAGCTTATGAAGCTTAATCCATGCTGGAATTAAGGTGGGGTGTTCCGTAGTAGGAACCAACATTCTTCTCCAATCAGTAAGCACTAAATAGCGCTTGGAAAAGAAATAAGGCAAAAGTCAGTTCTGGTGATGAGTTGAGAGCTTCTCTCTCTACCAAGAGAGAGAATGCACTCCTCTGAACTTCTATCCAAAATTTTCAATTCACGCCCTAAATCATCTTGATTCCAGGGCAGCTCTATCAATTTCAAGATTCATCCATATACTAGGCGAACATCAGAAACTCGCATAAGGGGATCTGAAGCATCAAAGGCCTTGGGTCCTCACTTTTTCGATCACCGCACATACCTAGATGGATTCTATACGATCCATCATCATCTAGCTTATGGGTCTAAGGTATCTATCTCATCAACGAACATCATTAAAAGGGAATCTGAGGCGACCTGAAGTTCAGGGCTTAGAAACCGCACATACCAAATTAATCTTCAGATGGCTTTGATCGTGCCCTCATCCTCACTTCAGAGGTGGTGCGGTCTGGTAATCAACAGCAGATCGATTAAACCCATCTGGGTTTCATGGAGGGCCGCAAAATCCAATTCCATAAGGGTTAGCGTATTTCTCACATCAAAAAGGGGTCTCGAGTTGCAACTGTTCCGATTGAAATCAAATCAAGGTCTATCTCTCCTTACAGCAACAACTACCAGCAGAAATAGCATATTCTGGGTCAATCCACAGTGACGTTTTGCTGAGTTTCCAGTCAGGGTCTTCCCAAAAGGGGATCTGCTGCGTTCATGATTCATCCACAAAGGGGTCAGCCGCTACAATCTGGACCATCAACACCAGCAGAAATAGCATATTCTGGGTCAATCCACAGTGACGTTTTGCTGAGTTTCCAGTCAGGGTCTTCCCAAAAGGGGATCTGCTGCGTTCATGATTCATCCACAAAGGGGTCAACTGCTGCAATCTGGACCATCAACACTCATCGGCACTGTGGATAGGGACGATGTTGATTTGATGAAGTTCCAATTAGGTCTTCGACCAAAAGGGGATCTGTGAACGGACCACGAAGGGGTCAGATTTGTTATCTGAGCTTTTCAACTCACGTATCCAGTAAAGGTCTCAAATGGGGATCTGGGAAATATTCATCCACAAAAGGGCAGGTTTGTTCTTCAAATCACTCCATCAAACCAACGAGTAGTGTTGGTGCTTCTGGAAATGTAAATCTAGATATGTTGTTGTGTACGGGTTTGCTTCCTGCTACTCGTTTGGTTAGTTATGTCTGCTGTTGCTATCTGGGTTGTTATCTGGGTTTGTTCCCAGACCACTTCGGTGGTTCCATTTTATGACTTTGTGGCCCAAAGTCTCACAATTGGTTCACCTTGTGGGACGAATTAATAGTTCTATTTTCCTCCTACTTGGGTATAGTCGCGCATTAGGTATTTGGTTATGGCTGATTTTCGGCGTTTGGTAGTGATTGACTTGGGGTCCGATGGCGTAGTTACTTAGGTTGATGGCTTGAGTTCTATGATCCGAGGTTCTTCGAAGGGGACGAAGTTTACATTGGTGCTGACCCTAGACTTTGATCTACCTTAGCATGGTCCGGAGGTCTCATCCACCTTTGGCCCCGAGTTCCTTGTGCGTGTTCTGTATTCTTTGTGGAGGTCCACTTGTTCTATTTTCTCCTGCTTGATAGTGGTTGTGCTATTGGAGTTTGGTTGTGGCCGTTTTCGGCGTTTGGTGGAATTTGACTTAGTTCCAGAGGCGTGGTTACTTAGGTTGATGGGCCAAGTTTCTGCGGGCTGGGGTTCTCCGATGGGCACGGAGTCTACTCTAGGGCTGACCATAGTTATGGTTCTACCATAGCACGGTTCAGAGGTCCCATCCACCTCTGACCCCGAGTTCCTTTTGCGTGTACTGCTTTCATTACAGGGGGCACTGTTACGTTTACCAGGTGTGGGATTTATGGATTGGATAGCTGCACCGTTTGGTTGATTGTGTATGTACAGAGATTACCATTAGATGTGCTATACATTGAGGTGACCTGGTTTTCTTTGATCCGGGGTTTTCCTTGGGGCTGGCTCTGTCAATCATGATCTTCAGCTTGGTTGGGGAGTTCACCTATCCCTAGCCCTATCCTTGATAGTTTGATACACCTTGGGCTATTCTTTTACTTCAGCATATGAGTTGATATGTTCTGTTGTACATGTGATTCCGTAGTCCAGGGGCTGTCTGTTTTTGCAGCAGTTTTAGTTGGATGTGGCGAGACCGATGGCGGGTTTGTCTGGAGGTGTTTTTGCACGTGTTGGCCTAGACTTACTTCGGGCCGGAGTTTTCTCTAGAGCTGTCTTGCCTCCTTTCGACTATTCATGGAGCTAGGGTTCCTTCCATCTTGGCTCAACCGGGACGGAGTTTATGTGTAGTGGTATATTATCTCACTTCGTATTTTCCTTACTTCGGTGAGGCATTTGACACTATCACTACTTAGTTATGGTTCTTCAGCATTGCCCACGCTCATGCCCTTGACGCCTCTCTTTCCTTTTGGATAGCTAGGCTAATGGGACGCGAGCACGGGCAAAATCACATTTCATACATTGGGGCCTTCTTGGACCCACTACGTGTTACCCAATTATGTGCATGTTTTGCTATTATCCTAGCCTTGCGGGTTGTGCATGGCATTAAACAATTATCTGCTTCACTTATTGCTTTTTGCTAATTTACATCTATGCTGGCGGGATGTGCCAGTAATTCTTATTTTCCCACCCCAGCGGGTTGTGCCGGGGACCACGCACTTTTCTTTTCTTTCTTTTTCCTTCTTTGTTTTTCATTTTGTCCTCCCTGGGGTATGCCCCTTGTAGGCTGTATATTCGCTTAACCCCTTTTAATTTCAAGCTTATTTACCCAAAAAAAATAAAAAAAATAAGGCCCTCCTTCCAAAACTTGCATCTTGGTAGCCTCATCTCTGAATTCAAAGAAGAAACATGCTCCTACCTGTTTGATGGCCTTTGGAGCATTTTCTTTCCAAATAGCACGAGCAGTGGCACACAATAGGTTGTAGGGCATCCTACCATCCAAGAAATACCCTATTAGGCAATTATCCCAAGAGTGAGTATCAACATGATCTTCATCCAACTCAATCACAGGTTCTTTCCCTTGCTGCATTTCTGGGTAATGTTCTAACTTCATGGATTTTGACGGGGCTTGTGCTTTGAACAACGAAGACCATTTTGGAGCCGTGCCAGTATTGTTTGGTTTAGTAACCTGCTCTTGACGAGGGAATTTGTTCTCACTGGGCGAAGTTAGGTTTAGGGTTGGTTGAGAAGTCAAAATTGACTTGGATGAGTTATATCGGGGTCGAATTGCATCTGATGGATAACCCAGATTAGGGTCCTCTGCTTCATATGGATTCCCTCTAGCATTGTAGAGAACTTGAGAGGTAGAATTAGGGAGATGAAACCCTACTTTCAAAAAGTTACCTGCATCAGCGCCTGAAGATGGGCCCTCAGGGACTATTTCCTTCGCTTGCAGTTGAATGAGCTGGGTTCTAAGCTTTGAACAATCGACCTTAGTTCCAGATTTCTGCATAACTTCTTCAATAGCCTGGACTAACGTTGTGATTTTCTCTTCACCATCCAAATCATCCTCAGCCTGTTTAAAGACTTCTAAGAGTTTGCGAGCAGAGCCAGGGCTAGATCTGGTAGGACTGAGGGGGGCCAAAAGAAGGGTTGAATGGGGTATTAGGTGAGTTTGTAGTTTTGGAGGAACGGACTTCACCATCTGAAGTTCTCTCATGCTTCGGTTCAGGAGATTTGGGGTTTTTTTGAGTGGAGATGTGAGTCGGATCAAGATTAGGTTTAGATTGGACTGAACTTTGATGAACAAATTCAGTCGGTGTGAGGTTAAGAATGGGAGATTGTGGATTAGTTTGAAGTTTTCCTGCCATAGGAGGGGTATCCCTTACTTCAGAACCCAGATCTAAAAATCTTTTGGGAGTGGTTGTGTCGGGCATATCTCCCGAGCTTGAGATTTGAACCAACCGTGAGTTGGTTTGAAGATTGATGGCATTTCGTTGCTTCCTGCGCACCTCATTAGAGTCAATAGCTTGGGACCCTAACCCATCTGCCATTGGCACTGTTCCGTCTCCCATGGTAAGGTCACCGAGAACCATATCCTAGAGAGAAGGTGGAGCATACTTTTTCCCAACTTGTGTTGTTCTAGTGTGCCAATGTCACTATTGTAGCCCTTGTTCCCAAAGTACCCAATCCTTTTGCTAAATAGTTTTAATAAATGGTCCCACGGCCATGGGGTGTCTTAAACCTATTTGAGTAGGTAAATAAGATTAGCATTAGAAATCCCGAGTAAGTGAGCTAATTACACCTTTTCTAGTGAATAACACAGTAACACACCTGATATGATTCATTAATCACGATTATATGAACTAATCATAATTAAAATTTGTTAATCATGGTTAACTTGTAGAGAGGACAAGAAATTATAGAGAATATTAACTCACGACATCAAAAAAGACAATGCTTTTAGGACATCATGCTTTTAGGACATCCAGTGGAGCATATCGACGTTTCCTATTACCTTTGCAATCATTGGAGAAATCTTCACCAGACAAAAGCCTTAAATTTGCTTGCTAACTCTTTTTTTTTTTGAGTAAATCAGCTTGAAATAAGAAGAGGCTAAGTGAATTGACAGCCTACAAAGGGTATACCCTAGGAGGAAAAGAAAAAAAGAAAAGACATTGCGGAAACCTTGGCCAAATGACTATAAAGGACTAAAAGGAATACAACAAATGTTTTCAATCCATCTAAGCTGAGGGAATAGAAACAAAAGACAAAAGGTGTACATGTCTAAATGAAAATGAATGCTGATCTGGAATGCTTGACTTTCAATAGGGATGGCAATGGGTCGGTTCGGTTCGGGTATTGTCATATCTGAAACCATTACTTAAACTAGATGGGTACCCAGAACTGAACCGAAACCCAAACGGGTAGGGGAAATTAAAACCATAACTGAACCAATCGGGGATCGGTTCGGTTTAGGTATTCTCCGTTAAATTAGAAAACAACATAAAACTGAAATAATTATGAATGAAATTCAAATATGAAAATCAGTTAACTGGAAATGCTAAAGATCCATCAATTAAAAAGGTATGCAGATATGCATCTAGATATTTTAAATGTAAACTAACATACATCTAAGTAGAAATTCAATGCATTGAAGCTATAAACAGGCTAAACTTCTAAATATAAAGGGTAATTTTGTAATTACACATATCTGATTCGGTTCGGTTCGAGGAACGGTTTGGTTATCAGCTCAAACCAGAACCAAACTGAACCCGTTCGGTTATCTCACATCCCATACCATACCCATATCCACGGGGAATATTTCAGTTATGGTTCGGGGGAAAAAACCGGTTATGGCTCGTTATGCAACTACCATAACTCAGCATTGAACTCTCTGTCCATGGGAACATCACTGCAGCAACAATGTAACGGAACAGAGAAGCAACAAACTCTGCTTCTGGAAATCTGAAGCTGAAAGCATATCATCCACAACCAGAATTTGGAAGTTCTGAGCAGTAGTAAAATATAGCACCTCCAAATAGTTCACATCAAATACACAATTAGCAACAACAAGGCAGTCAAGTAAGCAGCTCTGTCCAAACATTGACAGTCCAGGATAAGGTATGATACAAAGGCATGCTCAATGCAATCACACAAACAGGTAACACAGATTTGCTCAATGCTTTGCCAAGCACTTTACACAGTAGTAACAACCTGAGTTTCAGTCACAAAATAGGCGTGGCAGACCTTGCGCGATCAAGTGCAAGAAACACAAACAGGTAATACAGATTTTGACAGTAAAACTATGCACTTTAATGAACATCGATACAGCAGATCTGTCCGTCAATGGCAGCCCATGCCAATGTAGCAATCAACAAAGCAACAACAACATTTGCTTTGCACTGGACAACATCTGTTTTGCACATAGGGTATACAGCAGTAATTACAAAATCTGAGCAGTGAGCATAATGCGGTGAGCAGTGAGCATTGAACATAATGCATACAATCTGTGCACACCATCCGTTTCCTTGATCAGATAGGAATACAACTCATACAAAAGTGTATTGAGTAAATGAGTGCATTATGCAGCATTTCCACTCAATCATTACTGTACATAGAACCTGTACAATAAGCAGAATTTCACAACAACAATACGGCAGCAGTAAATGAAACAGACAGCGAGGATGCTGTTTGTGCAACATCAAATCTGCTGTGTTTGCTACTACTATGCCATACATTAACACTTGCATTTGTACTCCACAAGAGAACATCAACTCTAAGCCTAAGTAGCAGCATTCTCATGGAGCCACAAGAAAATCAACTACTTAAATCCAGATCATACTAAAAAGGATATGCAAGGAATAATCAGAATAAGGGGTATGCAGGAAATAAACAGTGTAAGGTAACTCCCTCATAACCTGGATTGAGCTAGCGTGTATAGCAACCTGCACACATAACCTACCCAACTGGGGTATTAGAACAAAACCAATACGACTTGCCTTGATTGGTTCAAATGAAACAACCTGCCATGGGAAAGCAGTTAGTAACATGAAGTGAGAAGATAAGATGTAAAGAACCACTTATTATATGCTCTCTAAATAGTTAATTGGTATTAGCATTTATATGCCATGAATCATGCAAGAATGAAGGGCCTGGGGGAAGTTTAGATAGAGACATCAACCTATATCTGATATCAGTACAGATCTTGCTCACCACTGTGGAGATTGGGTGCTGCACACTCTGGAATTTCCTGAAGTTTCTCTCGATCCAAATGTGATAGAGAGTGACTGTGAAGGAGAGTTTACTTAGGGTGGTCCTAAGTCCTTTGCCCTTATAATTGGACAGTACGGAGACCAGATTTTGGAGAGGTTGGGGATGCCCCTTGTAGGCTGTATATCCGCTTAGCCTTTTTTCTATTTCAAGCTTATTTACCAAAAAAAAAAAAAAAAAACCCATCGGTTCGGTCGAGATTGTCATCCCTAACTTTCAACCACAGAGGAAAGTTGAGAGTGTCTAATAATAAACTTGCTTGATCCCTTGACTAGGCCGAACAATCTGATGTTAAGAGATTAAACCATGATGGCTTGAGATGGGCTTGATGAAAATCACATCCACTTGAAATTATAACCCATCGGCCCATCCCTGCATTGTATTTAATGCACACACACAAGGTACACTTGTACAATCAGGGATCAATATAGTACTTTCTTTCTAAATTCACAAACATATCGCAGGGATGTTCCCATACGTTTAGAGTGGGTTAGGGCATCCTTATCTTACCCCCTATTTTAACTCAGTTAAAATAGGGAGCCAAACCCTCAAAAACACCCAATATCAGCCTCTCTATTTTTACTCACCAAATTGTTTTTGCTACAGTACCGCACCAAATTTGGTGCGGTACTGTTCACGCACCTATTATTTTTTTATTGTTTTCTTCGGTTGATGTTTCCGAGTTGTGCGCCAGAAAGAGAGAGAGGGAGGGGAATAGGGGGTGGGGTGCCGCACACGTGTACAACTATGTGTGGTGGGGAAGACATTTTAGGAGGGGGGGGGGGGGGGGGGGGGGGGGGTCCACTGCCTTTAGTCCATACGGAAATCATTTCCCCAGGTGGGGAGACTAGATTTTGAGGAGAATTTTTTTTTTTTAATAGATTTGAGAGGAATAGTTTAATATAGTAAAGTTAAAATAGAGAGTCTGATTTTGTGAGTTTTTGATAAAGTGACTTGCTAATTTATAAAAGGTGTTTTTGAGGTTAAATTTGGTGAAAATTTTGGGTAGGCTGATAAGGATGCTCTTAGAAGACAACCAATTTGTTACCCATCCTTTACAAATAAACTTTTATCTAATGTATGCAACATAATCTAAGGCAATGCTAAATAACACGTATGGTGTACATTTGTACATGGGAAAATTGCTCAAAAACAGAAGTAGGGACAACTATTTGCAAACTCATGATGTACTTTTCCGGAAATTGCTCCCAACATGAAAAAGAAAATTTTAATTGCACATACATGGTACCATTTTTTGTGTCGACCGAAATACCATTGTCTAAAAAAAACCCCTAAACCAACCCCCTCACTCTCCCTCCTCCTACACCTGTGTTGCACCGTTCCTAGGTCTGTGTTGCACCATTCATGGAATGTGGTTGCACTCTTCAAAAAATTAATTGCACTCGAGTTAGTCCAAACAGGGTGCAGTGTGTTGTCAAGTCACACTTTTTGGATATATATTTTTATCCTTGCACCGTTCCTACGTCTATGTTGCACTATTCATGGAATGTGGTTGCACTATTCAAAAAATTAATTGCACCTGAGTTGGTTCAAAGGGGGTGCAGTGTGTTGTCAAGTCACACTTTCTGGAAATATATATATATATATATATTTTGGGTAATTCAGCTTGAAATTAAAAGGGGTTAAGCGAATGTACAACCTACAAGGGACATACCCCAGGGAGGACAAACAAAAAATAAAGAAAAGCAATGAAAAATTGCGTACTCCCCTGCACAACCCACCGGGGTGGGAAAATAGGAGGTTCAGCACAACCCGCTGGTATAGGTATAATAACCATAAAACAACCACGAAATCCGAAATACAAAGTGTATACAAAATTAAAGCCCACTTGGTGTGATACTAGGTCCCCACGACGAGCCGTTGGCATTAATGTACTTGAACCCATTGAAAAACATGAGGATCAGCTGTGGTAAAGCTAATGCATAGAACAAGGAGCCGAACCTCCCTTCCACGTGAACCCTTAGTGGGTCCATGGTGTGGACCAATCTCCCTGGTGTTGAACATCAATTTGGCGTAAAGTGTGAAAGGGGTGGGCCCAAAAACCTCATCAGCTTTATAGCTACACACCCTTTGAAAACTTTAGTTGTGTTTAATGGTTCAAAAGAGAGGACAGTGGTCCCCACCTTGTCACCAGCCTTTTCACCCCCATCAACTCTAGTACTTTTTTTATCAGCAACTCTAGTACTTTACCATTGCTTTTTTTGGTAAAATTTTACCATTGCTTACTGCGTGTAAAACCTCACCACTCACCAGCTTTTGATTTTTAGTGCCCCAATGCACCCATGTGCATGGCCCAAAGAAGTACATCGGTCACCTTTTAAGAAGAATAATGATACGTACACAACCAAAACGCCACAACACAAGGCCGCAACTCCCCAAAACGACATTGTTTTGAGGCCTTCCCATTAAAAAAAAAAAAAACCGATCAAAATTTTCCAGGTTTCCCTTTTTCTTGCTCCAGCCGTAACACAGAGGGAAAGAGAGAGAAGAGGCACGAAGAACAGCGTCCAAGCTTGACGACCGCCGCCGCCACCACCATCGACTCCAAGCCCGGTGAACGCCGTCGCCGCCGCCTCGACCACCGCCAAACACCACCACTGCCGGACGACGATGTTGAGGCACCACCACTGCCCGTCGTCTGCCTCTCTTCAACTACTTGCTCGCCGTCCGCCTTCGCAACATCGTGCTAAGTGTCCTATCTCCACCCTCCCCTTCCGAAAAAAAAACCCTAGCTCCATTTTTTTTGGACAGAGCTAAATCAGCCCTAGCACACCAAGCGTTTGATGTTATTCCTCAAAGAGACTCGTACTGGATTTTCCGATTGCATCTCTCTCTATTGTTGTCCTGATTATTTTCCCATTGAACGGTCTAATCGACGTGGTTGCATCAATGGTTTCACTCACTAGTCTATGGCTTCATGGCAATACATTTTCAAGTGAAATTCCAGAGAGCATTGGTGACTTAACTTTTTGAAGGATTTCAATGTCAATAGTAATAATCTTGTGGGCTTGTTACCTGATAGCTTGGCTGATATAATCAGACCCCAGGGAGTTCTAATCATCCCTTGGATGGAGTACTAGGCCTTCGCAAGGGGAAAACCAGCATTCTGTCACAGCTTTGGAAATGAGCTCCTTCTTCTTGGCAGAGATGGTACTGGTTCTGGAAATGAGCTCCAACATTGCAGTGATTGGATAATGTTTGATTTGTGCAAGTCGCCATCACAAATGACACATGGGGGCAGAAGAGGGAAGATATATGCATGCTTATGCACTTCCTCTTGAAGTTATTTGTTAAGCAACTACTCCCACTGAAGATGTCATTCCTTTCTCTTTTGTTGTCCTGTAACAATTTTTTCTTTTTGAATGAATATTGATTCAATTTTTGAATATTGAATTGAATCAGTGGTAATGAGATTGATGCATTTGGCACTTGATGATGTAATTTTATTTTTTATGAGACTTTGAATCCCTAATGTGAATGTCTGTATTGGATTAAATTGTATAAATGAAGGAAGAACTTTTGGCATGTGCCTTGAATATGATTGTTGTACATTGAGTTCATACATAAAACCAGCACTTGTAGCACTTACACATGGATGACCAATTGAGCATGAAATTTGTTTGCTATTTATATTGATTTGTTATGGAGCAGAATTCATATTTTGAGATTTGGACCAATATTGGTTTTGTGAGCAATATTGTATATTTAGTTCTTTCTTTTGCTTGGTTGGGACATATTCTTAGACTAAAAAACTAAAGCTAAGGTTGTTCTAAAAAAAATTTGACAGCATCTCCCCTTTTTCTTGCCTAGCCCGACGTCTCAGCGTCTCATCAGATAATTAACAACAAGAGCAAACACAAGTCATATAATTTGGACTCATGTCGAAACAAAAGTATTTATAAAATCCATCCAATACTGACATTCACATGTTCGAATTGGATACATAATGTTTACAAAAGAGGCATGAGCCGAACATAATCACCATCGTCTACCTTAAGCGCTATATACAACCAAAATGAAAAAAAAAAATTCCTAAGTTTTTGCTAGCATCTGTTTTTGCCTTTCTTGGTTGATCGCTCCAAGGCACCTCTGCCTCATCTCCAAGCTTGCACAAACCATACCCATGCTTTATTTGACTTGGAGTCCATAGCAATTCCGGTCAAGTCTTGTATCTAATCTGTTTCCGGCAGAATATTTGGACTGTCATATGCATGTATATATTCCTCAGCGTGTATCTCCGTCTGCAGTTCCACGAAGAGCAGCAAAGCAAGTCCTGCGAAAAGGAAAAAATATTGCTCAGTTTGTGATTCTGTAGGAACCAATCAACTTTGTTTTGAAAGTGAAATTTCATTACATAACCATTAACCTGGATCTTCTCATTGGAGATTGGAATCACAGGAGCTGGATTAAATTCCTAAAAACAGGAGAAGATTACAAATCTTCTCTAACCATGCATTTTTTGATCTAAAATATCAATGAAGAGATGAAGTGCATACCATGCCAGACACTTGACACATTTGAGCCGGTTCATTATAAGGTATAAGTGCCTAAGTTGCCCAATTTCCAGTAAGTTGCCCAATTTCATAGTCTGGGTTTCTATACCTTACATCTGTCTAAGTGCCTAAGTGCTGAGTTATAGCATCTACTTGTATAGCTATAAGTTATACATGGTAAATCACAGCAATGGCTAATGCCTTTCTATTCAAACATCATACATTTTAGCCATTAATAGAGCCTATATTGAAGTTCACGATTCATATCTTTCACACAAGATTTTCTCAAATAATCAGGACAAGTACAAGTCTCTTTGAGGAATAATATGAAACATTTGGTGTGCTAGGGCTGATTTAGCTCTGTCCCAAGAAATGGAGTTAGGGTTTTTTTTATTTCCAAAGGGGAGGGTGGAGATAGGAGACTTACACGACTCTGCGAAGGCGGACGACAGCAATGGGGTCCTTGAAGAGAAGCGGACGACGGGCAGTGGTGGTGGTGGTCGAGGAGGCGAAGGTGACGGTCGAGGAGGCGAAGGTGACGGCGGCGTTCGCTGGGGTTGGAGTCGGAGGTGGTGGCGTTCGTCGAGCTCGGACGCCGTTCACTGTGGCTCCTCTCTCTCTTTGTGTTACGACTGGAGCAAGAAGAAAGGGGGAATTCTGAGAAAAATTTTAACGCATTTTTTTTTAATGGGAAGGGCCCCAAAACGACGTCGTTTTGGGGCTGTTGTGGCCATGTGTAGTGGCCCTTGGTTGTGTACGTATCATTTTTTTTTAAAAAAGACGCCAGGTTTGTAATTTCAAAATTTGATCTGAAGTACCCATGTGCGTGGGCCCCGAGGAGTGCAGCGACCACTTTTCTCTATCAACCCAGGTGAGAAAACAGCTCCAACTTAGTGAGTAACATAGATTAAACTCAGCTCCAACTCAGTGGGAACACGGTTAGAGCTTAATTAAAGGAAGCCTAGGCGAGTTAGGAGGTCTGAAGATTATGAGCCCAATCTTCTTCAAGATGATAACCCATATGAACAATGACTGAAATTCGTTGAACAATGGGCTAATGACAGCCCAGAATTCGTTTGGAAGAGTTATCAAACCCATTAATAGTTTTCCTTTCTAAAAAGAACAATTTAAACCCACATCTCAAAACTCCAAAAAGAACTGAAAATCAAGAGATTATTAATCACTACGAGGCTTAACCATAAGATTACCTGTGTACCAACCCGCATTAGTACCCAACGGTCTAGCACTGGATCAAATATTTCTTGAAAGCACAGCTTTTGGGGCCTTTAAGATCTGTTGATTGCTCATGTCTAAAGGTGCACTGATATTGGGCATCCATACCCTAGAATGTCTCTCTTCATGCTCACCTCTTGAGACTCCATTTCTGCCCAAGAACACACGATTTAGCCACACAACAGGAGAGGACAACCTTAAAAAACGGCTGGAACTTCACCCAACTGAACCAGAAATCCATATGGCATTACCCCACCGCCGTGACATCAAGACACCAACGGATGAGAACTGGATTGTAGAAGAAGAACAACACTGTTGAAGAGGTCGAACCCCAATCTGTGATGCACCCGAATGATGCTCTTCGGTTGATCGGAGAGAGTTACCCATGAACTTAATAACCTTTTGTGTTGTATTGCAAATTTTTAGTTGTGCTTCTGAACTTTCAAGATTAAAAAGTCTCAGAGCATGTGTGGTAAACTTGGATGAGAAGAGAAGCTTGGAGCATTCTGAACACATCTCAAGAAATGTGGCAGAGTACAGGAGCATAAAACAGTTCTGCAATGTGATAATGAATCTCAAATACGTGGAGTGAGGGGTTTGTGAGTCCGAAACAGAGCCTCAGTTACCTCTGGTTCAGCTTGATCATGAGAAATCTGGTGGGGGGAGTGCATTCTGGAAATATATTCTTATCCTTGCACCGTTCCTACGTCATAGAATGTGATTGCACTCTTCAAAAAATTAATTGCACCCGAGTTGGTTCAAACGGGGTGCAGTGTGTTGTCAAGTCACACTTTCTGAAAATATATTCTTATCCTTGCACCGTTCCTACATCTATGTTGCACTATTCATGGAATGTGGTTGCACTCTTCAAAAAATTAATTGCACCCGAGTTGGTCCCTGAGAATGAAAAGAAAATGCATCTTCTTTGAGACATTTAACCAAACACCTTGTGTACATGATAAGAGACTATCTGAGATGCTTTAAACTTCCAAAAAGAACTGCAGAGTGGTTTGCTCTTTAATTTCCACCTTCATCTCTCTTCTTTGCAGAGACCAAAATCAACAATTCCAATTACTTCCAATTTGAAGTAGTGCCACCCTTGTTGAACCTTGTTGTGCGGAGAGAGAGAGAGAGAGAGAGAGAGAGAGAGAGAGAGAGAGAGAGAGAGAGAGAGAGAGAGAGAGAGAATCAATGTCGAGTCCCTGTTCCAACGCACCCTCGACGACCTAATCTAGTCCATGATGAACAGAAAAATAAATCTAGAATAAAAAAGAAATTCACAATGCTAGCAAGAACAACAAAATCCTAGAAAGATATTGGAATATGGAGTTCACTGAAAAAATGACACCTACATACGGAGCTAATTTGTCAATACAAGACCACATTATTCAAATATTTATGCACCGATTACCGAAAACCATTTCCTCCACCGAAAACTCCAATCACTCTAACCTCTGGTTAGCCCTTTTTATATTTGAAGCTTATTTACCCAAAAAAAAAATCACTCTAACCAATTATAGTTTTGGTGAGAGAAAAACTTAATACTCTTGCAATAGTTGCCCTCCACCTCCTCGAGTCCTCCTCCTTTATTTCCAAATCCCTTGACAAGATCCGCCGCAAGCTCACCTCCACTGACCTAGCCACCAAATCCACCGCCCTCCAAAAACTCACCTACCTCTGCTCCCTCCACTCCGTCGACGACTCCTTTGCCGCCTTCCACGCCGTCAAGCTCACCTCCTCCCCTCGCTTCCACCACAAGAAGATCGGCTACCTCGCCGCAGACAACCGCAGAAAAGTTTGAAAAATTTTCGTTTTGTTTGAGATGTGGAGAGAACGTGATTTTGGGTTTTGGAAGGATTGGGTGTTTTGTCTGGGAAATCTTTCAAGTGAAGGGTATTTGGGTAAAATGCTATTTGCCTTTCCATGTATTTGCAAATGTTTTCCTCCTTTCCAAGTTTTTCTAATTCCGGAAAAGTACATCATGAGTTTGCAAATAGTTGTCCCTACTTCCATTTTTGAGCAATTTGAAGCACATAGTGGAAGCTTCAATTGTGGCAAAAAGATTGTCCAGGAAGAAGACCATCGAGACAATACATGGAAGTGACTCACTCGTCCACAGAGAGTTGTAGGACAGAGATTGACCAAGGAGGGATGCCAAAGAGATCTTAGAGTATTGGGTGGTATGTATAGAAGGGCACACATCTTTGAAAGAGCGGCATTGAAAACTTTGGTCTACCAATGTGGTCAGAATTCACAAATTTGATAGCCGTTACAAGCAATTTCTACTTGGGCTATAAATACTTATACCCCCATTCTTCAAAGGCCTTCCAAAGGCCAATGTTGATAAGTGAGAGATCTAGAGTGTTCATATTCACTTCCTCACTCTTGATTCTCTCAAAATTTTGGACTTAAAAAAAGTGATTAGTCTGATTAATTCTGACTACTAGGGGCACTAATGCAATATTTGAGGGGATAAATAAATAAGTGAACTGCAAATTGATGGGGGCATAAGTGCAAGAACTGGAAATCCAGGGGCACTTGACCCCCCTGGTCTAAACGTGGATCCACCCATGAATCACATGGAGGATAAACAACATCTAATCCCATAGAAATGAGTTGTTACAACTTACAATGCCTCAGGGTAAATAAGAATTTTCTTAGTTAAGGTCCTTAAAGTAATAATCACTAACTTAATAGGAATTTGAAAAAAAAGACAGCAGTAACATCCTGATTGTTTCGCATAGCTACTTCTTGAGCACCAAAAATATTCCTCCCTTTCTACATTGGAGTAATTAGCCATGTTAGCTAATCAAAACATTGGACAAGTTTTACTGCATCAGAACATAGTGCATAAATCACTCAACATATGGCCTCTTTACATTTTGGAAATGGCTACAATACACACCCATTAAAGGTGATATGCACCTATTGTATGGTCCAGATTGTGTCACTTCATTGGCAATCGTAACATTTTTTGGTCACTTCATTAAAGGAGTGTGTATGATACACACCCAAATAAGGGGTGTCTATTGTAGCCTTTTCCGTACGTTTATCACATTTCATAGTTACTTTGGTCTCTTTAATTCACGCAGCTATATCATGTCTTGTGATTATTTTTTGAACAAGTTGCTGTACCGCATTTCCATAAGTAGTTTACCACATTCAGACACAGTGAATGCATTTTGCTAGATCATAAATTTTAGAAACAAAACTAGATTAATCAAGAAAGTATGCAAATTGCAAATCATCAAGCCACCTCACAATCCGGTCTACATCGGCTAAAGTGGTCCGTGATTTGGCTTCATAGAAGTAATAAATTTCATGCACTCTAGAGGCTTTACCAGCAGGCATGTGAAAAATTAGAACCACCAAGAAAATTATTCCTAACCACAAAGAAAAGAGCAAACAAAGAAAATTTGAAGAATCACGTAGAATTCAGTATAATTACCAAGATGCGACCAAACGGAGTTTCAAAAGATTCTCCAAAGATAAAGTGTGCTGGTAGGGTCCAACTGATAAAGTATGTCCTTTTCTCAATGCAAACATATTGGTCTTCTCTCTTTATACTTCCTAAGAAAGTCATCAAAGAGGTTGAGACCATTCTTAGATCCTTTCTATGGTCTGGTCCCGATCTCAAGAAGACTAGGGCTAAAGTATCATGGGAACACTTATGTTGTCCTAAGCAGGAAGGGGGATTAGGTTTCAAATCCATTCTTGTATGGAATAGAGCTGCCATTGCTAAGCACATTTGGTTCCTTATCTCTAGTGGAGAACAATCCATGTGGTGTCAGTGGGTCAAGTCCTACTTACTTAAGGGGAAAAGCTTTTGGGAAGCCAAGATGCCCAGTTCACCCTCTTGGGTTTGGAGGAAACTTCTCAATCTTAGACCCATTGTACAATCACATATTAAGGTTACTGTTGGCAATGGCAAATCCACCTCACCCACCTCACTGTGGTTTGATGATTGGCATCCCATTGGCCCCATTGCCAATAGATTTGGCCCCAGAGTTATTTATGACTCTGGCCTCACCAGGGATGCCACAGTGGCATCCATTATTAGAGGCTCCAATTGGTGCCTTCCCATTACTCAAACCTTGGAACTTAATGAAATTAGGGCCACTATCAGCTCTCTCCCAAATCCAAATCCTGAAATTGAGGATAAACACAATTGGACACTTAACTCTCATGGTGAGTTCACTATATCATCATTATGGGAGGAACTCAGGACACATTCCTAAGTGTAGCATGATTAATTGGCTTGCAATACACAACAGACTCTATACTGGAGACAGACTGGTGTTGTTTGGTACCATTCCTGTATCCTGTTGTAGTTTTTGCCATGGTGTGGAAAGCCATGATCATCTATTCTTCAATCGCCCCTTCACCTCACAAGTCTGGTCTAGAATTCTCACTCACATTAATGTAAATTGGAATCCTAGATCTTGGACTAACTGGATTAATCAGATCTCAAATATCAGAGTCAAATCACTTAAGAACTTGATCATCAAATTGATTTTTTTGCCTCAGTCTACCAGGTATGGATCGAGAGAAATGCTCGTAATTTCCAAAATGCATCATGCTCTGTACCTACTGTGGTTAGCAAAATCCAATCCTTAGTGAGATGCAGACTATTATCCTTGGGCAATCTCCCTCAAGGATCTCAGTCTCAGTGGTTGTTAACTAAGTGGGGGATTGATTGAACTTTATTATCTTCGTATCTGCATAGAATGTTGGTTTTTACTAACCCCCACATGAGTTACTGTTTCTAGATATTTCAGGGGCAACCATACCACAGGTTATTATGCTGTTCTGTTCATGATTATGCTCATTTGTTTATGCTCCTTGGCTTTATTGCGCCGTCTCCGAGGAAGGAGGCATTCCTTGGTTATCTCTGCTATATTTGGTATGACTATCACTGCAATATTTGTTGGGAATTGTTACCTTGTTATACTGTCTCCTTGGAAGGAGGCATTCCTTGGAAGTTGTTACTTTGTTATATTGTCTCCTTGGAAGGAGGCATTCCTTGGAATTGTTATTTTGTTATTCTGTTACTCTGTCTCCTTGGAAGGAGGCATTCCTTGGAATTAGTTACTTTGTTATATTGTCTCCTTGGAAGCAGGCATTCCTTGGAATTGAAATTTTGTTACTCTATTACTCTGTCTCCTTAGAATTGTTTTTTTTTTTTTTTTGTGTAAATTAGCTTGAAATTAAAAGAGGTTAAGCGAATGTACAGCCTACAAGGGGCGTACCCTAGGAAGGACAAAATGAAAAAAAAAGAAAGAAAAGAAAAGTGCGTGGTCCTCGACACAACCCGCCGGGGTGGGAAATAAGAAGTACCGGCACATCCTGCGCGGCATAGGTGTAAATAAGCAAAAGCAATAAACGTAGTACATAATTGTTTTAACGCCATGCACAACCCACAAGGCTAGGATAATATCAAAAGCATGCGCACAAATGGATAACATGTTGTGGGTCCAAGAAGAGGCCCCGCCGTATGAAATGTGAGTTAGCCCGTGCTCGCGTCCTATTAGCCTAGCTATCCCGAAGGAAAGAGCGGCAGCAGGGACATGAGCACGGGCATGTTGAATAGCCATAACTAAGTAGTGATATATATGGAACAACCAACCCTCAACAGTGGAAACAACAGTAGCTGAGCAGCCAGGACCAAATGAGATAAGTGTCTAGCAGTTCGGCAAGCAAATAAACCCAAGGGAACCCTCCCATAGATCCCTTACACTGAACACATGCCTAGTTTGCTACTCGCTCCAAACATCATAGTCTAGGCTCCCAAGACATCAGGCTTCCTCTATTTCCAGTGACTGGCCATATTGGTAGAAGATGAGGTCCAATCTAAAGTAAGAGTACCCCGCAGTGATATCAAATAGACAAGGATAGGACTAAGGACAGGTGGAATCCATAGTCAAGCTAAAGATCGTGATAGACAAAGTCAGCCCCAGAAGATACCTCCCAGACCAGAGAAACCAAGGCCACCACTATGCAACAACCATCGGTAATCTCCGCCCTCGGACTCTGAACACACAATCAACCACAAAGTGCAACTATCTCGTCCGTCATCCTCCACATACGGTAACATAAAAGTGCCCCCTTTAACAATGGAGACAACAAATGCAGAGCAGCTCAAACCAAATGAGATAAGCCTCAGGCAGTTCGGCAAGCAATAAAACCACAGGTACCCTCCCATAGAACCCGTACACTGAACACATGCCTAGTCCGCCACCCGCTCCTTAGAATTGTTATTTTGGTATTTGTTTGTGAGATGTGTATCCCTCCTGGATGAGCTACTGCAATAATTGTGTTCATTATACTCATTAGCTTTGAGGATTGCCATCCTATGGGCAGAGCTATTTTTTTTTTTTTTTGGGTAATTTAGCTTGAAATTAAAAGGGGTTAAGCGAATGTACAACCTACAAGGGGCATACCCCAGGGAGGACAAAACAAAATAAAGAAAAGAAAAGAAAAGAAAAGAAAAATTGCGTATTCCCCAACACAACCCATCGGGGTGGGATAATAGAAAGTCCAGCACAGCCCGCTGGGATAGGTAAAATAAAGCCTAAAGCAGTAAAATACTATATTAATCTGTGGCTACAAACAACCATATTAGTCTGATAGAAAGACTGTATAATAAAGCTTGGCTCCCAAGTGCTTTTGACCAACGTGTAAGCATCCAACGTGAGGGCCCAAGGAGAGCTATAATGGTACAGCTTGCACGTACATGGGCAGTATTTCCAACAGAGAACTGTGCATAGAACCACTCAAAAGCAGAGCTAAAATAGCAAAGGTCTATATTTGTTCAAAAGGTGTACTTGTAGCTGTACACATTTTCTCCAAATACAGCTGTGGTCCATCTTTTATGCATACCGGACAACAAAAACCCGGTTTCCAAAAAACAACTTTTGCAAGGGGCGTGGGCCCCACTCTCTTGAAGAACAATAGAGCGTGAAGAACAATAGAACTTAAAACAAAACTCAGGTCAATCTGGGTTTGTTCGGCACAGCATAAAATGCTTAATTCCCATTCAACTATAGACAATAACAAGCCAGCATATAATCTGGGTTTAGATGTGAAGAACTTACTCATTACCAGAGCATCTCATGAAGACGTGAACCCACTTGTCATGCTCGGTAGTTGTAGCAGAACTATTCTGTGCCCAGAAATTTTCCAGTCTATCATGGTCCGGTAGCAAAGTACTCGATTTCAATGGGTAATCGAAGTCGCCTGCAACCTTTGTTGTTGATGAACATTGTTCTCAGTTGCTCCTCTGACAGTTTAAAAGGATGAACCACCACCCCAACACGATTGAAGTGTAAACCGCACGCCAAATCCAGAAACCATACGGGAATTGCTCCCACAGCCGTGACACCATCTTCACTTAGCGAGAATGGAAAACTGATTTGTAGAGTGGTTCACAACAGGTTCTTGTAAGAGTAGAGTATCTCCCTTTTTTTTTTTGGGTAAATAAGCTTGAAATTAAAAGAGGCTAAGCGAATGTACAGCCTACAAGGGGCATACCCCAGGGAGGACAAAGAAAAGAAAAAGGAAAAAGAGAATTGCGTGAAATAAAAGGGATGGCCACAAGGGCTACATGAGGGTAAGTAGGGTAAAGTACAAGATACGCAAATATAAACTAATTAACTGATGCAGTGACAGTGAAGAAAAGTGCGTGGTCCCGGCACAACCCGCCGGGGAGGGAAAATAGGAAACCAACTCATCCCGTTGGAATAGGCCTTGGAGTAGCATGGCAAATGATACTTGATGACTGAATAGGACTTGGAGTAGCATGGAAAATGATACTTGATGCTTGGGGAGGTACTTGGGATACTTGATGCTTGAAGCTTGCTTATGGAACTTGATGCTTGGGGTGGGACTTGTGAAAGTGGTTTGATGGAATTTGAGCAGCATAACGGCTGCTTTTTACAATCCCAGAGAATCAGATGTCTGCCCAGAGATTGGCAGCCCAAAAATACAGAGTTGTAGGGAGGAAATGCCCCCTCCCAGAAGGGACTAATACACGCTATGGGACAGCCCCCCAAAGCTAGGCAAGAGATTTCAACATTATGGATGCTGATCAGACACACAGCAGTCCAGATGAAACTAAACAACTTAAGGTAAATAACCTATCATGTCCACTGGATTTCTGGAAAATTGGGCAGCATCTCCTTTGTAACAGGTACGTAACACAGCAGGTTCTCAACAAAGTTCAATTGCAAGCAAGTAAAAATGCAGGTTGCAACAACCCTTGCAACCCACCTAATAAGCATAATCCAGATACAAGTAAACAAGAATCTATAGCAACAACCCTTGCCATAGATTAACATAATAACATGAAAGTTCAATTGCAAGCAAGTAAAAATGCAGGTTGCAACAACCCTTGCAACCCACCTAATAAGCATAATCCAGATACAAGTAAACAAGAATCTATAGCAACAACCCTTGCCATAGATTAACATAAAGTTCAAGTAGATTGTACGGTTACCTGGAGTATTAGCAAGCTCCATCAATGGCAGCAGTAGCAAAACGAGTCCAGCAGTGGCAAACATTCCATACTGTAGCAGCTAAACAGATCCTGAACCTCTGATCCATGCTGGAAAGAACCTTTGTTCCCTGCTGTAGCAAATGATCCTGGAGTGAACCTCTGTTCCTTGCTGCAGCAAATACAGGCAGCAGCAAAAAAAATGCCATTGAAACTGCCCCAATTGATTGAAACAGCCTCATGGTTGATACGAGACACTGCAGCAGCCAAACAGATCCTTCCTCGCTGCAGCAAATACAGAGGCAGCAGCAATAGTTGCCATTGGGACTGCCCCCTCTGATTGAACTGCCCCTGGGACCTGTGAAACCAAGAAACCATTGCAAAATCAGTTAAGAGCGTCTCAGTAAAGTACTTGTCTACAAATCGTTTCCTGTAAGGTTCCATTTAATCAAAAGCCATTGGTACTGAGGTCCTTGAGGGAGGTCCCCCAAAGACAGCAGTTTAAGTCTAACCATTGAATAAATCTTGCTCACAACAATAGGAACAGGGCATGCAAGATTTTGGAATTTGCGTAGATTTCTCTCTAACCAGATGTGGTAGACTGCAGTGATAAAAATAAGCTTGGTAATGAGACTCTTCAATGTTTTGCCTCTAATTGTAGCCAGGTGGTCTATCCAACTAGCCCAAGATCTTGTAGGCCAAGTTACATTCATGAGTCTAAGGATCTGTTCCCAAACTTGGGCAGTGAAGGGACAATTGAAAAATAGGTGATTGTGGCTTTCATTACCATTGCAGAAACTGCAGCAAGATATAGGCTTGGTACCAAAAAGAACCAATCTATCCTCAGTGTACAGCCTATTCTGGATAGCTACCCAGGTGATAAGGCTACACTTAGGTATATGCCCGGGAAACCAGATACTCCTATGCCAAGAGACTTTGGGGAAATGTGGTCGAAGGTGATTCCAAAGAGAGGAGATTGTGAATTCTCCATTGGAAGTGAGAGACCATCTGGGGTAGTCCTCTTTGCCTCCATCAGGAGAAGGAAGGAGGGTGAGTTGGGCTTTGATTTCAATAAGCTCCAACGTTTGAGTGATGGGAAAAGCCCAATGAGGGCTCTTAATGATTGTTGCGACCTTAGAGTCATTTGGAAGACCAGAGTCATAACAGACCCTAGTGCCAAACTTGGCAGCCAAAGGCCCCAATGGATGCCAATTATCAAACCAAAGGAATGTGGAAGTGCCATTACCTATGAACATTTTGAGGTGAGGATGGACAATCGGTCTGAGAGCAAGGAGTTTCCTCCAAACCCAAGATGGGTCACTAGGCATTTTGACTTCCCAAAAGCTTTTACCTCTTAACAAATATGATTTGATCCATTGACACCACATAGATTGTTCCCCACCAAATATGATTCAAGCTTATTTACCCAAAAAAAAAATAGTAACCCATTATATGGACTAAAATTGGGAGCGAACCTCCCATTGGGATTTGTTGCAGTAGCTTGAAGCTTGGATAGATTTGGGGACGACCCCCATCCTTGCGGATGGGATCTTGTACTCGTGAGAGATATGGAGAAAACCCCATCTGAAAATAGACCATTTCTGGTGCCATGAATTTGATCAAACCACGAAAAGATTTGATGCACCCCTGAATCAGTATGATTTTAGGGCTGTTGTAAAAATTTGATAGGAAGGGGAGTGCATTCTCTCTCTAGAATCTAGAGAGGGAAGCTCTCAACCCATTCATTCTGTGCAGAGCTGTTTATGCATAATATTAAGTGTGTTGTTCTCTAAGCTGTCTAATTTCCCAGATTTCCAGTATCTCTTATTATATCCAGATTAATTTCAACGTTGTGAACCCAGTTCCAGATTTCACCATAGTTTTGAAGTGATTCCAAAATGGTCATTGTCGCCAAGAAAAAATCTAGAATACAATGGCTCAAATTGGGGGATCTAAAAAAAACCCTGATGACGTCTTCATCTCTCCTCAGGTGATTTACGCGATTCACGGTGAAACCCTAGAGAATGGCAGCCAAATCTGGTAGTAGCCCTGAAATGGTGCTCATCTGGTATAGCTGATGGTATTGGGATGAGAGCAGCCGATTCTCATGAAATACGTAAGAAACAAGGGAAAGTTCCAAATCTCCAGACCGACCTATCTTCGATACAATCTCCACAGTCAAGCGTGTTTTCAACCATAGCCACTCTCGAGGTCTATCCAGACTTGCAACCTGATGTTCGTGATACTTCCCAGGAGACAGGTTCTCTCCTGCACACGCCAAAACCCAGCTTTGTCCAGTCGAATGTATACCCACAGCGGAACGCAGGTAAACCTAATCACTCCAAGCTCTATTTACCTGTACTGGGTTCTTAGAATCCTAATCAAACCAAGGTTACTACTTCTTCACAATCTTCCACACTCGTACCAAACCCTAAATCTCCTACCTCTTCTGGCCCTCACAATCCTATCAATATTAGCCCAAATCCAACGCTCCCCATACCCTCCAATCTCGCTGTGATACCCAACAATCCCATTCTTTCTGGATCCAGTCTGTCCCGTAAATTACAGGAGGTTTTCCAGCAAGCTGGAGCTCATATGGATGAAGCTGATAATCTTACATCCTTGGTTCAATCCATAGAGGACGAGATGCACAAATCTGGTGTTAATGTAAATTTCTCGAAGCTCAAAGACCACCTCCATCTACGAGAATCCGAGTTGCCATTGAATTCCGTTCTTGAAGGGGAATTTGTCGAAGTAGGCTGCAATTCCCCTCGCCACTTCAATGATATAGGATCTCACTCGGTTATCTCTGAAGGGAAAGCTCAACCTCTGGTGCAAGAAACAAGGAGCTCTAAAAATCCATCCTCATGAGCTCAGCCGAAAAACTGGGCCTCTCTTTTTAACGCTCAAGCGCCCTCTAAGACAATAAAATTGGAGCATTTTCCAGAGTATCAGAAAGGTAAAAATGCCCATGTTAGTTTTGATGAATCCCAATTAGATGATGGAGTCCACCCAGCAAGAATCAATCAGTAGCCCACGTAGTCCTATCCGAACGGGATCCAGTCCAGCACGTAAGTTACATGAGGTGTTTCAAAAGGAAGGGGATCAAGAAGATCGTATTTGTACTCTGGTTCAGTCGATTGAGGAAGAATTGCACAACTCTGGAGTTAATGTAAATTTCTCTCAGCTAAAAACCCACCTTCTTCGTTTACGGGAGGAAAACACTACTCCTGGTATGATCTCCTCCAGCACTAATATAATCAACAATGGGGAATTTGTGGAGGTGGAGTGTAACTCCCCTCATCATGCTCGTAGTCCCACTGAACCCGCTAGTTCTGATACTAAGGAACAGATCAAAGATCCACAAGGCTCTGATGCTGCTCTTAATTCAGGTAAAACAAAAAATTGGTCCTCTTTATTCACTGCTCAGGCACCCTCAAAAACTATGAAGCTCGAGCACTTTCCTGATTTGCAGAAAGGGTTAGAAGCAGTAGTTGAGTTGAATGAGTCAGATGTAGACACAAACTCTTGGAATCACTGTCTGGTTGGGCACTTCCTAGATGGGAAGATGCCATACAACCTTTTGTGTGCCACTGCGAGAGCAGTCTGGAAGGAGAATGCCCCTGTTTCCATCAAACAGATAGGTTCTTGCTTTTTCTTTGAGTTTAAAGATGAAGCTACTAAATTGAAAACTTTGGAAGGAGGTCCGTACTTTTTCTCCAAGCGTTATTTGCTGCTCACTGAATGGAGGCGAATGTTAGTTCCAACAACTACTCACCCTCCTTCAATCCCCGCTTGGGTTAAACTCCACAAGCTCCCTTTGGAGTGTTGGACAGAGTTAGGGTTCAGTCGCATAGCCAGCACCATTGGCAGGCCCATTCATGTAGATCAAGCTACGCCAAATAAGAAAAGACTGGATTATGCGAGAGTATGTGTTGAAATCAATACTGCTGCAACTGCTGCTATGCACTGCTGCAACCGCTGCCCTCTCCAAGTGTGTATGGAATGTTTTGCCACTGCTGGACCCGTGTGCTGCTGCCGGCTCTGTTTTGAATGTGTGAACCAGTCACTGCTGCTGCGGACTTGTTTCCAGGTCATCCAAAGGGGCAGCAGCGCTGCTGCAGACCCGAGAGCTGCAATTTTGTTGCTGCTACTGCAGCTGCCATGGTTGGAGCTTGCTAATACTCCAGGTAACCGTACAATCTACTTGAACTTTATGTTTATCTATGGCAAGGGTTGTTGCTATAGATTCTTGTTTACTTACTTGCACTTGGATTATGCATATTAAGTGGGTGGCAAGGGTTGTTGCTACCTGCATCTTTTACATGCTTGCAATTGAATTTTCATGTTATCTATAGCAAGAGCTGTTGCTATAGACTCCTGTTTACTTATCTGTTATTAGACTTCTCAATTGTCATTGCTTTTGTTGAGAACCTGCTGTGGTACTTACTCGTTTCAAAGGAGATGCTGCCCAATTTTCCAGAAATCCAGTGGGCATGATTGTTAATTTTCCTTAAGTTGTTTGGGTTCATCTGGACTGCTGTGTGTCTGATCAGCATCCACAATGTTCAAATTTCTGCCTAGCTTTGGGGGGCTGTCCCATAGCGTGTATTAGTCCCTTCTGGGAGGGGGCATTTCCTCCCTACACTAGCCTGTTACCAGTGGCTTATTTGTATAAAACTCTGTATTTTGGGCTGCCAATCTCTGGGCAGACATCTGATTCTTCAGGATATCCATGTTTCTGGGATGCTCAATTTTCAAACGGAACTCTGCCCAAATTTTCAGGAAATGGTTGCACTTTTAGTTTAGGCCTAGCCTTGGGGGGCAAGACCCATGTTCCCCACGATCATGTACCATGAGCCAAGTACCAAGTCCAAGTACCAATGCACCATGTACCAAGTATCAATGTTCAAGCTTCTATGCTCATGGCATGAGCCCAAGTACCAAGTACCATGTTCAAGGTCCAAGTTCAAGGCATAATGCTTCAAGGCACAATAATCTCATTTTGTAGTTGTTGTTTTCACTTACCCCATCTTGCTATCTTAATTAACCTCATGTAGCCCTTGTGGCCTCCCCTTTAATTTACGCAATTTTCCTTCTTTTCTTTTCTTTTTTCTTTGTCCTCCCTGGGGTATGCCCCTTGTAGGCTGTACATTTGCTTAGCCTTTTTTAATTTCAAGCTTTATTACCCCAAAAAAAAAAATTAGATGGAGTAGGAAACCACTGTCTAGTGGGGCATTTTCTGGATGGCAAAATGCCATTACCACTTCTTAGTGCAACTGCATGAGCAGTCTGGAAAGATTATGGGAGATTCACCATTAAGCAATTGGGTGCTTGTTTCTTGTTTGAATTCGACGATGAAGAATCCAAACTTAAAGTTCTAGAAGGAGGACCTTATTTCTTCTCCTGTAGGTACTTTTTTTTTTGGGTAATTTAGCTTGAAATTAAAAGGGGTTAAGCGAATATACAGCCTACAAGGGGCATACCCCAGGGAGGACAAAATAAAAAGAAAAAGAAAATATAAGGAAAAAAAAATTGCGATTCCCCGACACAATTTACCGGAGATGGGAGATATAAGATGCACTTGCATAACCCGCAAGGATAGGAAAAAGTAGGCTAACAAGCAAAATGTGTGCAAAACTAGTGTGGTAAAAGGGCCCCACCAAAGTCTCACCACTTGAAAGGTTTCAGCCGAATGGACAGCTGCATCAGAATACAGCTGTTTTGCTTCCTTATGACCCCACAAAGAGCCTAGCATGGGGAATAGCAATAAGGCATCTTTGTCTACCTTTTCCAATAAAGACATACGGTGCAACTGGCACCTATTGAACCAAAGTACTCCAGTTGTTGACCCTGGACATCGAATTGATTTCTCGACTTGACAAAAGGACGTGGGTCCCATTGCCCATTATGCCAAAAGGCACTTGTAACCTTGCGTGTTATACTTCAAGTGCAATATGGTACATGGGCCCACCATATTCCAGAGGACCACCCTTACACTTTGAAGTTATGCGAAAAGTACGGCTATACCCACAACCCTCTATTCCAGTTGTAAATCACGTGTAGCACCAAGTGTGCATTGCCCACTTTCAGACAGGGAACATGAACCCACTCTCTTCTCTCCCAAACATGGGAGCTCAAGAACAGGACTTTCGAAACCCATATTACAGAAATTCTCCAAATTATTTCCAGGTAAACCCAAGAAGAAAATCAACAGCACACTTTATTCCAGCTCCTACAGACTCACAAGAGAGATTAGGACCTTTCTCACTATGCATACCTTAGCAACCAGAACCGGTTGTGGTATTACCCTCACCGTTGTGCCACCAACGACACGTAATGGGAAGAACTAGCCGCAATGGTAAACCTTGTTCGAAAGATGGCGCCCGGACTCAAGTGCCTCTGTGGGAAGGATTGCAGGTAGTTGGTTCAAATGTGGAATGGTATCACCAGTTCCATGGTCTGCGAAGAGACAGAAAACACATAGCTCACCGGAAAAAGGGAGCTCTATCTGATGAAAGAACTCCTTAGCTTGAGCGCCATCAAATTGATGGGTTGTACTCTTGAGAGAGATGAGGATGAACCCCATTGATGATGGACAGATGAACCCCATTTGGTGAAGAAGAACCCTCGGACAGGACCCTCCTTGTACAGTCGAACCATTTTTTTGGATAAAAGGAAAGAATCCACACCATATGAATGAAAACCAACCAGATTGGTGACTTCAGACCAATCTCTTGTTGTAACACTGTGTACAAGTGCATTGCCAAGATCTTGGCTAAGAGGCTTCAAAGTGCTCTTCCTGCCCTTATTGATCCAGTTCAATCTGGATTTATTAAGGGCAGAAGAATTGCAAATAATATATTCCTCACACAGGAAATTATGCATGGGTACCACAAATCCACTTCCACCCCCAAATGTGCTATGAAAGTAGACATTATGAAAGCCTATGATAATGTCAGATGGGATTTCCTTTGGGACACATTGGGTTGCATGAACTTCCATCCCAAAATGATTGCATGGTTAAAAGCCTGTGTCACCACTGCTAATTACACTCTGAACATAAATGGTGAACCAACAGGCAACATTAAAGGTGCAAGAGGCCTCAGGCAGGGTGACCCCTTGTCCTCCTACCTCTTTGTAATTGCCATGGAAGTACTCACCTGTATTCTAAAGCAGAGGGCTAATAGGCCTAACTTTAGGTACCACTGGAGGTGCAGACAACCCAAAATCATAAACTTATGTTTTGCTGATGACCTTATGCTCTTTTGCAACGGTGATGTAAACTCAGTCAAACTTATCCAAGACTCACTGTCTGAATTTGAATCCTTATCTGGATTATCACCAAGTCCTGGAAAAAGTAATGTCTTCTTTTCTGGAGTGCAACATGCTGTTAGAGAGGAGATTATGCAAATGTCAGGTTTCAAAGAGGGTTTTTTGCCTGTGAGATACCTAGGAGTTCCACTGTTGTCCACCAAATTAAAGCATGCTGACTGCAAATCCATGATTGACAAAATCACCTCTAGAACAAAAGCCTGGACCAATAGAGACTTAACTTACGCTGGCAGGGTTCAGTTGATCAAAAATGTCCTCTTTTCAATGCAAACTTATTGGTCTTCCCTCTTTATACTTCCCAAAAAGGTTATAAAAGAGGTTGAGACCATCCTGAGGTCATTTCTATGGTCTGGGCCTGACCTCAAAAAGACTGGGGCCAAAGTTTCTTAGGAACACTTGTGTTGCCCTAAACAAGAGAGTGGCTTAGGTTTCAAATCTATTCTAGTTTGGAATAAGGCCGCTATTGCTAAGCACATTTGGTTCCTTATTTCTGGAGGGGAACAATCTATGTGGTGTCAATGGGTTAAGTCTTACTTGCTTAAAGGGCGGAGCTTTTGGGAGGTCAAGATACCAAGTTCACCTTCTTGGGTTTGGAGGAAATTCCTCAACCTCAGACCCATTGTACAACCCCACATTAAGACTGTGATTGGTAATGGTAGAACCACATCACTATGGTTTGATAATTGGCTTCCACTTGGACCTATTGCTCCCAAATTTGGTCCCAGAGTTATTTATGACTCTGGTCTCACCAAAGATGCTATTGTGGCTGACATTATCAGAGGCCCTAATTGGGGCTTCCCCATTACTCAAACTTTTGAACTCAACGAGATTAGGGATGCAATTTGCTCTTTGCCCAAACCAACCCAGGATCTTGAGGACCATTGTAGATGGATTCTTAACTCCAATGGTGAATTCACCATCTCTTCCCTTTGGGATGAGCTCAGAACACATTATCCCAAAGTCCCTTGGCACAATAGCATATGGTTCTCTGGTCATATCCTTAAGTGTAGCATGGTAACTTGGCTTGCTATACACAACAGATTATATACTGGAGACAGGCTGGTTTTGTTTGGCACAATCCCGATCTCCAGTTGCAGTTTTTGTACTAGTGTGGAAACTCATGATCACTTATTCTTCAATTGTCCATTCACTTCACTAATATGGTCTGAGATGCTTACTCATGTCAATGTCAGTTGTCCCTCTAGACCTTGGGTTGACTGGATCGCTTATGTCTCAAACTTCAAAGGCAAAAGTTTAAAAAACTTAATCCTTAAACTAATGTTCACTGCTACAGTTTACCAGATCTGGATTGAACGAAATGTATGTAACTTCCAAAATGCATATTGCACTGTACCTATTGTGGTTAGCAAAATCCATTCATTAGTGAGATGTAGATTATTGTCTCTGGATAATCTCCCACATGGTCATAATGGCTTGCTGTCCAAGTGGGGGATTAGTTGAACTTGAACCTTAATAGAACATGTGTGGAACAGACTTTGGGATTCAACTTGGTAAAACACGGGTGGAATATGTATAACCTGCTGTTAGGCTATACTATGTAATGCTAGATTGCATGTTATTGGGCAACTCTGCTAGTGTGTATCCAAGATACCATTAAATACAGCTGCTGCTACTGTATCTGCTGCAAAGAACATTTCTTGGACTGCTGCAATGTACTGGATCTTTGCTGATGCAGTGAACAATTTTGCCACTGCTGTACCTGTTTGCTGCTGCCGGTTCTGTTTGAATATGTACTGCTGCAACTGCTGCTATGCACTGCTGCATCTGCTGCCCTCTTCAAGCACACCTACCACGAGGATGTGTCTCCCAAGGGGCAGATTCAATCAATGGGGGCAGATTCAATCAGTGTGAGTGCTTTAAGCTTAAAGTGAGGTATGAATATTGTGCTTCATTGAAGTCATATGGGTTGCAAGGGCTGTTGCAATCCACTGCTATTGCATCTGTTGTTACTCTTGTCTATGCTAGTGTCATTGCTTTATAACTAGATTGCAGTATGCTTTATTGATGTTATGTGGGTTGCAAGGGCTGTTGCAATCCCTACTATCTGTTGTTATTCTTGATGATGCTAGTGTTATTGCTTTATGCTACACATATATCATGGTTGCAAGGGCTGTTGCAACCCTCTGTTATATATATTTTGTACACTGCTGCTGCACTTACTGCTATATGTTATGTATTAGTCTGAGATCTGCTGCTGCTGTATTGTTCTATTGCTGTTGTTGTATTCTGGACAACCACTGTTTCTGGGTTATCCCAATTTCAAATGAAACTCTGCTCAAATTTCTAAGAATCGGACTGTCCTTAGGGAGCTGTTGTTTGTAGTTCTGTACTGAACAACAATAGTTCATCTGGACTGCTGTGTGTATGATCAGCATCCACGAGATTAGACCTAGCCATGGGGGGTTGTCCCTGGCGTGTATGATCCCCTTCTGGGAGGGGGCTTCCTCCCAATTCATGGACTTATTTCATTTTCAAGCATCCACTCCGTCGCTCAAGCTTCAAGTCCCATGTCCAAGGAACCTTTCCCGCTTGTTACTCATCTCCATCATTTGATCACTAATCAATGCTCTGATTATGAGTTGGTTGTAGTTGCCAAATGTCATGCCAAAGTTCATCTCTGCACTGCATTCTGTTG
The DNA here is from genome assembly GCA_020921065.1 of Vaccinium darrowii. Lineage (NCBI taxonomy): Eukaryota > Viridiplantae > Streptophyta > Magnoliopsida > Ericales > Ericaceae > Vaccinium > Vaccinium darrowii. The sequence continues at coordinate 24,595,329 of CM037154.1, forward strand.
ATGATCATGCACCCAGCGGCCAGTTACTATACTATGCTCAAGCTTCAACTCAGTTGTACAGTCCCATTTTGTATGTTTCTCCTCCATCTCCTTTGATGGCCTAGAAACATTTAGTTACCATTGCAAGTTACTAGTTTTAGCCTATTCTTTTGTAGTCACTTACCCCTCCCCATTGTAACCTTATTGGCCATCCTTTTGTTTCCTTTTGTTTTCTTTTCTTTCTTTGTTTTCTTTTGTCCTCCTGGGGTATGCCCCTTGTAGGCTGTATATCCGCTTAGCCTTTTTTCTATTTCACGCTTTTTTTACCAAAAAAAAAAAAAAACCAACCAGATTGCTGGGTGATTTTGTTAAAAATTATGAGAGGGAAGGAGGGGAGTGCATTCTAGAAGCTCTCAACCCTCCTCATATTCATGTTCATTCTCTCTCCCGTAGGTACTTAGTCTTAAAGGAATGGAAGCGGATGTTAGTACCTAGCAAGATTCAACCCAAAACCATTCCTGTTTGGGTTAAACTCCATAGACTGCCTCTGGAATTCTGGAATCCTGTTGGGTTTAGCAAGACTGCAAGTGCAATCGGGAATCCTCTTCATGTAGATGAAGCCACAACAAAGAAGAAGCGCCTGGACTTTGCTCGCATTTGCATTGAAATAGATGCTAGCGATGATCTTCCTAGTGACATCACTGTCTCGGTGAATGCCGATTCCCTTATGGTGGGAGTTGAATACCAATGGCTCCCACCTAAGTGTGAAAAGTGTAACGTCTTTGGACATTCTTGCAGTCCTAAATCTGTCCCACAAGCTAACAGCTCCGAGGGAGATTGGATGGTTGGCAGGCAAAGGCAAACTGGTTTCAAGCTCTACTCATGCTGTGGATCACGTACCCAACGGCTCTCATCCCTCTCCTCCTCCAGAGCAATCCACTGTACTGCCTCTGAAACACATGGGTATTGGAAGCTCTTCTTACTCTCCAGGTTCAGTGATTACGAAACCCCCACTTCCCATCACCCCTGCTCTCCCTCCTCAACCACAACAAACCCAACCTAGTTCTAAACCTCCTGAATTTGATGATGATACACTCAGTGAGACTATGGATGAGGTTATAGAGGTCAATGATTTAGAAGGGTGTGCATATGTACAAGGCAAAGCTGTGATTTCAGCACCTTCAGCACTTCCACATAGTACAGCAGCCTCACCTGTCATTACAACCTCCGGCAGTAGCTTGGAAGGTTCTGTGGGGAAATCTATACAAGGAGGGGAGTTCACGGTTGTCTAGCATAAGAAGAAGCATAAAAAGAAGAGCAATCAAGGGGCTCTTCCTCACTCAAAAGGGCGGTAACTCTTTCCCTTTTATTTTGATAGCAGTTTTAATTCTTTCTACGTTCTGCTATATAGTTTAGTTTACTTTATGACTACAACCATGCATTTTGGGTTTTGGAATTTGCGAGGTCTTAACGACCCTCTTAAGCAAAGAGAAGCAAGGGGGCATAAGAATGGAGACAAAAAACCAGGAAGCAAGAAGAAATCTCCTTCCAAAAAAGGAGGCAAGCATGGAAGGTAACTTTCCCTTCACTTTTGGGCAGTATGCTTAATTTTCCATTTTCTGCCATTTTTTGCATGTCTAAAATTCCTTTACATTTTGGGTTTTGGAACATGAGGGGTCTTAATGATCCTATTAAACAAAAAGAGGTCGCATCATTTGTTAGAACCAATAAAATGTCACTTTTTGGACTGTTGGAGCATAAAATAAAGGAAAATAATTGCACTAGGATCGTTAACTTCATGTTCCCTGGATGGTCTTTTTGTTCACAATTCAGTTATAGCTCTTAATGGTAGAATATGTGTTGTTTGGGACACTTCTATTCTTAGTCTCAGTGTTATTAGTCAGACAAATCAAACTATTCACTGTTGTATCCAACATGTTTTTTTTTTTTTTTTTTGGGTAAATTAGCGTGAAATAAAAAGGAGGCAAAAGAATATACAACCTACAAGGGGCATACCCCAGGGAGGACAAAAGAAAAAGAAAGAGAACAGAAAATTGCGTGAAATAAAAGGGATGGCCGCAAGGGCTACATGAGGGTAATTAGGGAAAAAAATACAATATAAACAATATAAAGATGGGAGACCTACGCCAACTGGCTACAAGTATCTAATAGTAAGTGACTTGAATGTTTCCTAACCTTCTAGAAAGATGATTAAGAAACATACAACAAAATGATTAACTTTGAGATTCAGCAACTGAAGCTTGTCATGAAGATGATAGCAGAAGAGTCCATGAAGCTTGTCATGTGTAGATGAAAGCTTCAAAGTCAGGATGTACAATGATGCATCAGCAGACAATGATGCATCAGCCGCAGTAAAGAGTGCAAAACAGGGTGGACAGGCTAGAGAAGGGAGGAAAGGCCCCCTCCCAAAAGGCATGCTCAGACATAACCACATTACGAAAATCGCAACAACAAAATAGCATGACGTCAGCACTCCTCTGGCGATTCCAGGCGACTCACGCGTTCGAAGCTCTCTGAAGCCCTAGCCGCGTTCAGTCATGGCAGATCTCGGCACTTTAACGGTGGATTCCAACGAAGTCAGGAAGAAGAGGACTGCTCCTCTTCAACAATCCTTACCTCACTACGCTCAAACAGTTCAATCGGGGGTCCAAGTTCCTCAATCAGGTTCGGTTCTAAATTCAGATGAGCATGAGTCTACAAAACCCATCCTCAACTCTATCGATTCAGATGGCTCCTTCTCTACACCAAAACCTATCTTCACCCAATCTAATGTATACCCACAGAGACCCAATCGGGTACAAACCCTAACTCCCAAAAACCCTAACCACCATAACCAGACTCCATCGCTTGAAGTTCGTGTCCCTGAATACGGTACTGAAAGTAACCCTAACTCTACAACCTCCACACCATCGATTCCCCCTGGGAAAACCATCACTACCGCTCTTACATCAGAGAGAGCACCTCCTTCTGTTGGTGGTTCTCTACACGATGCTACATCTAACCCTGCGCTTCGCCCTCACAGCCCTTCTGCATCTGGCTCGAGTCCGGCGCGCAAATTACAAGAGGTTTTCCAAACAGCGGGTGATCGACTGGATAGCTCTGCTCGTATTTCCTCCCTAGTCAACACTATTGAGGAGGAAATGCTTCAATCTGGAGTCAATGTAAGTTTCTCTAAGTTCAAAGACCATCTCATCCAGCTCCAGGAAGCTGGGCCAGACATTTCTTCAAAAATTGAGATTGAAGGGGATTACGCCAAAGTGGCCCAGCCTCCGGAACCCAAAATGTCTCTACCGCCTCAAGGTACTCAACCAAGGAACTGGAGTTCGCTGTTTAAGGCTCAAGCACCATCCAAATCTATGAAATTGGTGCATTACACAGATGTTCAAAAAGGGAAAGATGCACATGTAAACTTTGATGAGTCGCAAGTTGACGTGGGGGTGGGTAAACATTGGCTTATTGGGCACTTCTTGGATGGGAAAATGGCATTACCTCTACTAGCTGCCACTGCTCGTGCAGTATGGAAAGATCACGGGAAATTCACGGTCAAACAGCTGGGCTCATGTTACCTCTTTGAGTTTGAGGATGAATCGGCCAAGTTGGGAGTATTGGAGGGGGGCCCTTATTTCTTTTCCCGTAGGTATCTGGTGCTAAAAGAGTGGACAAGGATGCATGTCCCAAGCAAAAATCATCCTTCTTCTATCCCGGTCTGGATCAAACTGCATAGGTTGCCACTAGAGTTTTGGACTCATGTTGGCTTCAGCAAAATTGGAAGTGCAATTGGCAAACCTATTCATGTAGATGAAGCTACAGCAAACAAGAGAAGGCTGGATTATGCTCGGATATGTGTGGAAGTAGAGGCAGGGGATTTTCTCCCTAATGATATTGTTATTTCAGTAAATGCGGAATCAGTTATGGTGGGAGTTGAATATCAATGGCTCCCTCCAAGGTGTGAATGTTGTAAAGTGTTTGGCCACACCTGTAGCCCTAAAACAGTCCCTAAGGTAAACAAAGCAGAACAAGATTGGATAGTTGTGGGTAAGGGTAATTTATCAGCAACACTGCAGGATGCCAGTCAGGACAAAGCAGCTGCACTACCAAAAGTGATGGAGGTTACTAGCTGCTCCCTAACTACTGGACCAGATAGCACTAAGCCTCCAGAAACAACCCCCCTTCAACCCCCCGGAATCCCCCCTCACCCCCCCCCTGCTTCAGGCAATCCTCTCCTGTTCAAACCCTCCGGAATTTCAAACTCAGCAGCACCTCTCTCCTGATGATACACCTAGTGAGGAGGTTGATGAAGAGATTCTGATTTTTGATGAAGGGGGGCAGCAACCCATCATTCAGGATCAGATTGGGGAGCCTTCCAATCACCTTCATACCAAACCAGCATCCACTCCCACCATCTCTGGAGGGCGGAGATTTCAGGAATCCAGCAGTGCCAAGAAAAAAAGGCTGAAGAAGGAGCGCAAGCTCCGGAATCAGGGCAGTATCTAATCTCATTCTCAATCCTTGTTTTTGTTTTCTTTTTGTTAAATAAATTCCATGTCTAGCACATGTGTTTGTTTTGGATTCTGGAATCTGCGTGGTCTGAATGATCCTCTTAAACAAAGGACTGCTAAAACCTTTTTGCAGAATAATAAGTTATCCATGTTTGGTCTATTAGAGCATAAAATTAAAGAGACTAATGTTAAGAGAGTCATGAATTTTGTTAGTCCCCATTGGCTTTTTGTGCACAACAGCACTCACTCCCCCTCTGGGAGAATTGTGATATGCTGGGATCCTATCATTCTATCTATTCAGGTCTTGGCCATGTCCGGGCAGTTCATACATTGTGAGGTTAAGGCTCTGCAAGAGGGATATATGTTCCATGTTACCTTCACCTATGGATCTAATGATCATTTGGATAGACAGGAACTTTGGAGAGACCTTCTAAGCCTTAGGGACTCTGTCCCATGGGTTGTGCTGGGGGATTTTAATGTTATTAGATCATCCAGAGAGAAGGTTGGGGGTACCCCTCTGTGCCCCCTCATGTTGATGAATTCAACTCCTGTTTATACCTTAGTGGCTTGGAGGACTTGAGATTCTCTGGATGTCACTTAACTTGGTCTAATAGGCAGCAACCCCCCAATCATATTTCATCTAAGATTGATAGGGTCCTGGCTAATGAGGAATGGCTTAATGCTCATCCCTTTTCTTCAGCTTTTTTCCATACCCCGGGAATCTCTGATCACTCCTCTGCTGTGGTTCACATCATCCCCCTGCCTAAAACTGGCCCCAAACCTTTCAGGTTTTTTGATTTTCTTGCTGATCATCCTCTGTTTCTTCCTACAGTCCAGAGAGTGTGGAGAAGCTTTGTCTTGGGTAATCCTATGTTTTGTGTGTATGAGAGGTTGAGATTACTCCAAGTGGAACTTAAAAAGCTTAACATCAAAGAATTCAGTGACATTTCTGATAGAGTTTGGAAGACCAAGACTTATCTCGAAAACCTCCAATTGGAATTAAGCATCAATCCATCAACTGCCATCCAAGTTGAGGAGAGGATTGTCTTCAAGAATTTCCTTACTCTTTCTAGAGCTGAGGAAAGCCTTGCCAGACAAAAATCTCGGATCCAATGGCTGAAATTAGGGGACCAGTGTACCTCTTTTTTCTTCAAATCAATATGCAACAACAGGAACAGGAGTAAAGTCACTAGTCTTGTCCTTGATGGCTCTACCATTACACATGACATGGTTGTCATCAAGAATTCTTTCGTCACATACTACAATAATTTATTGGGCAAGCCTCATAGCACACATTATGATGGCTTTGATAGAGTTAATCAGTTAATCTCTAACAAAATTACTAATGCTCAAAGCTTGTCCATGGTGCAAGACATCACTGATTTTGAAATCAAGGCTACAATTTTGGAGCTTAATCCTAAAAAGGCTCCTGGTCCTGATGGTTATAATGCAAGGTTTTTCCAGAGGGCTTGGCCTATTATTGGTCATGACATCACTGCAGCAGTGCAAAACTTCTTTAGATCAGGTAAGTTACTTGCTAAGGCCAATGCCACCATTGTGGCCCTTGTTCCCAAAATCCCTAACCCCTCCAAAGTCAGCGATTATAGGCCCATCTCTTGTTGTAACATAATTTACAAATGCATTGCTAGGATCTTAGCTAAAAGGATCCAAGCTGTCCTCCCATCTATTATAGATTGTGTTCAGTCGGGCTTTGTCAAGGGTAGGAGAATTGCTGACAATATTTTCCTCACCCAAGAACTCATGAGAGGTTACCACAAATCATCCCCCTCTCCTAGATGTGCCATGAAGGTAGATATAATGAAGGCTTATGATAATGTTAGATGGGACTTCCTTTGGGATGTCCTTAAAAGCATGAATTTTCACCCTAGGATGATTAAATGGCTTCATGCATGTGTTACCACTGCCAATTACTCTATTAATATCAACGGGGAATCCACTGCCTAATCAAAGACAACAACATCCAAATTTTGGAGAAATTTGAGCAGCAGTTCTGCTGATTTTAACGAACCCACTGTATAAACAGTAAAGGTGTAGCTATAAACACAACGAATCAGAAATGCAGTAGCAGACAATGATGCAACAGCAGCAGTAATACACGCCATGGGACAGCCCCCCAAGGCTAGGCGAGGAAACTCAACATCGTGGATGCTGATCAGACACACAGCAGTCCAGATGATGCCAAACAACTCTAAGCAAAAAACACCACATGAGAGCTTCTCTCTCTAGAAATAGAGAGAGAATGCACTCCCCTTACTCAAATTTTTTACAGATCTTGCCTCAATCATCTGATTGATGGCTTATGTCCGCTATCACCTCCACTCATTATACAAGTTTGGTTTCGTCTGGGGTTCATCTTCATCCCCTGCAAAAGTAGAAGACCACTCATCAATTCGATGTGTTAACTCAACCAGTGTCTCTTTTACAGATGATCATGTACCTCTATCATCACTCATGCTCTTTGTACAACAGCCCTTGTACTACAGCCCTGGTGATGTTCAGTACAACAGCCCTTGTACTGATATGATTTATAGTTGTTTGCAACAGCTCTTGCAACACTGGAAATCATGTTGCATGATCAGATTTCTGTAAACCTGTTACCTGGTCCTCGGTTCATTTTGCATCTGTGGTGGAGACGTTCCATGGAGTTTCTGCATCCTTGTGGGTTGAGGTAATTTGGTATCATTTAAACCCAAAATGTTTGTCCTAAATTTCCAGTTTTTAAGCATTTAACCAAGTATTTGGCAAGAAACAACAACAATCACCAAGCACCAAGCATTCTGCTTGGCTTTTATCCATCTAGTGTGGATTCGATCCACATCAACCACACAAAAATGGTTCAGTTCAACAGGTGGTGAGTTCATTGAGGTCACCCCAAAGCATCACAATCCACGGAGTTCTTCCTACTCCAAAAATCAGTTCGAGTTCATCATTCCAAGGACTTCACGCACCATTGATCTGAGGTATTTTGTTTTAGCACTGCTGATTTTCTTTCTCGGCGTATCAGTTCTCCTCCTTTATGTGTCGATGGTGTCACGGAGGAGGGGGTAATTCCATTGTGGTTCCTGGCGCTTACGGTAAGTCTATTGGCAGTACTAGAACTGGGTCTTCTATCTTCTGCGTTGAATTTGTTCTTGGAAATATTAAGCTCCTTTGTTGGGACTGTTATTCAGTTGATGCTTGATGGTTGGGGAGGTACTTGGGATACTTGATGCTTGAAGCTTGCTTATGGAACTTGATGCTTGGGGTGGGACTTGTGAAAGTGGTTTGATGGAATTTGAGCAGCATAACGACTGCTTTTTACAATCCCAGAGAATCAGATGTCTGCCCAGAGATTGGCAGCCCAAAAATACAGAGTTGTAGGGAGGAAATGCCCCCTCCCAGAAGGGACTAATACACGCTACGGGACAGCCCCCCAAAGCTAGGCAAGAGATTTCAACATTGTGGATGCTGATCAGACACACAGCAGTCCAGATGAAACTAAACAACTTAAGGTAAATAACCTATCATGTCCACTGGATTTCTGGAAAATTGGGCAGCATCTCCTTTGTAACAGGTACGTAACACAGCAGGTTCTCAACAAAGTTCAATTGCAAGCAAGTAAAAATGCAGGTTGCAACAACCCTTGCAACCCACCTAATAAGCATAATCCAGATACAAGTAAACAAGAATCTATAGCAACAACCCTTGCCATAGATTAACATAATAACATGAAAGTTCAATTGCAAGCAAGTAAAAATGCAGGTTGCAACAACCCTTGCAACCCACCTAATAAGCATAATCCATATACAAGTAAACAAGAATCTATAGCAACAACCCTTGCCATAGATTAACATAAAGTTCAAGTAGGTTGTACGGTTACCTGGAGTATTAGCAAGCTCCATCAATGGCAGCAGTAGCAACACAACAGTGATGACTGCAGCAGCAGTGAACCACTGATTGGTGGAGGGGCAGCAGTTGCAGCAGTAAACAAGTCCCAAACAATGCATCAGCAGCAATACAGATCCATCCTCGCTGCAGCAAACAGGGGCAGCAGCAACAGTACAGGGGCAGCAGCAATAAATGCCATTGAATCTGCCCCAACAGCTTGAAACAACCCAGTAATCGCATGCTCAATGATTTCTGGAAATTTGGGCAGCATCTCCTTTGAAAATCGGCATCCCCCGAGGTGCAAAGAACCCCACAGAAGACAAAGCAGGAGCTATAGCAGAAGAGGGACATGTGGGAGCCTCCACAGCCATATGGAAAAGTAACCTTCCAGAGCCTACACAGAAACTTCCCAAATGGGAGATAAGAGTCACAAAATTCAAATTCCAATCCCTGTTTGAGGACCTGCATCAATAGCCAAATGTAGTCAGTATGGGAAAATGCACACACACAAAGACCACAACACAATAGCAAAGCATCAATATTATAGAGATTCAAATTTCCCTATCCTAGCGGGTTGTGCTAGGGCCTCCAAATTGCCCACCCTGGCAGGTTGTGCCGGGGAGTACGCATTTTTTCTTTTCTTTCTTTTCCTTTATTTCTTTTCATTTTGTCCTCCCTGGGGTATGCCCCTTGTAGGCTGTACATTCGCTTAACCCCTTTTAATTTCAAGCTTATTTACCCAAAAAAAAAAAAAAAAACAACTCTAAGCATTAACAAGCAAGTCCACTGGTAAGTATACAATGAAACAGGTAAGCAAGCAAGCATCTATAGCAACAGCCCTTGCTATAGTTTAACATGAAGTTTCAAGAGCAAGCAAGTAAGTATGTAGGTTGCAACAGCCCTTGCAACCCACTTAATGAGCATAATTCAAGTGTAAGCAAGCATGCAATTTACTATAGCAACAGCCCTTGCTATAGATTAACATGAAAGAAATTCAAGTGCAAGCAAGTAAGTATAGAATATACCAGTAGCAAGCCAAAAGCCATCTCATCATGAACCAAACCTTGGAGAGGGCAGCAGTTGCAGCAGTAAAACAAATCCAGAACAATGCAGCAGCAGCAATACAGATACGTACAATAATGCATCAGCAGCAACAATCTGCCAACAGCAGCAGTAGTCAAGTGATTCCCCATTTGTTTAATAATCTATGAGCCTGGGGCCCTTGAGGTAAAGTCTCAAGAGACAAAAGCCTGTATCTTACCATAGTATAAATCTTGCTTACAACAACAGAGATGGGACAGGCTTTGTTTTGAAATTTGCATAAATTCCTCTCAATCCAAACAAGATATATTGTGGAAGTGAAAGCCAGTTTAATTAAAAGAGATCTTAATGATTTGCCTTTAATTGTTGTCATATGAATGATCCAATTAGCCCAAGTCCTAGGAGCCCAATTAATTTCAATTAGGGAGAGTACTTGGTTCCACACCTGAGAGGTAAATGTGCAGTTAAAGAAAAGGTGATTATGATCTTCACTTCCCTGGCAAAAAAAGCATTTGGAAACAGATTTGGTTCCAAATAAAACCAATCTGTCCTCAGTGTATAGCCTTTGTTGGATAGCTATCCAAGAGATGAAGCTGCTCTTTGGGATGTGCCCAGGGAACCATATGCATTTACTCCAAGGAACCTTGGGAAATGGGGATCTAAGATGATTCCATAATGAGGAAATAGTGAACTTACCACTGGTATTGAGAGTCCAGTGGTGCTGATCAACCATATTCTCATTAGATGAAGTAATGGAGGAAAGACTAGCTCTGACCTCATTAAGTTCCATGGTCTGTGTAATGGGGAAAGTCCAACTTGTGCCTCTAACAATACTCCAAACAGTAGTGTCTTTAGGAAGGCCAGAATCATAGATAATCCTAGAACCATACCTAGTTGCAAGAGGTCCAAGGGTAGTTCAATTGTCATACCATAGGGATGTGGATTTACCATTACCAATGATAACCTTTATATGGGGGAGCACAATGCTCCTACTAAGGTTAAGGATTTTCTTCCATACCCAGGAGGGATCACTTGGGATTTTTATCTCCCAAAAGTTTTTGCCCTTAAGTAAATAGGATTTAACCCATTGACACCACATGGACTGTTCACCACCTGAGATGAGGAACCAAATGTGCTTTTGCTATAGCAGCCTTGTTCCAAACTTAAATAGCTTTGAAACCAAGATCACCTTCTTGTTTAGGAGAGCACAAGTGCTCCCAAGAAACCTTGGCACCTGATTTTTTCAAATCAGGGCTAGACCAAAGAAAGGCTCTAAGAGTAGATTCAACATCTCTTATGACTTTCTTTGGTAAAATAAAGAGAGACGACCAATATGTTTGCATAGAGAACAAAACATTCTTTATCAATTGCACCCTACCAGCATATGTTAAGTCTCTATTGGTCCATGTTTTAGTTCTAGCTGTTATTCTTGCAATCATATTCTTGCAATCTTCATGCTTAAGCTTGGTGGAAAGCAGTGGCACACCAAGATACTTAACAGGTAAGAAACCCTTTTTAAAGCCAAGCAACTTGAGAATGCCTTCTCTTGTGGGGAAATCAACCCCAGAGAAGAAGGCATTACTCTTACCAAGGCTAGGGGAGAGTCCAGACAAAACTTCAAATTCTTGAAGAGAAGCATGAATATGATTAATAGACCCTATAGCACCTTTGCAAAAGATCATGAGATGGTCAGCAAAGCAAAGGTTGATAATCTTGTTTTTACTACATCTCCAATGATATTGGAAATCAGGGAGATTTTCTTTCTTCTTCAAAATACAAGTTAGTACTTCCATAACAATAACAAATAGGTAAGAGGACAACGGGTCCCCCTGTCTAAGACCCCTATGCCCCTTAATAAACCCTGTGGGTTCCCCATTTATGCTTAGGGTGTAGTTTGCTGTACTAACACAAGTTTGAATCCATTTGATCATATTTTTTTTTGGGTAAATAAGCATGAAATAGAAAAAAGGCTAAGCGGATATACAGCCTATAAGGGGCATACCCCAGGAGGACAAAAGGAAACAAAGGAATGGAAACAAAAGAAAGAAATAAAAGGATGGCCAACAAGGCTACAATGGGGCTACATGGGGATAAGGAGAACTAAATAAGAACTAGTTACAAAACTATAAACTAAATGTTTCTAAGCCATCTAAGGAGATGGGGAAGAAACATCCAAAAGTGAGTATATCTGGGAGTAGCATCAAGTACCAACTGGACTTGAACCTGCTTGATCATAAACCTAGATGCTTGAGACTTGCACATGAGACTTGAGACTTGAATCTTGGAAGTGAGAGTAAGCCTTGGAGTAACTTGGGATGAACTTGAAGTATTGAGCTTGCTTGATCATAAACCTAGATGCTTGAGACTTGAAACTTGAATCATGAAACTGAGAGTAAGACCTTGGAGTAACTTGGGATGAACTTGAGAGTGTTGAGCCTGATGAAGTAACAGGCTAGAGTAGGGAGGAAAGGCCCCCTCCCAGAAGGGACTAAAACTTGCCATGGGACAGCCCCCCCTTGGCTAGGCCAGGAATCTCAACATCGTGGATGCTGATCAGACACACAACAGTCCAGATGATGCCAACCTACTCTAATCATTCACACAATAGTCCAAAAGTGCAGCAGTAGCAGTAGCATTGTGGCAGCAGTAGTAAAGTGCAAAATATTGAACAAAATTTAAGCTAACAAAGAACAAAATATGTTGATTGCAACAACCCTTGCAACAACCATATTGCAAGCGATGTATTGAGTGCAGGTTTGCTTGTTAGACCATGTGAATTGACAGCCAGAGTATCTAAGGTCAGCAAGTTCAGTGGAAGCAATACATTTATTGAAATCCTCCATGTGTGGAGGCCAACTCTGATCACCACCAATTTTTTCAGATTGGTATCGAATAGAATTAAAATCACCTAATATAATCCAGGGTTCAGTACAAGTCCAATTAATCAAGTCATGCCAGAGCTCCTCTCTCTCCCGAAAGAGATTAGAACCATAGACAAAGGTAGCATAAAATTTGAGATCCCCACTCCTATGTATGTTGTTTGTGAGAAGCTCAGGCGTCTCCAAGTGGAACTTAAGAAACTTAACACTAAGGAGTTCAGTGATATTACTAAGAGAACTTTGGCTGCTAGGCAACATCTTGATCAGGTCCAGACTGATCTTGGTGTTGCCCCCGCCAACCCAACTAAGCAAGCACTTGAGAGAGAATTGTGTAAGCAATACCTTGTCTTGGCCAGGGCTGAGGAAAGTTTTGCTAAACAGAAATCTAGGATTCAATGGCTTAGGTTGGGGGATCAATGTACTTCCTATTTCTTTAAATCCATATCTCATAATAGGAACAGGAGTAAAATCACTAGTTTGGTCCTTCCCAATGGTACCATCACACATGATCCCGTCGAGGTTAAATCTACCTTTGTAGACTATTATACCTCCCTCTTGGGTACTGTCCATGCATCGGATTATTCTGGATCTGCTAGAGTTAATCAGTTGATATCTACTAGACTGTTGGATTCCCATAGAGATGCCATGATTGCTGAGATCTCCAATCAAGAAATCAAAGAAACATTCTTATCCCTTAATCCTAGCAAAGCCCCTGGTCCTGACGGGTACAATGCTGGGTTTTTCCAGAAATCTTGGAGTGTTGTTGGCAATGAGGTTACCTCTGCAGTGAGAAATTTCTTCAAATCTGGTAGACTCCTCACAAAGGCAAACTCTACTAGCATTGCTCTTGTCCCTAAGATCCCCAATCCCACCAAGGTTGGAGATTTTAGACCCATCTCATGCTACAACACTATTTACAAATGCATTGCTAAAATCCTTGCAAAAAGAATTCAAGCTGTGTTACCCCATCTCATTGACCCTGTCCAATCAGGGTTTGTTAAAGGTAGGAGAATTACTGACAACATCTTCCTTACCCAAGAAATCATGAGAGGGTATCATAAAGCCTCCACCTCTCCTAAATGTGCTCTTAAAGTAGATATTATGAAGGCCTACGATAATGTTAGATGGGAATTCTTATGGGATACTCTTTCCGCTATGAATTTCCATCCTCAAATGATAATATGGATCAAGGCCTGTATCACCACGGCCAACTACTCCTTGAGCATTAATGGAGAAGCCACTGGCTCCATTATGGGTAAGAAAGGTCTCAGGCAAGGTGATCCCTTGTCTTCCTACCTGTTTGTCATTGTCATGGAAGTTCTCACTCAACTCCTTAAAGAAAAATCTCAAAGTCCTAACTTCCATTTTCACTGGAGATGTGAGGTAACAAAGATAATTAATCTGTGTTTTGCCGATGATCTTATGATCTTTTGCAAAGGTGAACTCAACTCTATTACTTGCATTCGGGAAGCTCTTTCCGAGTTTGAGGCCTTGTCTGGCCTCTCTCCTAGCCCTGAAAAGAGCAACGTATTCTTTTCAGGTGTCTCCCTCACTGTCAAACAGGCTATACTTGATGATCTACAATTTCGTGAGGGTTTTCTCCCTGTGAGATACCTGGGAGTTCCCCTTATCTCCACTAAGCTTAAGTACTCGGACTGTAAAGCTCTCATTGATAGAATCACAAATCGTACTAAATCCTGGGCTAATAAGTTCCTCTCATATGCTGGGAGGATTCAACTGATTAAGTCTGTTCTATTCTCTATGCAAACGTATTGGTCCTCCATATTTATCCTACCTAAGAAGGGGTTAAGGAAATTGAAGCCATACTCAGGTCCTTCTTTTGGACTGGCTCTGATCTGAAGCACACTGGAGCTAAAGTTTCTTGGGACCAACTGTGCTCTCCTAGGAAAGAGGGAGGTTTAGGCTTTAAATCTCTTCAAATTTGGAACAAGGCTGCCATGGCTAAACATATATGGCTCCTTGTCTCCGGTGGCGAGCAATCTATGTGGTGCCAATGGGTAAAATCGTACTTGCTTAAAGGGAGAAGTTTTTGGCAAGTTAAAATCCCTAGCAGTCCATCATGGACTTGGCGAAAATTGCTCCAACTTCGACCCCTTGTTCACCCCTTCATAAAATCCCATGTTGGTGACGGATCTTCCATCTCACTATGGTATGACAATTGGCACCCCTCCGGCCCTCTTATGGAGCACTTTGGCCATCGTGTGATGTACGACACAGGCTTGCCTGATAATACCCTGGTGTCCTCCATAATAGGTGCCACTTATCAATGGGACTTCCCAATTACTCTGTTTAGGGAGGTAAATGAGATCCGTTCTCATCTCCCTACCCTTAATAGCTCCATACCTCCTCCTACAGACTCTTGCAGGTGGACACTTACTCATGATGGACTCTTCACCGTTTCCTCTTTGTGGGAGAAATTGAGACCTAAATTTCCCACTATTGGTTGGTGTGATAGTGTGTGGTTTCCCTCGCTTATTCCCAGATGTAGTGTGATCAGCTGGATTGCCATTCAAAACAGATTATCCACAGAGGACCGACTTGTCCTGTTTGGTGTTAAGAGCACATCCTGTTGTAGTTTCTGCTCTGCTGAGGAATCCAATGACCACTTATTCTTTAACTGCCCATTCACTAAACAGGTGTGGGATTTTGTTTCCCTTAAATCACAGCTCATGTGGCAGCCTCAAACTCTCATTAATCTTGCCAATCTTGTTTCTACAGCCAAAGGAAAAGGTCTCAAGAGCACTTTGACCAAATTGACCTTCACTGTCTCCCTCTATCATATCTGGATGGAGAGGAATCTTAGGAAATTTCAAGGTTTACAGCATGGTGTGCCCTCATTGGTGGCTAAGATATGCACTGAGATTAGGTATAGATTGTTGTCACTCCACAAAATACCACCTGGTCCAATGTCCTTGAGTGCATCTTGGAACATCCCATTTCGCACTCACACTTAATGCATGTGTGTTAGAGTATGTTATTCCCAATAACCCTTGAGTGTAGCTCGTTTGCTCATTGATTAATTACAATCTCTCATGCATGCTCATCGTTATGTTTTGCCATATACTGCTGATTATGTTTTGCCTTTGTATGATCTGTTTTGCAGGATCTGTTTGCTGCTGCAGTGAGGAATGTTTAGCCACCGCTTGGTGTGTCTCGTATCAAGGATTGGAGTGTCTCCAGGGGCAGATTCAATCAGAGGGGGCAGTCTCAATGGCAATTATTGCTGCTGCCCCTGTATTTGCTGCAGCAAGGAACAGAGTTTCATCCTATTCGCTGCTGCTGCGGCCATCACAGTGCATATTGTACTTTGTGAGTATGGTAATAATTGCATCGTACTTTATAGATGTCATTTGGGTTGCAAGAGCTGTTGCAATCCACGTTTACTGCAATCTATTGTTACTATTGTCGATGCTTGTTTATTGCTTTACGCCTTGATTGCATTGAGCTTTAATGACGATTATATGGGTTGCAAGTGCTGTTGCAACCTACATGCTTACTTGCTTGCATTTAAACCTCATATTATGCTATAGCAAGGGTTGTTGCTATGGATATTTGTTTGCGTATCTGTTGCTATACATTACTTGCTCACTTGCTAATTTGCTACAGAATTGAACCTGTGGACTGCTGTGTGTCTGATCAGCATCCACGTTGTTGTGATTTTGTTTTGGCCTAGCTTTGGGGGGCTGTCCCATGGCTCGTGATAGTCCCTTCAGGGAGGGGGCCTTTCCTCCCTACACTTGCCTGGTCTGCACTCTTTATATCCTACACTAGATGGAATCGATTTGCTGCCACCATTTGTGTTGCTGTATGGTCGTTGTTCTTGTATTAGCAGTGTTACTGCTCACTTGGGACTGTCATATTACAAAGGAGATGCTGCCGAAATTTCCTGAAATTTCCAGATATCCTGGGTGAGGTGCTCATTGCTGCGGCTGCTTCTTCTGCATCATTGGAACGTCATCAAGGTTACGATGAAGCCAAGAATATCATATGCTCTCATGTGTCCCCTTTGAAGCTAAAGTTCTAGATCTATGTCCCATTGTGTCATTCGTTCTTATAGATCATCGTTGATTATGTCGAAGTTCATGATTGATTCATATATGTGGGTTGATCATGCAACCTTCTAATCTTAATGGGGGGTTGTCCCATTTCCATAGGCTCCTCATTCCCATGTAGCCAGTTGGCCTTCCCCACTTTCTTAGGCTAGTCTGCCTTCGAAGTTTTCTTGTTTTGTTTTGTTCTACTTCTTTCTTTTGCTTTGTCCTCCCTGGGGTATGCCCCTTGTAGGCTGTATATCCGCTTAGCCTCTTTTATTTTCAAGCTTATTTACCCAAAAAAAAAAAAAAACCATATTGCAACAACCCTTGCAATATTGAACAAAAAATTTGCAGTATGGACAGCAGTAGCAGAGAGATTGCAACAACCCTTGCAACCCTCAAACAACAAAATATGCAAAATTAAACAGAAGTAGGTTGCAACAGCCCTTGCAACCCATAACCGACAAAATATACAGTACATCAAATGAAAAGGATAAGGAGAACCTATTAACAACCGCAGCAGTATCCAGCAGCAATGAATCTGCCAAAGTATCCAGCAGCAAGCAACCTGCTGCAGCATAAGGCAGTAAGCCCTGGATATCTGTTAACAACCGGAGCAGTACAGCAGCAACAGTGGTCACACACATGCTAAGATTTTTGCAAGAGATCTGCACAAGTGGCATTAGTACAAAACATAGTGTTCATGAATTAAGATCCCATTTCCTGAGGAGCCATTGGGATTGACGTCCTTGAGGAAGTTCCTTTAGGGACATCAGCCTATGTCTCATCATAGAATAGATCTTGTGGACTACAACCTGCTCAGTACAAAACACATTTTGAAATTTCCTTTGGTTCCTTTCGATCCACAAATGATATATGGAAGTGGTAAAAGCAAGTTTAATTATGAGAGTTTTAAGTGATCTGCCCTTGATGGAGGATATAAAAGATATCCAGCTGGACCAGGGTTTGGAAGGCCAAGCCTCATTTAGAAGTGCAGTAATTTGGGACCAAACCTGTGATGTGTAAGGACAGTTAAAAAATAAATGATCATGACTCTCATGTCCCTGACAGAAACTGCAGCATGAGTGAGATTTGGTACCAAAAGTGACCAGTCTATCCTCAGTGTATAATCTATTTTGGATTGCCACCCAAACTATAAGACTGCACTTGGGTATGTGTCCAGAGAACCACAAACAATTATGCCATTGAACTTGGGGGAATTGTGTTCTCAAGTAATTCCACAAGGATGCAATGCTAAACTGACCATTAGGAGTGAGCATCCACTTATGAGAGTCATCAATCCCATTAGGTTTAGGGAGGGAAGACATGCTGGATCTGATTTCATTGAGTTCAAGAGTTTGTGTAGTGGGAAAATCCCATTGGGAATTTCTAATAATTGCTGAAACTCTTGAATCACTGGGGAGGCCTGAGTCATAGAGTACTCTAGAACCAAACTTCTCAGCTAGAGGGCCAAGAGGGTGCCAATTATCATACCATAGAGAAGCAATTTGTCCATTGCCAATTATGGTTTTGATGTGAGGATGCACAATGGGTCTAAGATTTAGTAATTTCCTCCAAACCCATGATGGATTACTAGGCATTTTTACTTCCCAAAAGCTTTTCTTTTTTAATAAGTAGGATTTCACCCATTGGCACCACATGGACTGCTCTCCATCTGAAATAAGGAACCAAATGTGCTTAGAGATGGCAGCCTTATTCCAGATGTGCATTGATTTAAAGGTTATTAGCGATTTGGGGGATTGTATAATCTGTATTTCCCACTCATACTTATGTTTTATTGTGTGCTAGTGAACATCATATGTTTTAGACATCCAGGGGCTTGCTACATTACTGTTGCTGCAGCAGATAGATTGTTTGCTGCTGGATACTTGGCAGACTCATGGCTGGACAATTTATTGTCAGCTTTGAGGTGCAAGTTAGCTCTGACATCCATGTGGCTTGAAAGGGAGTGCATATTGTACTTTGTGAGTATGGTAATTATTGCATCGTACTTTATTGATGTCATTTGGGTTGCAAGAGCTGTTGCAATCCACGTTTATTGCAATCTATTGTTACTGTTACTATTGTTGATACTTGTCTATTACTTTACGCCTTGATTGCATTGTGCTTTAATGATGATTATATGGGTTGCAAGTGCTGTTGCAACCTACATGCTTACTTGCTTGCATTTAAACCTCATGTTATGCTATAGCAAGGGTTGTTGCTATAGATACTTGTTTGCGTTTCTTTGCTATACATTACTTGCTCACTTGCTAATTTGCTACAGAATTGAACCTGTGGACTGCTGTGTGTCTGATCAGCATCCACGTTGTGGAGATTTTTGTCTGCAATCTTTATTTCCTACACTAGATGGAACCGAACTGCTGCCACCATTTGTGTTGTTGTATGGTTGTTGTTCTTGTATTAGCAGAGTTACTGCTCACTTGGGACTGTCATATTATAAAGGAAATGCTGCCGAAATTTCCAGAAATTTCCAGATATCCTAGGATTGGAGTGTCTCGTATCACCGCAGGGTTGTTTCAATCAGATGGGGCAGATTCAATGGGGCTGTATCAATCAGTTGGGGCAGATTCAAAGGCATTTTTTGCTGCTGCCACTGTATTTGCTGCAGAAAGGAACAGAACACTGCTGCTGCGGTCATCACTGTTGTGCTGCTACAGCTGCCATTGAAGGAGCTTGGTAATACTCCAGCTGCTGCATTATCATTGCTTTGAGTGTTTTTGCTGCAGCAAGGAACAAAGGTTCACTCCAGGTAACTGTGCACTTTACTAAAATTTTATGTTATTCTATAGCAAGGGTTGTTGCTATAGATACCTGTTTACTTACTTGCATTTGGATTATGCTCATTAAGTGGGTTGCAAGGGTTGTTGCAGCCTACATTTTTACTTGCTTGCAAATGGAACGTTCATGTTATACTATAGCAAGAGCTGTTGCTATAGTCTCTTGTTTACTTGTCTGTTATTAGATCTCTCATTTGTAATAGCTTTTGTTGAGAACCTCTGTGTTCTTACCTGTTTCAAAGGAGATGCTGCCCAATTTTTCAGAAATCCAGTGGACATGATTGTTAATGTATCTAAAGTTATTTGGTATCATCTGGACTGCTGTGTGTCTGATCAGCATCCACAATCCTCTGGCCTAGCTTTGGGGGGTTGTCCCTTAGCGTGTATTAGTCCCTTCTGGGAGGGGACATTTCCTCCCTACACTAGCCTGTTACACCTATTGTTAGGCCAACCTTTTCTAGCAGTTGTTTTTGTATAAAACTCTGTATTTGGGGCTGCCATTCTCTGGGCAGACATCTGATTCTCAGGGATTGTAAATAGCAGCCGTTATGCTGCTCGAATTCCTCCAAAACCACCACAGTTGCTGCAGCTGCAGCTACCAACATCAGTTTGCAGCTGTCTGTGTCTTGGCGATGCAGCCCCTTGCATCAAGTCCAAGGATTTATCCCAAGATCCATGTCAAGCCTCAAGTCTCATGTTTTCAAGCATCAAGTTTTATGGTCAAGCAATTCCATGACATTTGCAGTCCCAAGTATCATGTCACGCAACAAGTAGCATGTTCAAGCTTCATTAGTAACTGTGATACACTACCCCCATTTTTGTATGGTGTTTCTCTCTCCTCTATTTGATGGGAGAGAAACATCCAGTAGGGTTCTACTTGTCTAGCTCACTTTGTAACAATTATCTGACTCACCTATTACCTTTGCTTATTTACACCTATGCTGGTGGGATGTGCCAGTAACCCCTATTTCCTCTTCTTTTCTTTTGTCCTTCCTGGGGTATGCCCCTTGTAGGCTGTACATTCGCTTATCCTCTTTTAATTTCAAGCTTATTTACCCAAAAAAAAAAAAAATTAATGTTGAGACTATAACTTGCAGTGGACACACAAGCCTGGATCCATTGGATCATTTTAGGGTGAAAATTCATGCTAGCAAGAACATCCCAGAGGAAGTCCCATCTGACATTGTCATAAGCCTTCATTATATCAACCTTTAGTGCACATCTAGGAGTGGGAGAACATGTGTGGTATCCTCTCATGAGTTCCTGAGTAAGAAATATGTTGTCAGCAATTCTCCTACCTTTAACAAAGCCAGATTGCACTGGATCAATGAGAAGAGGAAGAGCAAGTTGGAGCCTTTTAGCCAATATCTTGGCAATGCATTTATATATAGTGTTACAACAAGCTATTGGTCTAAAATCTCCGACTTTGGATGGATTAGGCACTTTAGGTACTAGAGCAACAATGGTTGAATTGACTTTCCTCAAGAGCTTACCAGATCTAAAGAAGTTTTTGATGGCTGCTATGACATCATGTCCAATTATAGGCCAAGCCTTCTGGAAGAAGGCAGCATTGTAGCCATCAGGCCCAGGAGCTTTATGGGGATTAAGGGACAGGAAAGTGTCCCTAATTTCAATATCAGTTACTTCTTGTATCATGGCAACACTCTAATCAGTACTCAATTTATTGGTGATTAGCCGCTCAACCCTAGCAGTCCCAGAATATGAGGATACATGAGGAGTACCCAGGAGGTTTGTATAGAAGTTAACAAAAGCCCCTTTGATCTCCTTGGAATCATGTGTGACAGTAGAATCACTAAGGGTCAGAGTAGTGATTTTATTCCTGTTTCTGGAGTTGTTAATGGACTTGAAAAAGAAGGAGGTACACTGATCCCCAAGTTTGAGCCACTGAATTCTAGACTTTTGTCTAGCAAGACTTTCCTCAGCTCTAGCCATGACCACATACTGTTTATATATTTTCCTCTCCTGGGATTGAATGAGTGGGTTGGATGGATCAGATCCTAGCTGTTTCTGGAGGATATCCAGCTGCTGTTTAGTATCAATAACTCTTTCAGAGATAGAGCTAAATTCTTTGGAATTGAGAGTTTTGAGATCCGCCTGTAGGATCCTAAGCTTCTCAACAATGCGGTACATGGGATTGCCTAATATGACCCCCCTCCACACCTTCTGGACAATGGTGAGGAATTGGGGATGCTCAGCCAAAAAATCAAAGAATCTGAAAAGTCTAGGAGTTCTCTTAAGAGGTGGGGTAAGGTGAACTAGAGCTGGAGAATGGTCAGAAATACCCGGATTGGGAAAATAGGCACTTGAATGATGAAAGGAGCTAGTCCAACTATTATTAACAAGAACTCTGTCGATCTTGGTAGACACACATAGTTTGGGGGGGCTTGTCTATTAGACCAAGTAAAGAAACACCCTGAGTACCTAAGATCATCAAGTTCAGTATTGTATAGGCATGAGTTAAAATCATCCATGTAAGAGTGCCATTGAGTATTAGCACTAGATTTTTCTTGGGGATTTCTGATAGAATTGAAATCCCCGAGAACAATCCATGGACTGGTGCTTTTGAGATTGACCAGAGAATGCCAAAGGTCCTGTCTCTCAATGTAGGTGTTGGCCCCATACACAAAGGTAGCAAAAAAACTAATATCACTATTTAGCACACCAATCTCACAATGTATAAATTGGGCAGACTGTTTTACAGGATTGACAGTCAAGATCATTGGGTCCCAAACAAACAAAAATCCTCCCGATTGGAGCATAGTCATAATTATGAGTATAGCACCAATTGGGACAGATAAATTTCAAAATCCTATCAGCATTAGTTTGTTTGATTTTGTGCTCCATCAAACCAAACAAGGACAGATTATTGTTTTTCAAAAAAGACTTAGCTTCCTTTTGTTTAAGAGGATCATTGAGACCTCTTAAATTCCAAAAACCTATGTGCATTGTAGGGCAAGTCATATAATTATTGAAAACAGTAAAGGCATTGAATGGGAAGTAGTATGCCCAAAAGGATACAGATTTGCTGCATCAACGCTTATTTGAGGGGGCTGATGGCTTGCCCTTATTATGCTTTTTCCCCTTTTTCTTGCTTGAATTGGATCTGAAGTCTCCTATCCCCCTTGATGCCTCCTTGTTTCCTGCAGAGGTGCCTACTGGCCCAGGGTCAGGATCTAGAAATGGAACACCACAGTCAGCTTCTATTTCTTCAATCTCCTCAGAGGAGTCCTCAGCTTCACCAATATCAGCTGCTTCCATTATATCTCCTCCTTTACTTCCTTTTTTAGGAACAATAGGAGTTAGTTCTACACAAGATTGAGGCAACGAAGTAGAGGCTTCCACCCCTCTGGTAATAGTATCTAATGCAGTACTACCTCCTTTCCCCAATGCCAATTGCACCTGATGTTGAATGATAGGGTCCTTATTGGAGATATGTGGCTGTTTTCCAATTGTTTGCCAAGTTTCCTCTGGAATAGGTGGAGTTGGGACTGCTTTTGGGGAACATCTGTGCCCAAAAACTTTACATTCAAAGCATTGAGGGGGTAACCATTGGTATTCCACCGTAATTGTCACGGATTCACCATTTGCTCTTACTACCACTTCATCTGGTAGATCATCACCTGCATTTATTTCAACACAAATTCGTGCAAAATCCAACCTCTTCTTACCCGCTGTAGCCTCATCTACATGTATAGGTCTTCCAATAGAGCTGGCAATACGACTGAGAGCCAATTATGACCAACATTCAAGGGGAAGCTTGTGCAATTTAATCCAAGCTGGGATTGAAGAGGGATGCTTAGCATTGGGAACTAACATCCTCCTCCAGTCAGTGAGTACGAGATATCTCCTAGAGAAAAAATAGGGTCCTCCTTCTAGAATTTGCAATTTAGTGGCTTCATCCCCGAACTCGAAGAAGAAACAGTTTCCTATTTGCTTGATGGACTTAGGTGCATTTTCCTTCCATATCGCACGTGCCGTGGCACACAGCAGGTTGTATGGCATTTTTCCATCAAGGAAATATCCAAACAAACAGTGATTCCAAGAATTTGTGTCTAAATCAGTGTCATCAAGCTCGACTACAGGGTCTTTTCCTTGCCGCATCTCCGGAAAGTGCTCTAGTTTCATGGTTTTTGAAGGTGCTTGTGCCTTGAACAGTGTGACCATTTTTGTGTTGGTTTAGCAGTGACCTTGGGATCAGTATTCTGGTTTAGGTGAGGGGTGTTACCCTTAGTTTCAATAAACTCTCCATCCAGATGTACATCAACACTAGAGGACTCATTATTAAGGTTAGCGTAATCTTCATGTACCTGTAGGATATGGGATTTGAGGCAAGAGAAACTGATATTCACCCCGGATTTGTGCATTTCATCCTCCATTAACTCCACAAGCGATGCAATACGATCCTTGCAGGCTTGATTTTCCGCTTCCTGCTGAAAGACATCTTGCAATTTGCGTGCAGGGCTAGTGCGATCTGTGGGTTTGGTGTTTTAGGTTGGCTTAGTGATAGATCGGTGGGTTTGATAATTGAGTGTTTTGGACTGGTTTCAATCGGGCTATAAGAACCGCTTGAAGGAGTAGAAAATTTAGGGCTTTTTGTGAAAATGGGTAGTTGTGAAGGGATATGAGAGTGATGAGCATCTGGGTTGGTTGTGAGGTTTGGGTTCGATTTAGACCGTGGTGGGTAGACATTCGACTGAACGAAGCTAGGTTTTGGTGTGAACTGGAGGGTAGCTGCACTTGGTGGAGTATCGCGCACATCAGCGCACACTTCAGAGTAGAGTTGGGAAGTGGTTATGGTGGATGAACCACCCATCTGAGGTTTACCCACTTCTTCTGCGTTTGAGCTGTGGGAGAGATGAGCATCGGAGATGACTCTGTTAGTGGGAGGTTGTGCGTTGCCCTTCTTCTTCTTCCTAACTTCGTTAGAATCAACAACTTTGGAAGCCAGATCCACCATGTGAGTAGGGGAGTTGCTCGACATACCAGGAGTTATTTCTATGTTTCCTGTACGCGATCCCCAAATCGCCTAGAGAGAGAAGTTCCCGTTAGAGACATTTTCTCACACCAAGGAACCTTAGGATATGGAGTTCTCCATTTGATCATTTTAGGATGAAAATCCATGCAACTTAATACATCCCACAAGAGGTCCCACCTTACATTGTCATAAGCCTTCATAATGTCGACTTTCAAAGCACATCCAGGGGAAGGGGAGGATTTATGGTACCCTCTCATGAGTTCTTGAGTAAGAAAGATATTATCAGCAATTCTTAGGTACAGGATGTTGTCCCTTACCAAAGTACCACGTGGACCATTATCCCTTTTGTAGGCTTGGAACTTACCATTACATGTGTCAGTACTTTCTAATTGACTCAGTTTCTTTGTACTTACTATATTATTTATCTCTGTACCACTAATCATTTGGTTTTGACAGGTTCCAAACAAGTGCAGATTGATGGCAAACATTTTCTCCTAATAGTCCATTTGGGCAGTGTGAGTTTACAGGTTATCTATGCCAATGTGGCATATGGGATGGTGATCTACCTACATAAGTGTTCCAGTGAGGTTCTATCATGGAAGCATCTTGCTACATTACTTCTACTACCAGGTTTGCTATCTTATTTTCTGACTCTATGCTCTGGTAGCACTTGGTTTGCTGGATTGCTGAGTGTGTGTGAACTACTCATATGTGGGTTACCTGTGAGATTGGGCCTTCATCATCTGATCTGTTGTTTTGAGTGGAGTGCACAGTGAGTTCAACCCAGATTCTCAAGTCACGTGGGAAAGAGAGAGGGAGGTCAGGATCTTGAGGGAGTTAGGAGGTGAGATCCCTTAGTCTTGAGAATGTTGTATGGAACCTACTTGTTCATTACTGTATTCTCTGTGACTGCCATTTGGTTATTCTGAAATTATTGGAGTATGGATGTGGCGAGGTTTCGAGGGAGATGAAATGTGAGCCACATAAATTAGGGCTGTTGCAACCTCTGGTGATTAGCCCTTTAATCCATAAGGTTGCAGTGTGTAATCCCTACTACTGTTATTCTGGTCCTGTGTTTAAAGTTTGCTAGTTCCTCTTATGCATCCTTTATACACTGTGTACTGCTGTTCTATTGCTGCATCCTTGATGCCACGTTATCTTGCTATTGCTGCACTTCTGCTGCAGCTTTGGTACCCGTATCTTAGTTGCTTCATCTTATGCTTGTTGAGCAGTGGGATGAGATTATGCTTATTGTTTAGTAGCTTGTGCTTGTGGACTGCCACTCTATGGGCAGAGCTATTGTTTTCACTGTGATATTAACTTCTGTTGTTCCTCACTTTGATGTTGTATTTGGAGACATAGCCTAGCTAAGGGGGGCTGTCCCTTAGCACGTTTGATCCCCTTTGGGAGGGGGCGTCCTCCCGTGTTGGCTAGCACTTAGACTCTCAGCAGCAGCAGTTCCCAACTGTTTGCAGTAGCAGGTACCTCTGCTGAATGCTCATTACCACACCAGCAGTTGCAGTAGCAGGTGGCTATTCAAGTCCCCTGCTGACATCAACTCCAAGGTTCAAAGTTCTTGTTGCCCAGCCAGCTCAAGTGCCATTCCAAGCAGGTTCTGTAATATGTTATGCTGCCTCAGCAACTCTGATTTTGCTGCTCCATCTCTACCTCTTTCTTTTCTATTTTCAACTGCTGCTGTTATACGCAGTGGCTGGCACCTTGAGGGTGCTCCAATTACGAACGGGTCATGGCAAAATTTTCAAAATTGCATTGCATGCATTCCAGTGCGCAATTCCTTACGAGCTTCTTCCATGCTCAAGTTGCTACAAGTCTACAGATTGGCAAGTCCCATGGTGAAGTGATTCAAAGTCTACTTCAAGTTGGCTATTGGTTTTAATCCTCAAGTTCTAGTACTAAACCCAAGCTTCCCTAGTGTGGGCTGTAATTTTTGGTTCTATGTACCGTTAGTATGGTGTTTCTCTCCTCTCTCAGATAGATAGGGGTGAAACACCCCGTAGTTAGGTTTTACTTGCATTGTTGTTCTCAGCCTTTGGCCATCTTCTCGCATTTCCTTTTTTGTTTTCTTTTCTTTTCCTTTTGTCCTCCCTGGCGTATGCCCCTTGTAGGCTGTATATTCTGTTGCCTTCTTTTTATTTCAAGCTTAATTACCCAAAAAAAAGATCAATGAGAGAGGGAAGAGCATTCTAAAGTCTCTTAGCTAAAATCTTAGCTATGCACTTGTATATGACATTACAACATGAGATTGGTCTAAACAACAACTTGAAATTGTCCAAAAGGACCTTGGGGCAGACCCTAAAAATACCAATAACCAACTCCTTGAGAGGGTGTTGTGCAGACAGTACATGTTATTGGCTAGAGCTGAGGAGAGCTTTGCTAAGCAGAAATCAAGGGTACAGTGGCTCAAGCTCGGGGACCAATGTACCTCATATTTTTTCAAGTCCATATCCCAAAATAGGAATAGAGGTAGTATCACTAGCCTGGTGCTTGGTGATAATAGTCTCACCTATGATATAGGTGAGATTAAGTCTACCTTTGTTGAGTTCTATACTCAATTGTTGGGCACCCCCCATTCCACTCAATACTCTGGTGGCTCTAGGGTCAATCAACTTGTTAAAACTAAACTCTCAGACACTCAAAGGGTCTCCATGATTTCTGAAATTTCAAACCTTGAGATTAAGGAAACCTTCATGTCACTTAATTCCAATAAAGCCCCTGGTCCTGGGGGTCCCTCTCATCTCCACTAAGCTCAAGTACTCATACTGCAAGACTCTCATTGATAGAATCACCAATCGTACCAAATCTTGGGCAAACAAGTACTTATCTTATGCTGGGAGAGTACAACTCGTGAAATCTGTTCTTTTTTCCATGCAGACGTATTGGTCCTCTATATTCATTCTCCCTAAGAAGGTCATTAAAGAAGTTGAATCTATTCTTAGATCCTTCTTCTGGACTGGATCTGATCTTAGGAACACTGGGGCTAAAATATCTTGGGAGCAACTGTGCTCCCCTAAGAAAGAGGGAGGCTTGGGCTTTAAATCCCTCCAAGTTTGGAACAAAGCTGCTATGTCTAAGCATATTTGGTACCTGGTCTCTGGGGGAGAGCAATCCATGTGGTGCCAGTGGGTCAAATCTTACTTACTCAAAGGTAGGAGTTTCTGGAAAGTTAAAATTCCTAGTAGCCCTTCTTGGACGTGGAGGAAGTTGCTCCAACTTCGTCCTCTCATACAATCATACATTCAATATAAGATTGGGGATGGTTCCAACACCTTCCTTTGGCATGATAATTGGCACCCACTTGGCCCCTTAGCTACAAAATTTGGTAATCGCATCATTTATGACTCTGGAATACCTGATAATGCCATAGTGTCTGTCATATTGGACAATAACAATCAATGGAAATTTCCCACTACACATACTTGGGAATTGAATGAGATTAGGGATTCATTGCCTCCTTTACTCAGTGATAGTTCCCCTCTTACGGATACATGCTTGTGGACACTTACCCATAATGGCCAATTCAATATCTCAACTCTTTGGGACAAACTTAGGACTCATCTTCCTCCTGTTACATGGAGTCCTATAATTTGGTTCCCATCGCATATCCCTAAGTGTAGCATCATTAGCTGGATTGCCATCCAGCACAGATTGTCCACAGCGGATAGACTGGTCCAATTTAGGGTCATTGACTCCCCGTGCTGCAGTTTTTGTTCCGACACGGAGAGTCATGACCACCTATTCTTCAATTGTCCCTTTACCAAGCAAGTTTGGGAATCTATGTCTCAAAAATCCTAGTTCACATGGCAATCTCAATCACTGTCTAGCTTAGTGTCACAACTCTCCAACTTTCAAGGGAAAGGTCTGAGAAGCATAATTGCCAAGCTGTCCTTTACTGTTTCTATCTATCATGTTTGGATAGAAAGAAACACTAGGAAGTTCCATAATCTACAACATTCTATCCCATCTGTAGTGGCCAGGATATGTCTTGATGTTAGGAATAGGTTGATGTCTCTTACAAGAATCCCTGCTGGACCTCCTACTTTAATGGAATCTTGGAACATCCCTACTGACCTCCTACCTTGATGCTTTGTCTATTGTGTTGTGACCTATGTGTTGTGTTGTGTTGTGTTGTGTGTTGTGACCTATGTGTGATTGAAAGTTTATCCCATACTGACTACATTTGGCTTATGATGCAGGTTTTCAAGGATTGGATTGTGAATTTTGTGACTCTAATCTCCCACTTGGGAAGCTTCTCTGCAGCCACTGCTGTTGCTGCTCTGTATTGCTGCTGCTGCATTGTTTTGGATCTGTTTTACTGCTGCAACTGCTGCCCGCTCTGCATTGCTAATTCCTCCAAAGGGGCAGCAGCGCTGCTACAGACCCGAGAGCTGCAATATTGTTGTTGTTGTTGCTGCTGCCATGGTTGGAGCTTGCTAATACTCCAGGCTGCAAATTTTGCCACTGCTGGTCCTGCTTTGCTGCTGCTGTTGCTGCCCCTGTATTTTGCTGCAGCGAGGAACAGAGTTTCATCCTATTCTCTGCTGCTGCGGTCATCACTGTTAAGCTGCTACTGCTGCCATTGATGGAGCTTGCTAATACTCCAGGTAATCGTACAAACTACTTGAACTTTATGTTAATCTATGGCAAGGGTTGTTGCTATAGATTCTTGTTTACTTGTTTCTGGATTATGCTTATTAGGTGGGTTGCAAGGGTTGTTGCAACCTGCATTTTTTACTTGCTTGCAATTGAACTTTCATGTTATTATGCTAATCTATGGCAAGGGTTGTTGCTATAGATTCTTGTTTACTTGTATATGGATTATGCTTATTAGGTGGGTTGCAAGGGTTGTTGCAACCTGCATCTTTACTTGTTTGCAATTGAACTTTGTTGAGAACCCGCTGTGTTATGTACCTGTTACAAAGGAGATGCTGCCCAATTTTCCAGAAATCCAGTGGACATGATTGGTTATTTACCTTAAGTTGTTTAGTTTCATCTGGACTGCTGTGTGTCTGATCAGCATCCACAATGTTGAAATCTCTTGCCTAGCTTTGGGGGGCTGTCCCATAGCGTGTATTAGTCCCTTCTGGGAGGGGGCATTTCCTCCCTACACTAGCTAGCATTTCCACCCTACACTAGCCTGTTACCAGTGGTTTATTAGTCTAAAACTCTGTATTATTGGGCTGCCTATCTCTGGGCAGACATCTGATTCACTGGGATTGTAAAAAGCAGCCGTTATGCTGCTCAAATTCCACCAAACCACTTTCCCAAGTCCCACCCCAAGCATCAAGTTCCATAAGCAAGCTTCAAGCATCAAGTATCCCAAGTCCCTCCCCAAGCATCAAGTATCATTTGCCGTGCTACTCCAAGTCCTATTCAGTCATCAAGTATCATTTGCCATGCTACTCCAAGGCCTATTCCAACGGGATGAGTTGGTTTCCTATTTTCCCTCCCCGGCGGGTTGTGCCGGGGACCACGCACTTTTCTTCACTGTCACTGCATCAGTTGACTAGTTTATATTTGCGTATCTTGTACTTTACCCTACTTACCCTCATGTAGCCCTTGTGGCCACCCCTTTTATTTCACGCAATTCTCTTTTCCTTTTTCTTTTTGTCCTCCCTGGGGTATGCCCCTTGTAGGCTGTACATTCGCTTAGCCTCTTTTAATTTCAAGCTTATTTACCCAAAAAAAAAAAAAAAAAAACCTACCTAGTTTCTACCGTTTTCAGCCATGGCCGACGGATTCACTCCCCTTTCGAGAGATTTAGGAAAGCAAACAGCAAACTCAGTTGAGATACACAAGAAAAACCTCCAACACAGTTCGCGATCTGGAGGTCTAAAGTCCTCCATAGTCACCACACCTCAAAGTTTCTCTGAGCTATGCCCGAATCTACATGATACTCCATTCAGCACCGACAACCTTCACTATACGAACTTCGTTCAGTCAAGCGTTTACCCGCAAAGATCTAGATCAGGTTCGAGCAACCCTAGCTTCTCTCCATCACGTGTTTCAAGCCCAACCAAGGCAGCAAATCACTCTCAAACCTTCAACCTAAAAGGTATGTCCGGTCACTCCACAAAGATCGATGGCACTCATGATGGTTCTGAGGTCACCCCAAATCCCACTTCTCAACAACCTAAATCACCCAACATAATTGCTTGGTGGGTTCTACACTAAACAACTCAGATGCAGCAACAACAGGTAATCCTATCCACAGTAAGCTATTGATACCAGGTGTGGTGTACACTACACCCACAAAGTTCACACCATTCAAACCCCTTGACCTCTACCCACAACACCAGAAATCCTCTAATCGTGATGAAGAAGCCTCCATCACCAACAGTAATGGACGGTTAGAGGGGAAGGAGAGGATAACTTATCTGGTCAAAGCTATTGAGGAAGAGATGCAAAAGGCCGGAAAGAAGGTTGATTGTTCTGAACTTACATCCCAACTTAATCTTCTTTGAGCTGAGGAAAGCAATACAGTAGGAGCATCTTCAAACGCAACTGCATGTAAATCTCTGAAAATAGGATTTCATCAACCCATCTCTCCTGGCCAAGCACCAGTGAAACCAACTAGTGAACCAGATTCTCAGAGCAAGGATATTTCCAATAATCATCCCACTGACCACAAGACCACCCAGCCATCTAAACCCAAGGATTGGGCTACTTTGTTTCACAAACAAAGTAGGACTCTCATATTAATGATAGGAATTGGAATAATTGCTTGGTGGGTTACTTTTTAGATGGGAGAATGGCTTTCCCCTTGCTGAGTGCTACGGCTAGGAACATTTGGAAGGACTTTGGGAGGATCAAGATTAAACAAGTGGGGGCCTGTTTCTTCTTTCAGTTCCAAGATGAGGAGACCAAAATTAAAGTTCTCGAGGGAGGACCTTATTTTTTCTCCAGGAGGTACCTGGTTCTTAAGGACTGGCATCGTATGCTAGTTCCTTCCCCTGAACACCCATCATCCATCCCAGCCTGGGTTAAAATCCACAAACTTCCTTTGGAATGTTGGACTGAAGAGGGTTTTAGTCGCATTGCTAGCACCATAGGTAAGCCCCTACATGTGGACATAGCCACTGCCCAGCAACAGAGGCTGGACTTTGCCAGGGTTTGTGTTGAAATCTCAGCTGATTCTGAACTTCCAAAAGCTATCCAAGTAAGAAATGGGTGTGATACAGTCTATGTACATATAGAATATCAATGGATACCTCCAAAGTGCCCAAAGTGCAAAGTTTTTGGGCATGTTTGCAAACCAAAAGCTGAAACTCCAAAAAATGGTAATGATGAAACTTGGCAGCAGATTGGTAAGGCCCTTGGGGGGGGGGGGGGGGGGGGGGGGCGCGGAGGAACATTAGAGGCTCTTACCAAGGTGGTTCCTAATGCTACAGGGTCTGCCTTTACTATACAGCCTGATAAGGAAAGAGTTCTCATTGATGAAGATTCACCAAGTGAAGCATCAGAGGATATGGAAGATCTTGTTCATCCTCCTCCTACATGTAGTGAGACTACAGATGGCAGTTCTTGTTCGAATCCTCCTACAGAGGAAAACAATGAGGTGAAGGAGCCCATTACGCCCAAGCCTGTTGGTCACATTGGTGACATACCTCAAGCTCGGATCCAGCAGAGTGGAAAGAGTTGTATGGATACTCATGGTAACATTCCTCCTGATCCTCCTGATGACCGCAATACTTGTAAGAGTGACAAAGAGCATAACAAAGTGAGGAATAAGAAAGCAGGCAGTGGCAGCAAAGGGGGTGTTTCTAATACCCCCAAAAAAGGCAGGTAATCCTCACATCTTTCGTTTTGGCAGCGTGCTCAATTGATCTATCATCTGCCAATTTTACTCTTTTTTTTTTTGGGTAATTTAGCGTGAAATAAAAAAGAGGCAAAAGAATATACAGCCTACAAGGGGCATACCCCAGGGAGGACAAAAGAAAAAGAAAGAGAAAAGAAAATTGCGTGAAATAAAAGGGATGGCCGCAAGGGCTACATGAGGGTAATTAGGGAACAATATAAAGATAGGAGACCGACGCCAACTGGCTACAAGTATCTAATAGTAAGTGATTTGAATGTTTCCTAACCTTCTAGAAAGATGATTAAGAAACATACAACAAAATGATTAACTTTGAGATTCAGCAACTGAAGCTTGTCATGAAGATGATAGCAGAAGAGTCCATGAAGTTTGTCATGTGTAGATGAAAGCTTCAAAGTCAGGATGTACAATGATGCATCAGCAGACAATGATGCATGCCAAGGGACTAATACATGCCAAGGGACAGCCCCCCAAGGCTAGGCCAGAAATCTCAACATCGTGGATGCTGATCAGATACACAGCAGCCCAGATGATGCTACACAAGGAGAAATACTCTTCATTTACTCTTGCTTTTATGTCTATGTTAATTAATCCTTTGCAGTTTGGTTTTTGGAATATGAGGGGTCTAAATGATCCCCTCAAATGGAAAGAGGTTAGGTCTTTTGTTAATAAAAACAAATTGTCTGTCGTTGGCTTAATTGAGCATAAAATAAAGGAGCATAACTTCAATAGGATTGTTAGTTCCCTGATTCCATTTTGGTCTTTTGCTCACAACTACTCCAACTCTTCTAGTGGCAGAATTTGTATAGGTTGGGATCCTACTATTGTGAATGTCACCGTCCTTGCGCAAACCAGTCAAGCTATCCACTGTGGTATCCAGTCTGTTATTGGTGACACAAATTTTACTGCCACATTTGTATATGGTTCCAATGATTACCATGAGAGAGATGCTTTGTGGCATGACTTGAATACCTGGAATAATCCTGGCCCATGGGTTATCTTAGGAGACTTCAATGCTCTGAGGTATCCTACTGACAAGGTGGGAGGTGATCCACACTGGCCACCCTACATGAATGATCTTGGTAAGTGTATAACCTTCAATGAACTAGAGGATCTTAAATACACTGGCTGTCATTTCACTTGGTCCAACAAGCAAGACCCTTCTCATGTTGTTGCTACTAAAATTGACAGGGTTCTTGTTAATGAGCAATGGATTAAAACGTTTTATCACTCTAATGCTCATTTCCACCCCCCTGGGATTTCTGATCACTCCCCCGCTGTTATCTCTCTGAACCCCTCCCCCAGGAATGCTAATAAGCCATTCAAATTCTTCAATTTCCTTATTGACCATCCTACATTTCTTATGGTTGTTCAGCAAGTATGGAGGAATGTTGTTATTGGTAATCCTATGTATGTAATAAATGAGAAACTTAGCATCCTACAAAGATGTGAGGTAACAAAGATAATTAATCTGTGTTTTGCTGATGATCTTATGATCTTTTGCAAAGGAGAACTTAACTCTATTACTTGCATTCAGGAAGCTCTTTCCGAGTTTGAGGCCTTGTCTGGTCTCTCTCCAAGCCCTGAAAAGAGCAATATATTCTTCTTTGGTGTCTCCCCCACTGTCAAACAGGCTATACTCGATGCTTTACAATTTCGTGAGGGTTTTCTCCCTGTGAGATACCTAGGAGTTCCCCTTATCTCCACCAAGCTCAAGTACTCTGACTGTCAAGCTCTCATCGATAGAATCACAAATCGTACTAAATCTTGGGCTAATAAGTACCTCTCATACGCTGGGAGGATTCAGCTGATTAAGTCTGTTCTATTCTCTATGCAAACGTATTGGTCCTCCATATTTATCTTACCTAAGAAGGTGGTTAAGGAAATTGAAGCCATACTCAGGTCCTTTTTTTGGTCTGGCTCTGATCTAAAACACACTGGAGCTAAAGTTTCTTGGGATCACTTATGCTCTCCTAGGAAAGAGGGAGGTTTAGGCTTTAAATCTCTTCAAATTTGGAACAAGGCCGCCATGGCTAAACATATATGGTTCCTTGTCTCCGGTGGTGAGCAATCTATGTGGTGCCAATGGGTAAAGTCGTACTTACTTAAAGGGAGAAGTTTTTGGCAAGTTAAAATCCCTTGCAGTCCATCGTGGACTTGGCGAAAATTGCTCCAACTTCGCCCCCTTGTTCATCCCTTCATAAAATCCCATGTTGGTGACGGATCTTCCATTTCATTGTGGTATGACAATTGGCACCCCTCTGGCCCTCTTGTCGAGCACTTTGGTAATCGTGTGATGTACGATACAGGGTTGCCTGATAATACCTTGGTGTCCTCCATCCTAAGTGCCAGTTACCAATGGGCCTTCCCAATTACTCAAACTTGGGAGTTAAATGAGATCCGATCTCATCTCCCTACCCTTAATAACTCCATCCCTCCTCCTGCTGACTCTTGCAGATGGACACTTACTCATGATGGACTCTTTTCCGTTTCCTCTTTGTGGGAGAAACTGAGACCTAAATTTCCCACTATTGGTTGGAGGGATAGTGTGTGGTTTCCCTCACATATCCCCAGATGTAGTGTGATTAGTTGGATTGCTATTCAAAACAGATTACCCACGGAGGATAGACTTGTCCTGTTTGGTATTAAGAGCACATCTCGCTGTAGTTTCTGCACTGCAGAGGAATCCAATGACCACCTATTCTTTAACTGCCCATTCACTAAACAGGTGTGGGATTCTGTTTCCCTTAAATCACAGCTCATGTGGCAGCCCCAAACTCTCATTAATCTTGCCAATCTTGTTTCTACAGCCAAGGGGAAAGGTCTCAAGAGCACCTTGACCAAATTGACCTTCACAGTCTCTCTCTACCATATCTGGATGGAGAGAAATCTCAGGAAATTTCAGGGTTTACAACATGGTGTATCCTCATTGGTAGCTAAGATATGCACTGAGATTAGGTATAGATTGTTGTCACTCCACAAAATACCACCTGGTCCAATGTCCTTGAGTGCATCTTGGAACATCCCATTTCACACTAACACTTAATGTATGTGTGTTAGAGTATGTTATTCCCAATAATCCTAGAGAGTAGCTCGTTTGCTCACTGATTAAGTACAATTCTCATACATGCTCACGGTTATGTTTTGCCATTTACTGCTGGTTATGTTTTGCCATTGCAGGATCTGTTTTGCTGCTGCGTGTGTCTGGAATGTTTTGCCACTGCTGGACCCGTGTTGCTGCTGTCGGCTCTGTTTTGCCACTGCTGCCATTGAAGGAGCTTGGCTGCAAATTTTGCCACTGCTGGTCCTGCTTTGCTGTTGCTGCTGCTGCCCCTGTATTTTGCTGCAGCGAGAAACAGAGCTTCATCCTATTCTCTGCTGCTGCGGTCATCACTGCTGAGCTGCTACTGCTGCCATTGATGGAGCTTGCTAATTCTCCAGGTAACCGTACAATCTACTTGAACTTTATGTTAATCTATGGCAAGGGTTGTTGCTATAGATTCTTGTTTACTTGTATCTGGATTATGCTTATTAGGTGGGTTGCAAGGGTTGTTGCAACCTGCATTTTTACTTGCTTGCAATTGAACTTTCATGTTATTATGTCTATGGCAAGGGTTGTTGCTATAGATTCTTGTTTACTTGTATATGGATTATGCTTATTAGGTGGGTTGCAAGGGTTGTTGCAACCTCCATTTTTACTTGCTTGCAATTGAACTTTGTTGAGAACCTGCTGTGTTACGTACCTGTTACAAAGGAGATGCTGCCCAATTTTCCAGAAATCCAGTGGTCATGATTGGTTATTTATCTTAAGTTGTTTAGTTTCATCTGGACTGCTGTGTGTCTGATCAGCATCCACAATGTTGAAATCTCTTGCCTAGCTTTGGGGGGCTGTCCCAGAGCGTGTATTAGTCCCTTCTGGGAGGGGGCATTTCCTCCCTACACTAGCTAGCATTTCCTCCCTACACTAGCCTGTTACCAGTGGTTTATTAGTCTAAAACTCTGTATTTTGGGCTGCCTATCTCTGGGCAGACATCTGATTCACTGGGATTGTAAAAAGCAGCCGTTATGCTGCTCAAATTCCACCAAACCACTTTCCCAAGTCCCACCCCAAGCATCAAGTTCCATAAGCAAGCTTCAAGCATCAAGTATCCCAAGTCCCTCCCCAAGCATCAAGTATCATTTGCCATGCTACTCCAAGTCCTATTCAGTCATCAAGTATCATTTGCCATGCTACTCCAAGGCCTATTCCAACGGGATGAGTTGGTTTCCTATTTTCCCTCCCCGGCGGGTTGTGCCGGGGACCACGCACTTTTCTTCACTGTCACTGCATCAGTTGATTAGTTTATATTTACCCTACTTACCCTCATGTAGCCCTTGTGGCCATCCCTTTTATCTCACGCAATTCTCTTTTCCTTTTTCTTTTTGTCCTCCCTGGGGTATGCCCCTTGTAGGCTGTACATTCGCTTAGCCTCTTTTAATTTCAAGCTTATTTACCCAAAAAAAAAAAAGAACTCAAAAAATTGAATACCAAGGAGTTCAGTGATATTTCCTCCAGGACCTTGGCTATTAAACAACAACTTGACGCAGTTCAAAAGGACCTTGGGGCAGATCCTAAAAATACCAATAACCAACTCCAGGAAAGGGTGTTGTGCAGACAATACATGTTGTTGGCTAGAGCTGAAGAGAGCTTTGCCAAGCAGAAATCTAGGGTTCAGTGGCTCAAGCTTGGGGACCAATGTACTTCCTATTTTTTTCAAGTCCATCTCCCAAAATAGGAATAGAGGTAGAATCACTAGCTTGGTGCTTGGTGATAATAGTCTCACTTATGATATTGGTGAGATTAAGTCTACCTTTGTAGAGTACTATACCCAATTGTTGGGCACTTGCAACTTTTTGGAGGGCATCATAAAATATGATGACGTCAGCATTCCTCTGGCGCCCCTGGCGATTCGTGCGATCACTGTGAGAAAACTTCCCCAATTTTCTTCGTTCTCAGCCATGGCCGACGGATCCACTCCCCTTTCGGGGGATTTAGGAAAGCAAACAGCAAACTCAGTTGAGATACACAAGAAAAACCTTCAACACAGTTCGCGATCTGGAGATCTAATGACCTCCATAGTCACCACACCTCAAAGTTTCTCCGAGCTATGCCCGGATCTACAGGTTACTCCAATCAGCACCGACAACCTTCACTATACGAACTTCGTTCAGTCAAGCGTTTACCCGCAAAGATCCAGGTCAGGTTCGCACAACCCTAACTTCTCTCCATCACGTGGCTCAAGCCCAACCAAGGCAGCAAATCACCATCAGACTTCAATCGATGGCACTCATGATGTTTCTGAGGTAACCCCAAACCCCGCTTCTCAACAGCCAAAATCACCCAACAACAGCGGATATAGATCTAGCCCAGCCCGGAAGTTGCATGATGTTTTTCTGCGAGAAGGCCATAACCAAGCTTCTGAGGATCGTATATCGGCTCTGGTCCAATCGATTGAAGAAGAAATGCAATGCTCTGGGGTCAACGTTAGACTGTCCCATCTCAAAACCCACATCCTCCAGGTGAGAGAGGAGTACGCTAAGCCTGATGCGGCTACCTCTGGTGTAGAGGTAAACCTTGAAGGAGAATTTGTTGAAAGTGGGAACAATACCTCTCATCAAGAACTCCATGTGAAACCAGCAGCAGTGAGATTCCCAGGTAAAACCCAGAATTGGGCTTCTCTTTTTAAGGCTCAAGCTCCTTCTAAAAGTATGAAATTAGAACACTTTCCTGACTTGCAACGAGGTAAGGATGCTGTAGTGGAATTAGAGGATTCTGATATTGATGCTAATGCATGGAATCACTGCTTGATTGGTTATTTTCTGGATGGGAAAATGCCCTACAACTTGCTATGTGCTACTGCCCGTTCTGTTTGGAAGGATAATGCTCCGAAGTCTGTGAAACAGTTAGGGGCCTGTTTTTTCTTTGAGTTTAGAGACGAGGCTTCCAAGTTGCAAGTGTTGGAAGGGGGCCCATATTTCTTTTCTCGGCGTTATTTAGTACTTACAGATTGGAAAAGGATGTTGGTCCCTTCTGCCAGGCACCCTATGTCAATACCAGCTTGGGTCAAACTACATAAGCTTCCGCTGGAATGTTGGACTCCGTCTGGTTTTAGTCGTATTGCTAGCTCCATTGGAAAACCTATACATGTTGATGAAGCTACTGCAGGGAAGAAAAGAATGGATTTTGCCAGGGTCTGCGTTGAAATTTCGGCAAATGATGACCTTCCAGATGAAATAGAAGTAAGGGCTAATGGAGAAGCGTTACTATTAGAGTGGAATATCAGTGGCTTCCCCCCAAATGCGCAGAGTGCAAAGTGTTCGGTCACAAATGCCGTCCTAAACCTGCCCCTACTCCCACTAATCCAGTTGAATCTTGGCAAACAGTTGGTAATAAGGCTCACATTTCCAACAAGGATCCAATTATACAACATCAGGTTCAAATGGCAATGGAGTTGGGAGGCAGTTCAGCACTGGATGTTGTTACCAATGGCGTGGTCTCTTCCTCTCTCCCATCCAATCCAGCTGATCCTACTAGCTCCAGTGATTTGTTGAAGGCAGGAAAAGGATCAACACTATTGGAGCAACCCAACATTGGTGAGGATGATGACTCCATCGAGGAGTATGAAGTTATCACAGTAGATGCACCCTCTCCCACAAAGGCCAATGAAGTTCAGGAGCACAACCTCACCATCAAGCAAACAACTCTTCCACATAAGGCAGCAGATTCCCCTATCCCATCCTGCCCTCAATCTGCAGGAAGCAACACCAAGAAGAACAAGAACAAAATGAAGGGGAGGTTTGGGAGAGTTGACCCTCCTAAGGGTCAATGAGCTTGGTTATATCGTTTTTGGGCAATATCCTTTATTTTAATACATTTTGTGCCATTATGTTTTATGCTTTTCTCTAGTTTCCTATGCTTAGTTCACAATCTCAATTGCACTTTGGTTTTTGGAATTTGAGAGGTTTAAATGATCCTCTCAAACAAAAGGCTGCCAAACTCTTTTTGAAAAATAATAATCTTGCTCTGATTGGACTTATCGAACATAAGATTAAAGAACCTAACATTACTAGGATCATGAAATTCATTTGCCCCCATTGGAAGTATGCACATAACTCTACCCATGCTCCCATAGGGAGAATTCTAGTCGGTTGGGACCCTAACATACTTAGTGTGAAGGTTCTTCACACGACAAGTCAACTTGTCCACTGTGAGGTGCAATCCATTCATGATGGGTATATTTTTGTGGCTACCTTTGTGTACGGTGCCAATGATCATACTGAGAGACTTGTTCTATGGAGTGAACTGTCCAAATTAAAGACCAGCGACCCTTGGGTTATCCTTGGTGACTTTAATGCTATTCGGAAACCCATGGAGAAAGTAGGTGGATTAACTCATTGGCCTCCCCACATGGATGATCTCAACAATTGCCTCTACTCTTGTGAAGTTGATGATTTGAGATTCTCTGGGTGCCTTTTTACCTGGACTAATAGACAAGACCCTCCTAATCACATCTCTTCTAAACTTGACAGAGTTCTGGTCAATGACACATGGATTAAGACGCATACCTCCTCATCTGCGTTCTTTTCTACACCAGGGATCTCTGATCACTCACCTGCTATCATACACGTCACTCCACCTGCTAAGCCTCCCAAAAGACCCTTCAAGTTCTTTGATTTCCTGGCAGATCATCCCTCCTTCCTTCCCACAGTGCAAAGGGTCTGGAGGCAGATAATTTTTGGGAACCCCATGTTCAGCATTACTGAGAAACTTAAAAGGTTACAAGCTGATCTTAAGGCATTGAACCACAAAGAATTCAATGCCATCACTGAGAGAGTATCTGCCTCTAAGCTCCAGCTAGACACACTCCAGGCCAAACTTGGAATTGATCCCACGAACATTGCTAATCAGAAGGAGGAGAAGTTGGTCTATAAGCAATTTCTCTCTCTTTCTAGAGTCGAAGAGAGCTTAGCTAGACAAAAATCTAGGATACAATGGCTCAAACTTGGGGATCAATGCACTTCTTTCTTCTTCAAATCAATCAATAACAATCGGAACAGGAGTAAAATCACCAGTCTTGTCCTTAGTGATGGCTCAACTACTCATGATCTGGCGGAAATCAAGAACACATTTGTTAACTTCTATTCTAATTTGCTTGAGAAGCCACACAATACTTCATATTCTGGGTATGATAGGATCAGGCAACTCATCACTAAGAGACTCACTTCTGACCAAAGAAGTAACATGGTCCATGATGTATCCAATGCGGAAATCAAGGATATTTTCATGGGCCTTAATCCACATAAAGCCCCTGGCCCGGACGGCTATAATGCTAAGTTTTTTCAAAAGACTTGGCATATAGTTGGGCAGGAGGTTACCTTAGCTATCAAGAATTTCTTTAAGTCTGGGAAATTATTGCGTAAAGCTAATGCTACCATTGTGGCTCTTGTACCCAAAGTCCCTAATCCTTCCAAGGTGGGTATTTTAGACCCATATCTTGCTGTAATGTGATCTATAAATGCATTGCCAAGATCCTAGCCAGTAGAATTCAGAGTGTCCTTCCTGAACTAATTGACCCTGTCCAATCAGGATTTGTTAAGGGTAGGCGTATTGCGGACAATATCTTCCTCACACAGGAGATCATGCACGGATACCATAAGTCCACATCTTCTCCCAAATGTACCATGAAAGTGGACATTATGAAGGCCTATGACAATGTCCGGTGGGAGTTCCTATGGGATACACTCATTTGCACGAACTTTCATCCCAAAATGATCACATGGTTAAAAGCTTGTGTTACCACAGCTAATTACACGCTAAATATTAATGGTGAACCTACTGGCTGCATTAAGGGTGAAAGAGGCCTCAGACAAGGTGATCCATTGTCATCCTATCTTTTTGTAATTGTCATGGAGGTGCTCACATGTATTTTGAAAGAGAGATCCAATAAACCTGACTTTAAGTTTCATTGGCGTTGTAATAAGCCTAAAATTATCAATCTATGTTTTGCAGATGACCTTATGCTCTTTTGCAAAGGTGATGTCAAATCAGTCAGGCATATCCATGAATCCCTTTCTGAATTTGAATCTTTATCTGGATTATCCCCTAGCCCTGGGAAAAGTAATGTCTTTTTTTTGGTGTGCAGCACTCTACCAGAACTGAAATTCTCCAATTGTTAGGATTCAGAGAGGGCACCTTGCCTGTGAGATACTTGGGGGTCCCACTGATTACCACCAAGTTAAAATACATTGATTGCAAACCCATGATTGACAGAATCACCTCTAGAACCAAGTCATGGACAAATAGGGATCTAACATATGCTGGCAGGGTCCAGCTTATTAAGAATGTCCTTTTCTCGATGCAGACTTATTGGACAT
This sequence comes from Vaccinium darrowii, assembly GCA_020921065.1. Lineage (NCBI taxonomy): Eukaryota > Viridiplantae > Streptophyta > Magnoliopsida > Ericales > Ericaceae > Vaccinium > Vaccinium darrowii. The sequence continues at coordinate 24,636,736 of CM037154.1, forward strand.
CACTCTTTATTCTTCCTAAAAAGGCTATCAAAGATGTTGAATCCATTCTTAGAGCCTTCCTATGGTCTGGTCCTGATCTTAAAAAGACTGGGGCTAAAGTCTCTTGGGAACACTTGTGTTGCCCTAAGCAAGAAGGGGGCATGGGATTCAAATCCATTTTTGTTTGGAACAAAGCTGCCATTGCAAAACATATTTGGTTCCTTATCTCTGGTGGTGAACAATCTATGTGGTGTCAATGGGTTAAGTCTTACTTGCTCAAGGGGAGGAGCTTTTGGGAAGTTAAAATGCCCAGTTCACCATCTTGGGTCTGGAGGAAGCTTCTCAATCTTAGAACACTTGTTCAGTCCCACATAAAGGTTGCCATTGGTAATGGTAGAGCCACATCACTCTGGTATGATAACTGGCACCCATGAGGCCCCATTGTCGCCAGATTTGGTACTAGGGTTATCTATGATTCTGGTCTCACGAAGGAGGCCAAGGTGGCCTCCATTATTAGAGGTACCAACTGGTGTGTTCCTGTCACCCATACTTTGGAGCTCAATGAGGTTAGAGATACTATCTCTTCCCTCCCTAATCCAAACCAAGACCTTGAGGACCACCATAAATGGTCTCTTAATGTGACTGGTGAGTTCTCCATCTCTTCCCTCTGGAATGAGCTTAGAACACAATACCCTAAGGTGACTTGGAGCAAGTGCATCTGGTTCTCCGATCACATTCCCAAATGCAGTATGATTGCTTGGCTTGCTATTCATAATAGGCTATATACTGGAGACAGATTGGTGTTATTTGGCACCATTCCTGTCTCCTGTTGTGTCTTCTGTCTTGGGGTGGAGTCTCATGACCATCTTTTCTTCAACTGTGCTTTCACTTCTCAAATATGGTCTCAGATCCTCACCCACATAGATATAACTTGGACCCCCAAGCCCTGGGCCGACTGGATTAAACACATCTCTGATGTCAAAGGCAAAACACTTAAATCCTTAATCATCAAACTTGCATTTACTGCCACAATTTACCAAGTATGGTTTGAAAGAAATGTTAGCAAATTTCAAAATGTAACATGTACAATTCCCACTATTGTGAACAAAATCTACGCAACTGTGAGGTATAGATTACTGTCCTTGGAAAACCTTCCCCAGGGACCCCAATATCAAAGGTTATTAGCGAATTGGGGGATTGTATAATCTGAATTTTTTTTATTTTTTATTTTTTTTTTGGGTAATTAAGCTTGAAATTAAAAGGGGTTAAGCGAATGTACAGCCTACAAGGGGCATACCCCAGGGAGGACAAAACAAAATAAAGCAAAGAAAAGAAAAATGCGTACCCCCGGCACAATCGCCGGGGGAATATGAAATCCAGCACAACCCGCTGGGATAGGGATACATATGATTTAAAAACAGAATTGCGTACTCCCCGGCACAACCCGCCGGGGTGGGAAAATAGGAAAACTGGCACAACCCGCCAGTATAAGTGTAGATAAGCAAATAAACCCATAGCCATAGTAGCATTGCATTAACATTAACCAGCCGATTAAAACAAATTGCATGTGGCCCCTTTTGATTTCAATCGACTGTTGGACTTGGAGTAGTGGGGATGGCCCACCTTGCAACATGCCCCACAAAATTCGGATGACAATATAGAACCAGTCATGTGCATTTGCGTGAATTGATAAGACTTTCTTTAGTTGCACACTGCCAGATGCAACATGCGGTACAGCTAAACATTGCGTGTAATGGCATCAAAAGGACCGTGGTCCAGTGTCCCACTCATCACTAGAATGGGCTTCAAAAAACGTGCTCAGGCCTGCGGCCCCCTTTTTAGTCCACCGAATGGACTTCAAAAAATGTGCACCAGGCGTATAGACCACTCCATTGCAGCATAAAACCATTATAATAGTTAAATAACCGCATTTTCTTGATCAAAGAATTCATATGCTGCGTGAAATGAAAAGCAACAAGAAGTACAGCTGTACCCCATGTTCCCTTTGTAGATATATTGTACGTGCAGTTAGGAATTGAATATTGGGACAAAGCCCAACATAAAATACTATTGAATATTGGGACAAAGCCCAACATCATTGTTTATAGGCCATAGCTTTTGTACAGGTAGTAACGCCCACTTGCTTGGAAGAGAGTGGAGTACACTCTCTTCTTCTCCAATTGATTTCCAGATGAGCACCGGAAAACAACTTGCACGGACCATGCCCGAGTAAACAACTGGAAGAGAGTAATCTGAATTTCCCACTCATACTTATGTTTTATTGTGTGCTAGTGAACATCATGTGTTTTAGACATCCAGGGGCTTGCTACATTACTGTTGCTGCAGCAGATAGATTGTTTGCTGCTGGATACTTGGCAGACCCATGGCTGGACAATTTATTGTCAGCTTTGAGGTGCAAGTTAGCTCTGACATCCATGTGGCTTGAAAGGGAGTGCATATTGTACTTTAATTGAACCTGTGGACTGCTGTGGGGCTGTTTCAATCAGTTGGGGCAGATTCAAAGGCATTTTTTGCATTTTTGGCTGCTGCCACTGTATTTGCTGCAGCAAGGAACAAAGGTTCATTCCAGGTAACTGTGCACTTTACTAAAATTTTATGTTATTCTATAGCAAGGGTTGTTGCTATAGATACCTGTTTACTTACTTGCATTTGGATTATGCTCATTAAGTAGGTTGCAAGGGTTGTTGCAGCCTACATTTTTACTTGCTTGCAAATTGAACTTTCTTGTTATACTATAGCAAGAGCTGTTGCTATAGTCTCTTGTTTACTTGTCTGTTATTAGATCTCTCATTTGTAATAGCTTTTGTTGAGAACCTCTGTGTTCTTACCTGTTTCAAAGGAGATGCTGCCCAATTTTTTCAGAAATCCAGTGGACATGATTGTTAATGTATCTAAAGTTATTTGGTATCATCTGGACTGCTGTGTGTCTGATCAGCATCCACAATCCTCTGGCCTAGCTTTGGGGGGTTGTCCCTTAGCGTGTATTAGTCCCTTCTGGGAGGGGGCATTTCCTCCCTACACTAGCCTATTACACCTATTGTTAGGCCAACCTTTTCTTTTTTTTTTTTTTTTTTTGGGTAATTCAGCTTGAAATTAAAATGGGTTAAGCGAATGTACAGCCTACAAGGGGCATACCCCAGGGAGGACAAAACAAAATAAAGAAAAAAAGAAAAAAAAGAAAATTGCGTATTCCCCGGCACAACCCGCCGGGGTGGGAAAATTAGAGGTCCAGCACAACCCACTGGGTAGGTAAAAACCGTAAAATATGCCTAAAGCAGTAGAAAAGATCTATTATACTGTGTTCCAACATAGTAGCCCACAAAATATGAAATAAGTGAACCAAAAATTGACCCACATGGTGTGAAAGGGCCCACGAAGAGCCTTGTGGTCGTATGGGCATTGGACCCCTTTGAAAAGCAATTGCCTTTGCAATTTACGTGCATTAAAAAATAAGCCAAAGGCTCACTTCTTGCAATATGAAATTCAAGTGAGGAGTACAGCATTACAACTGCACTTTGCACGTTGAGTGGCCCAAATTAAGCCATGACATCATGTGAACAAGGACATCCACGTTCTGCCCCATTTGCTTTTGCGTGTAAAATTGCTTTTGGGAACAAGCTGTTATCTCTAGGCCGAAATTTTGCTTTGAAAAGTCCACCAAATGGGGCACTCTTTTTAGAACAAGTAGGAGGCCCACTCGCAAGCCCACTTTTCCTCTTTACCTATGCAAATCACGTGTGAACCTCAAATTCCACCGAGTGGACTACACAGTGCCATTTACATGTGCATCTCTAGGAGAACTGTGGTCCCAACTTGCTCCATTTTCTAGGCCCCACTAACCCGTTGAACATTGATCGAAAAGGCTGCTAGAATGTTAGCTATAGCTGTGTATAGCTTTGTACAGGAAATAACGCCCACTCGCTTGGAAGAGAGTGGAGCACACTCTCTTCTTCTCCAAAGGATTTCCAGATGAGCATCGGAAAACAACTTGCACGGACCATGCCCGAGTAACCTACTACCAAAAGAACCCCAATACAGCCGCAAAATAGTAGAGGGTCCATCTCCCTAACAGCTTGATCTACACTACGCCAGAAACCAATATGGAATTACCACGCCGCTGTGACATCTCGACACCTAACGGACGTGAACTGATACGAGGATAATGATCAAACCAAAGGAAGCCGAACCTGGAACTATAAAGCACCCGAGTGGTGTTTTCTGGCAGAGTATGAACTCAGCCTCTATTGTTGGTCAAATCCCCATTTCGTTGTTGTTGTTTGAAAGAATAAGACCACCTCACAAGAGGTGTGATCAGATCCCTTTTGTGGTAGTAGAAACTACCAAGTTCTGGGTTTAAGGAGACCCTTCTCTAGATACAATCGATTGAGCCATGATAAAGCTCCAAAACCCATTCGGCTCAGTAATTTAAATGCTTAAAAAACTGAAAATTTAGGACAAACATTTTGGGTTTAAATGATACCAGATTACCTCAACCCACAAGGATGTTGAAACTCCATGGAACGTCTCCACCACAGATGCAAAATGAACCGAGGACCAGGTTTCAGGTTTACAGATTCTGATATTCATGCATCTTTGATTTCCAGTGGGTTGCAAGAGCTGTTGCAATCTACTTTAAATCAATTCAGTACAAGGGCTGTTGTACTGATCATCACTTGGGCTGTTGTACAAGGGCTGTTGTACAATGTGCTTGAGTGATGTAGGGGTTCTTGATCATCTATAAAAGAGACACTGGTTGAGTTAACACCATCGTATTGATGGGTGGACTTCTACATATGCAGGGGATGAAGATGAACCACAGCCGAAACCAAACTTGTGTAATGAGTGGAGGTGATAGTGGACATAAGCCTACAATCAGATGATTGAGGCCAACCTTTTCTAGCAGTTGTTTTTTGTATAAAACTCTGTATTTGGGGCTGCCATTCTCTGGGCAAACATCTGATTCTCAGGGATTGTATATAGCAGCCGTTATGCTGCTCGAATTCCTCCAAAACCACCACAGTTGCTGCAGCTGCAGCTACCAACATCAGTTTGCAGCTGTCTGTGTCTTGGCGATGCAGCCCCTTGCATCAAGTCCAAGGATTTATCCCAAGATCCATGTCAAGCCTCAAGTCTCATGTTTTCAAGCATCAAGTTTTATGGTCAAGCAATTCCATGACATTTGCAGTCCCAAGTATCATGTCTAGCAACAAGTATCATGTTCAAGCTTCATTAGTAACTGTGCTACACTATCCCCATTTTTGTATGGTGTTTCTCTCTCCTCTATTTGATGGGAGAGAAACATCCAGTAGGGTTCTACTTGTCTAGCTCACTTTGTAACAATTATCTGACTCACCTATTACCTTTGCTTATTTACACCTATGCTAGCGGGATGTGCCAGTAACCCCTATTTCCTTTTCTTTTCTTTTGTCCTTCCTGGGGTATGCCCCTTGTAGGCTGTACATTCGCTTATCCTCTTTTAATTTCAAGCTTATTTACCCAAAAAAAAAACAGCCCTTGCAACCCATATGACATCAATAAAGCACGATGCAATAAGTCCCAGACGTTCATACCTCACTTGAGCTTAAAAACACTTACACTAACTGCAACTTCCTTATAGACCTCACTTGAAGCTTAATTCACCAGTCAATATAACTTTGAGAACCTGCAATGATCACCTGTCATACAATAGACTCCTCAAGTAATCCCCCACTTAGTTAACAAATCCTTACAATGTTGTTCATGAGGGAGACTATCCAAGGACATCAATCTATACCTCACCACCATATGTATTTTTGCAACTACAGTAGGTACAGTGCAAGAAGCATTTTGAAATTTGCAATTATTTCTTTCCATCCAAATTTGATAAACTGTGGCAGTGAATATCAACTTGATGATTAACTTCTTTAGACTCTTGCCTTTGAATGTTGAAATATGATTTATCCAGTCACCCCAAGACCTTGGGGGCCAACTGACATTAATATGGGCAAGCATTCTAGACCAAATTTGTGAGGTGAGGGGACAATTGAAGAATAAGTGGTCATGGGATTCTACACCAGCACAAAAACTACAACAGGAGACAGGGATTGTGCCAAACAAGACCAACCTGTCACCAGTATAAAGTCTATTGTGTATAGCAAGCCAAGTAATCATGCTACACTTGGGGATATGACCGGGGAACCAAATGTTGTTGTGCCAAGGGACCTTTGGATAGTGTGTTCTAAGCTCATTCCATAGGGAAGAGATGGAGAACTCACCAGTAGAGTTAAGTTCCCATCTACACTGATCATCAAGATCCTGATTTGGTTTGGGGATAGAGCTCATAGCATGCCTAATCTCATTGAGTTCAAGGGTTTGAGTAATGGGAAGGCTCCAGTTAGATCCTCTAATGATGGCATCCACATTAGCATCTTTGGTGAGTCCAGAGTCGTAGATGACTCGGGTACCATACCTATGTACAAGAGGACCAAGGGGGTGCCAATTATCAAACCACAATGATGTGGCCTTTCCATTACCAATCACAATCTTAATGTGAAGTTGTACAATGGGTCTGAGATTGAGGAGTTTCCTCCATACCCAAGAGGGTGAACTAGGCATTTTAACATCCCAAAAGCTTTTCCCCTTAAGCAAATAGGACTTGACCCATTGACACCACATAGATTGTTCCCCACCAAAAATAAGGAACCAGATGTGCTTGGCAATAGCAGCCTTATTCCAAACGAGAATAGACTTGAAACCTAAGCCTCCCTCCTGCTTAGGGCAACACAAGTGCTCCCAAGAAACTTTGGCTCCAGTCCTCTTGAGATCAGGACCAGACCACAAGAAAGACTTGAGAATGGTCTCGACCTCTTTAATAACCTTTTTGGGAAGTATAAAGAGGGAAGACCAGTAGGTTTGCATTGAAAAGAGGACATTTTTTTATCAATAGGACTCTACCAGCATAGGTTAAGTCCCTATTGGTCCAGGTCTTGGTTTTGGAAGTGATTTTGTCAATCATGGTCTTGCAATCAGTGTGCTTCAACTTGGTGGACAATAGCGGAACACCAAGGTATCTCACAGGCAGAAAACCCTCTTTAAAGCCTAACATAAGAAGAATCTCCTCTCTGGTAGAGTATTGTACTCCAGAAAAGAATACATTACTCTTCCCTGGGCTTGGGGATAATCCGGATAGGGATTCAAACTCGTGCAAGGAATCTTGAATGTGTTGAACTGAACTCACATCACCTCTGCAGAAGAGCATAAGGTCATCAGCAAAACATAAGTTAATTATTTTGGGTTGACTGCATCTCCAGTGGAACCTAAAGCCAGGTTACTAGATTTCTCTTTAAGTATACAAGTGAGCACTTCCATGACAATTACAAAAAGATAAGATGATAGTGGATCCCCCTGTCTAAGCCCTCTCGCACCTTTTATGTTGCCAGTAGGCTCACCATTAATATTCAAAGTGTAGTTAGCCGTGGTAACACAAGCTTTTAGCCATGTGATCATTTTAGGGTGGAAGTTCATGCACTTGAGAGTATCCCACAGGAATTCCCATCTGACGTTATCATATGCTTTCATGATGTCCACTTTCATGGCACATTTGGGGGACGATGTGGATTTGTGGTACCCTTGCATGATTTCCTGTGTGAGGAAGATATTGTCGGGATACTTTCAACTCCAAGTGGGCCGTTCACCCGAGATGACGTCATCGTCTCTCCCCAGGCGATCCCAGCGATTCATCCACTCCTCGTGAAACCCTAGAGTATGGCGGCCAAAACTGGTTCACCAGCGTCACCCATGGCAAATCGGGGTTCAATAGCTCTAGAATCCGAACGTGGTACCAAGGCTTACGATTTCCCCACTGATTACGTTTTCCAGCAGTCAAACGTGTATCCCCTTAGGGAGCGACCCAGTTCAGAGACAAGGTCTATTTCAACTATGAAGGGTCTCGGTTCTAAAGCTGTGGATTCCAACGTTCTGAGAAAGAAGCAGGTGGCTCTCAACAAATCGCTCCCCGCAGCTCGGGGAGAACTCAATCGCAGTGAGTACCTTTCATCAGGTACGAAGTATACTACATACCGTCTTCCACGAAGCCACAGTTTCTCAGATCTAGACCTAGATCATGCTCAAAAACCTAATTCTGAAAACCCTAACCCAAACACTTTTATCCGAACTCCTGAGAAAGCTCCTTATAGCCCGACCAATCACGGTTCAAGTCCCTCAAGGAAGCTACAACAGGTGTTCCAGGAGGCAGGGGATCGGTTAGTAAGTGCTGATCGACTTTCCTCTTTAGTTAGCTCTATTGAGGTTGAAATGCAGAAATCGGGGGTCAATGTGAGCTTCTCGAAATTCAAAGATCACCTCATTCAACTCCAGGAACAAGGTACTGAGGCATCCACTACTGTTGAACTTGATGGGGAATATATTCGGGTAGAGGATGGGAGTACTCCAACCCAGCCTTCAGAACCTAAGGAATTTCATCCACCGCAAGAAACCAAAGCTAGGAACTGGTCCTCCCTCTTCAAGGCTCAAGCCCCTGCCAGGTCAATGAAGTTAGATCATTATCCAGAGTTTCAGAGGGGCAAGGACGCTTATGTCAGTATTGATGAATCACAGCTCGATGATGGGGTCGGAAACCATTGCTTGGTTGGTAATTTCTTGGATGGGAAAATGCCTATGCCCTTACTCTATGCCACCGCTCGTGCAGTTTGGAAAGACTATGGGAAGTTTACTATCAAGCAATTAGGGGCATGCTACCTATTTGAGTTTGAAGATGAGGCATCTAAGCTCAAAGTTCTCGAAGGGGGACCTTATTTCTTTTCTCGCAGGTATCTTGTATTAAAGGAATGGAAGAGGATGTGGGTCCCTTCTAAAAACCATCCCTCTACCATTCCTGTTTGGATTAAATTGCATAGACTCCCTTTGGAATTCTGGACTCATGTGGGTTTCAGTAAGATAGCAAGCGCAATTGGAAAGCCCATTCATGTAGACGAAGCCACAGCTCAAAGGAAACGACTGGATTACGCACGCATTTGCGTGGAAATAGAAGCAGGTGAAGAACTTCCTACTGACATCTCCATTTCGGTTAACGCTGAATCTGTGATGGTAGGGGTGGAATACCAGTGGCTTCCACCTAAGTGTGAAAAATGCAAGGTTTTTGGACATTCATGCAGCAATAAATAAACCAGATCCTACAGAGATCCCGGAGGAGGCCGCAGAAGCAAATGTATGGAGAGTTGTAGGGAAGGGCAAGGCCACCTCAGGGCCCACATCGTGCTCAGAAAGTAAACCAGAAAATCTAGTTGCTGAGCTGAGTAGTTCCCATCCTAGTACAAGTGCAACACAAGCAGTTGAGAAATCAGAGGCGCACTCACTTGCAACTCTCAATCCACAAATCAGTCCACAAATCAGTCAATCCTTACAAACTGACGACTCCATTAGTGAGGAAATGGATGAAGAATTTCAGATAGCTGACTCAGAAGGGGGTCATTCAATCAGAATAGTCAAGCCTAAGGGGTCTGCCACAGGTGGGAGCACAACCAGCAGTATAACAGGGATAGATGGGTCAGAGGTGGGTAAACCAATCCCACAAGAAAAGACCGAGGGTTATGCCACCAGTGGGAGCACAAACATTAGACCAACAGGGCAAGAGTTCCAGGAATCCAACAGTGCTAGGAAGAGAAGGCTAAAAAAGGAGCGAGATCTCCGTAAACAGGGCAGTCTCTAACCCTACTTTATCTACTTACTATTAGCATGCATTTTGATAGCAATCAATACTTTCTATTACCTGCTATGTAGTTTAGTTTAAATAAATTTTATGAATTTAGCATTACATTTTGGGGCTTGGAACTTGCGTGGTCTTAATGACCCTCTTAAACAAAAAGAAGCCAAAAAGTTTATCGCAAATAATAAATTGTCTTTGATTGGGCTATTAGAGCACAAGATTAAGGAGGGTAATGCCAAAAGAATTCTGAACTTTATCTGCCCATCTTGGCATTTTGCACATAACTATGAATTTGCTCCTGTTGGGAGGATTTTTGTTTGTTGGGATCCTCACAATGTTGCGGTTAATGTGTTGAGCAAGTCTAGTCAATACATTCATTGTGAGGTCCATGCGCTCCAATATGGTCTTAGGTTCTTTGCTACGTTTGTGTATGGAGCTAATGATCATATGGATAGGCATGGTCTTTGGAGTAGTCTTACCAATATTAAGTCCAATTCTCCTTGGATTACTCTTGGGGATTTCAACGCTATTAGATCTCCCAAGGAGAAATCTGGGGGCTCAACTAGTTGGCCCCCTCATATGGATGATTTTAATAACTGCCTATATACATGTGAGTTGGAGGATCTCAGGTTCTCAGGTTGCTTCTATACTTGGAGTAATAGACAAGACTCCCCTAATCATGTCTCCACCAAGATAGACAGGGTGTTAGTAAATGATGGCTGGATGAGAGCCTTCCCTTATTCCAGTACCTTCTTTCCTACCCCTGGGGTGTCTGATCACTCACCTTCTGTTGTGAGTCTTACTCCATCTCCTAAGCATAATACAAGACCTTTTAGGTTCTTTGATTTTCTTGCAGACCATCCATTGTTTCTTTCCACTGTCCAGAAGGTTTGGAGTACCATGATTCTTGGTAATCCCATGTTTTGTGTTACTGAGAAGCTGAGATCTCTCCAAATTGAATTCAAAAAACTCAATACCAAAGAATATAGCGCTGTTTCTGATAGGGTTAAAAATGTCAAGTTCCTGCTTGATGGTCTGCAAAAAGAGTTGGGATCTGACCCTACCAATCCCATTACTCAAGCTAATGAAAAGGCTACTTTTAAGCAGTACCTCATGTTGTCAAGAGCTGAGGAAAGCTTGGCTAAACAAAAGTCAAGAGTGCAATGGCTTAAATTGGGTGATCAGTGTACCTCCTTCTTTTTCAAATCTGTTAGTAATAACAGAAATAGAAGTATGATTACTAGTCTCACTCTTAGTGACTCTTCTACCACACAGGACATTGAGATGATTAAGTCTACTTTTGTTAAGTTCTATACTGACCTTTTGGGTACCCCTCATAACTCTCAGTATGATGGTACTAATAGAGTTAGGGATTTAATTCAAAGGAAAATAACTGATGAACAAAGTTTGGGGATGGTTCAGAATATCACCGATGCTGAAATTAAAGATACCTTTTGGAGTTTAAACCCTCATAAGGCTCCTGGCCCTGATGGGTTTAATGCTGGGTTTTTCCATAAGGCTTGGTCTGTTGTGGGTTATGAAGTAACTGCAGCAGTCAAGAACTTTTTTAGGTCTGGACAATTATTAAAGAAAGCTAATGCCACTGTGGTGGCTTTGGTCCCTAAGATTCCCAATCCCTCTAAGGTTGGGGATTTTAGGCCTATCTCTTGCTGTAATACCATCTATAAATGCATTGCAAAAATACTTGCCAGGAGACTTCAGAGTGCTCTTCCCTTTCTCATCGATCCTGTCCAATCAGGATTTGTAAAAGGGAGGAGGATTGCTGACAACATTTTCCTTACCCAAGAGCTTATGCATGGCTATCATAAGTCCACTTCTACACCCAAGTGTGCTATGAAAGTGGACATTATGAAAGCATATGACAATGTTAGATGGGATTTCCTTTGGGATGTCCTCTCAAGTATGAATATCCAGTGGACATGATTGCTAATGTATCTAAAGTTATTT
>CM037154.1:25248506-25664190 GCA_020921065.1 Vaccinium darrowii
GGGCAACTCAATCTTCCTCATTGGGTGCAATGGTATTCTCAAAGGGTACAACGTAAATTCACTCAAGGTGCAACGTTTTTTAGATTTCAAACCCAGATTTGTGCAATGCTTTTATTGCAAGGTGCAAAGGTTTTTCATTTACAGTGCAATGTTATTGCATGCAAGATGCGAGGGGGTTGTGTGTGTTAGGGCTTCAAAAATCAGAAGGGTAATTTGGACCTGTAATTTGATGGGCCATGTATGTGGAATATTTTTTCTTGTCATGAATCTAGTAATTTCCAAAAACCTAGCCATGAAATCGGGATTTTTAGTTTTAAAAACCACTGTTTGGTCTTTTTCCCTAAAATCTAACCTGAACACAAAACTCCTAAACTCGTCCATGTTTTATCCACATAGAAGGAAACCCTCGAAAGAACAGGCACAATTTTTCCCAAAAATAAACTGCAGTGGCCACCAAAATTTTTTCCAAACTTATTTCAGACAAGTTAACCTTCTCATCTCCAAAACCTCTTGGGAAAGAAAATGCGACTGCAGCTAGAAAACTTAAAATTACAGGGGAGAAAAAAAACACACAGACCTCTTATAAACAAAAATCTCCGATCAGAGATTACACATTTATTAAAAATTTAATCTGTGCAGCTTCAGAAATGAAAGAATTGAAGAAAATTAACTGCAAAAAGATGAAAGATCAAGTGGGGCTCACCAGCGGAGCTTGAACTCGGAAAACCCTTTTTCCATTCGGAGACCGTTCAACTGCTTGGTCCATCTCACAACTACAGTTTCATACATAAACTTGTCAAACCCAGATTTAGAATCAGAATTCAACTCCCTTCACAACCCAGATCGAGCATTCTATAAGCTTCAATCTGCATACCGGATACGCAGAAAATAAACAAATATTACTAATATTACTATATAACACCTCAAAAAGTACAAAACCCAAAGAAAGCTTTGTATTTTGCCTCTTTTGTCTCTGCAAATGTAAACAAGGTAACAAAACAAGCAAAATGGGCTTTGAAGTAAGAGCCACAACCAGGGACGGATCCAGGGCGCAAGCGGGGCACGTCAATGTAAAAAATAAAAAATAAAAAAAATTAGGAAAATAAGTTTTGTATATATATTATTTGTGTCAAGATCTAGTAATATATCTTGGGTGTTGCTTGGTGGTAAGGCGTGTTAGCTCTATGTTGAAGGTTGTGTGTTCAACTCCTACCTACTTGTTTTTTAAGCCACAAAATTGAAAGATTTATAAAACCAACATCTTCTCTATGTTGAAGGTTGTGTGTTCAACTCCTACCTACCTCTTTTTTTAGCCACAAAACTGAAAGATTTATCAAACCACCATCTTCTCTCTTGCCACTAAACCAACAACACTCATTGTACAACAAACTAGTAGTTTTATTATATATTTTGAACTTATAATAGTAATAATAATTCCCGTAGTATTTTTTTTCCTGAATTTTAATTTTCTCCCTTCTTTTTAAGAAAATGATAGAAAATGATGAGAAAATTGTTTAACTTACATATTTTTTTGATTTAGAGATCTTTGCAACGGTTCCTAGCGTTCAATAATTTCTTGTTTGATATTAGGTTTAGAATCAATCTTGCATGATTTCTTGTCTCTAGCAAAATCGTTGACTAGGAAAAAAATTGCACGATTACAATTAATAAAGTACCCCCACTGGGATGGATTTCTGGATCCGTCCCTGGCCACAGCAACTTCAAAAGGTGAGGGTCAGCTCTCAATCTCTTGATGAGTCGGTTGTGGCTAGTAAGGGCTGTCGTTTCTATTATAATTTGGAAAAAAATCTTACTACTACATTTAAAAACATATATCATCAAATTATAACACTCCGTCCCTCTTCCACGTATATAGCCTGCCCACCACTACACAAAAATCTTGACTCCGTCCCTGCTCGAGAATCACTGAACTGGAGATTATAGCTGGAGGGGTGGACCTAATCGTAAAGGTCTCCAACAACTAATTTTGTATATAGATTTGATATTTAATTTACCTTATCACTTTTAAAATTGTACTCACTCCGTCTCTTTTTAAATGTCTAACTTTTTATTTTGAGTTGTCCCTAAATAAACATGTGGTTTGAAAAGTTAATGGGTAAAAGTTTATACAATTATCATTTTGCCTTTTTGAAAAATTAGTGGGTAAAGAATTAATGGGTAAAAGTGGATGATAATTTTGGAAAGTAGAGGTAAAAATTGATGCAAAAAGTATAAAGTGAGGGGGAAAAATTGATGTGAAAAGTGTAATGATAAATTTTTTTTAATAAGTTGAATTTACGAAGTAACACATTTAGAAAGGGACGGATGGAGTAATTCTGTTGCAATTATTTGTCAACTCTAACGAAAAGGACAAAAAGCTTATCTTATTGCTGGCATTTAAGGTTTTGTAGGTGTATTCCTCTACATCTTTTTTAACACTCACCTACTAAGCTTATGAGGACAAATATTCAGTAATATATTGAGGTGGAGAGAGAGGGAGACTGGGGGAAGATCTGTATGCAAAATTGAGGAAGAAAGAAAAATCTAGGGCAGCCAAAGTTTAGATTACAACTTACGATATTTATCATTAGCATAAGTTTTTGACAAATGTTTTAAAAGGCTTGTTTGGACCAAACTGTTTATTTTCTTATTTGTTTAAACAAGCCAATCGGAAAATACAGGATAAGATAAAGTTGTTTTTTTTTTTGGTACAAAGGAAATGGAAAAACAAAACAAACAGACTACAGCCTTTCAAAGGCCACCCCCCTCATATCCGCTTCGAGGAGGGGGACGATAACATCAGGAGGAGTAATGTGGGAGATCCATTTCTGATCTTGAGCTACTCCCATGTTTGCAAGCTTGTCAGCCACTTGATTTCCTTCACGATAAACATGATTCAGAGAGCATCTCGTGGCTTCAATCAACGCCTGGCATTCCTTGATGAGGACCTTGTGGGGAGAATGGGGAGGAACCTCTCCTTTGATGAGATCAATTGCCGCAGCCGAATCAGAATCAATTTCGACAGCTTCCATGTTTTGACTCTTCACCATCACCAGGCCACGAAAAATGCCCCACAATTCTGCTTCAAGACTGGTACAATCCTCAAGTCTTCCATAGAATCCAATCACCCAATGACCACGTTCCTCTCTAAACACACCTCCAAAGCCAGCTGGACCTGGATTTCCTTTGCTACTGCCATCAGTGTTTAGCTTCAGTATGCTTGTACCTGGGAACTTCCAAGTAATAAGTTTAACTTGTCTACATGCAACTGGAAAATGGTTTACAAACGCAGCTACAATTTCAGAAGTAAACATCAAGCATTGTCTATGCACACTATCCGGGTCAAAATTAATGTCATCAAAGGCTTTTTTGTTCCTAGCAATCCATATTTTCCATAATGTAACCAAAACAAGTACTGAGTTAGGGTATTTCCCTTTATCAGCGCTGGTGTGGTTGATATGCTCCTGCAGCCATAACCTCCAAGCAATAATATCACCCGTGAGGGGTACCTGGACACTGGGCATCTTAGCCCATATATCAGCACTAGAGGGGCAGGTAAAAAATAGATGAAACATATCCTCACAGGCAGTGTTACACCTCGGGCAGTTAACACAAGCAGTTAAGCCCCTGATGTTTCTCTGATGATTAGTCATGATTTTACCATGCATACAAGTCCAGAGAAAACTTTTCAATTTAGCGGGGACCTTAAGCTTCCATATCCAGTTCCAATTAATATCAGAGATGGAATTATCAGACAACTGAACGTAGGAAGATTTCACAGAAAAGTTACCATTATGATTCAAGGTCCAATGAGGTGTATCCTCCATAGTGGCATTCTTGGGAATCAATATACTAGTGATCTTATTCATATCATTCATGTTAAGATTCTGACTAAGGGAGGACACATCCCAATCCTTATTATCCTTTATGAAATCAGCCACTTTGGCATTATCATTAGAGATCTCCTGAACATTGTTCTCTAAAGTCATATCACCACACCACCAATCATGCCAAAAGGAGATATCCTTGCCATTACCAACGATCCATTTGATATTTTTCATCACAAAATCTCTCACTTTAATTATACTTTTCCATGTGTGAGAAGCCTTTTTATTTATAGGCCAATCTCTAAAACTATGATGTTTTAGATACTTTTTATGAAGAACTTGTATCCATAAGGGTTTTTTTTCAGTGGAGATCCTCCAACCTAGTTTGGAAATTAAAGCTAAATTGGATTTACCCGCTTGTCTAATGCCTAACGCCCCCTGCTTTTTAGTCCTGCACGCAGTTTTCCAATTAACAAGATGGATCCTCTTTTTCTCAGTCCTATCCCCCCAAAGGAAATTCCTATTAATTCTGTCAATCTGATTGGTAATAGAGGCAGGTAACAAGGACGTTTGCATAGTATAGTAAGGGATAGTAGATGTGACTGATTGAACTAGAGTGGCCCTACCCATAAGGTTGAGGGAATCAGCTTTCCATCCAGCAAGTTTAGTGTTCAATCTCTCAATAATGTATTGATAGTTCCTTTTAGATACCCTAGAGTGAAGCAAAGGAACACCAAGATACATTCCGAGGTCTTTGGTAAGATTAAAACCACACAAGTTGCTAAGACTTCTAGCATGTCTAGGATTCATATTAGGGGAGATAAACACTTTAGATTTATGCTCACTAACCAGTTGACCAGATTGCTCACAAAACATATCAAGAGTCTCTTTCATAATATTGCATTGAATAACAGTAGCATCTCCAAATAACATGATGTCATCAGCAAAAAATAAATGAGAAAAGCATGGTCCATCAGAAGAAATTTTAATACCTTTCCATTGCCTGTTGGCCACTTTCTGATGGATAAAAGCAGATAATCTCTCCATGCATATGACAAAAAGATAAGGGGAAAGGGGGTCACCTTGACGTAATCCTCGCTCAGGTCTAAATGTGGGAAGAGCTTGGCCATTCCACAAAATAGAGGATTCAATGTTGGTAACACAGCTCATAATGAGGGCTATCAATTCTTCATTAAAATTAAAATATCTGAGAGAATCAAGCAGAAAGTCCCATGAAACCCTATCATAAGCCTTATCAAAATCAATTTTCCAAATCATCCCCCCATTGCTGGCTTTTCTATTCTTTAGAGTATGAATAATCTCTTGACATATGATCACATTATCCGAAGTTTGCCTACCAGGAATAAAGCTAGCTTGAAAGGGACTTATAATGTTATCCAAAAGAGGTCTAATCCTATTCACAATAATCTTAGACACCACTTTATACGAAACATTACTTAAGCCAATGGGGCGAAATTGAGTAATGGACTCGGGATTAGCCACTTTAGGGATTAGGACAATGTTGGTTCAATTCATCTCATTAGGGATATGTCTGTTAGAAAATCAAGATTGTATGAGGTTGCAAAAAGACTCCCCAATTATCTCCCAGTACTTGTGGTAAAAAAGAGCTTGGAAGCCATCAGGTCCAGGAGCTTTATAGGCTTCAATGTTCCTGACAGTAGTCAAAATTTCCTCACAATTAGGAACCAAAGCAAGGTTAGCATTCTCATCGTGAGAAACCACATTGTGAACCCAATTACTCCAATTAATAGAGGTGTTGTTATTACTAACACAGAAAAGACCCATAAAGTGGTTATTGATATGAACTTTAATGTCATCCTCATTCTCTAACCAGGTCCCAATACTATCTTTAAGAGCCAAAATCTTATTACGTCTCCTCCTTATGATAGTAGATAGATGAAAAAATCTAGTATTTCTGTCGCCCTCCACAATCCATTTAGATCTAGATTTCTGAAACCAGTGTAATTCCTCTTGTTTTAAGATCTCTTGATAAGCTAAAGAAATCTCTTTTTCAAGCAGGAATAAATTATGAGAATAAGAAACACTTTGGCTCTTTTGAATACCTTCCAATCTCGCAAGAAGTTTTTTCTTTTTATGGAAAATGTTACCAAAGACTTCTTTTTTCCAAACCTGAATGTTAGTAGACAAATCACCTAGATTAACAGTAAAAGGACCAGTGGAATTATTCCAGGAGTCCTTGATCACTTTTAAGAAACCAGGGTGACTCGTCCACATATCTTCAAAACGAAAAGGCTTGGTGCGACAAGAAGGATTAGTATCTGGAATACCCTCCGTATAGACAATAAAAGGGGCATGATCAAAATAGACACGGGGGAGGTTCTTCACAACAGCATCTGGAAACAATAGATTCCAGTTGTTGTTGCAAACAGCCCTATCTAATCTGACCATAGTATTAGCCAGACCAGCTCTGTTATTAGTCCAGGTTAATTTAGGCCCTATGCACCCCAGATCAACAAAATTACAGGAATTAAGAAAGTGTGCAAACTTATTGCATCTGACATAAGAGGTACCTCTTTGGAAGCTCCTTCTTTCAGAACTTTCAGCGTGATCATTAAAATCACCAGCTAATAATCTGGCCTTGCTATCGTTGTTAGTCCTATCTTGCAGATCGTGCCACATCAGATCTCTGCAGGTAGGATTAGGGCTTCCATACACCGCCGTGAAAATCCATTCTTCACAGTCCACACGCGAGATCGTGGCATGAATAGCTTGGCTAGTCACTTCCACAGCAAAGACCGCAACATTAATGGGGTTCCAAAGAACCCAGATGCCTCCAGAGCGACCCACAGGGTCAGAGAATGAATTAGCCGTGACTGTACCATAGTTTATCTTTGTATTAGTTTATCCTGGATAAATTATCTTATTTGCTTAAAAAAATTGATTAGGCAAATACAGGAAAGAGCACAAATTTATTTTTAGAAAGTGTGGATAACTTTTTCCTGTTATGTGTTTCAAACAAAAAAGCTTTCGTCATATAGCAAATTCTTTCTTGACAAATGTGACTATGGGTCAAAAAGTCTTCGCATGCAAATTTTTGTGTACAAATTTTGAAACGGATGAGTTCACAATCGTTCAGTACACAAGGGTCATGTGTATCTAAAAGTAGCAGATACATTTGTGTTGGAATTTGTAAATAAAATGTGTACCTACCGTATTTCATAATCTATTCTACCCCTTTTTCTTCTCATCTTTCCTTTTTTATTTGAATCATCATCATCTTACCGTCAACCAACTCTTTTGGCTAGGATGGGCATGGGACGGATCAGAGCCGGAGAGTACTATCTCTACCCCCAATTCCCAAACCTCTTCTCCATAGCCATTCTCTACCCGATTCCCAACGGGGCTTTATTTTCATCCTCCATCCCCAAGCCAATTGGGGAACGGCGATCCCCACGGGAATTCGGGGATCCAATTATTTAAAAAAAAAACAATTACTAAAAATCTAGAATCTCAGTTACAAATTAAATGTTAAAATTAAGTTACAAGTAGAGGTGTCGAATGGACCGGGCCAGCACGGGCACGGTATGTTTATCGTTGGCACGGTGCAACACGGTATCCATGTGTAAGCGTAAGTGTTTGCCAGCTTCAATTCAAGTTGTATCAAGTATCAACTAGATTTCTAATTTGAAAACTAAAGGAACCACAAGCAAGATAGCATATTATGGTATCCATCAGTCGTAGAAAAAATTAAGTAGATCGCGTATCAGTAGGCATTTAATCGGATGAAAAGTATCATTAAAAAAATACAAATTGGGTCCCGATCGACAAGCTTTCTAAACTCGATACAGATGAAAGTTTACACAATTGATTTCATTAATAGGAACAACAAAATCAACGGCTAGATTGGAAAAATATTTTTTTTTTATTTTGTATTTTTTTGTGTTTATTTTAAGAAATGCATATGATTGATAATTGAGTAGATGTCAACCTAGTTGGGATGTATTCAAATTATAGTGATGTATTTCTTTTTTAATCACATTTATTGTATTACAAAGTTCAATTATAATAAAATGTTTGGAGAAAATTTAGTGTGACCCCATGTGTTTGGAGAAAATATAGTGGGACCCAAAAGTTTCATAACTCATGAATAGACCCCTATATTCGGGGATTCAGGAACGGGGCGGATCAGGGATGGATCCGGGAATGGATTCGGAGCGAATTCGAGTCGGGGACATGCCTATCTCCACCCCCTACCCGATCCCCAAACATTTTCAAAAAAAATTCTCATATCCTATCAAATCTCCAAACAGATCTCCATATTACCGATCCGTTTGGATCGCGGATCAGATTGGATTCGAACGGGTCGAAGGAAATGGCCAACCCTAAAGCACATAGTGTTTTGGCCTAAAAAGTTAGTTGGCTTATTTTTTTCGTCTTTATTTGATTTTTTTTTCTTGTTTTGGTTCATCTTGGCCAGAGGAATCAAAAAAGTAAAAAATTATGATTGAAACTTAAATTTTTTTGAATAAAGACAAAAATAACTAAATAAGTAAAAAAAATAAATAGATTTTTACACTTTTTCTGTAATAACCCGAAATTTCGTAAATAAAAATTTCGATTTATTAATATGAATATTTAATTTTAATATCGCTAATTAAAATAATTTAGATAAAAATTCATTTATTTTGTTTTATTATTTTTTCCGCGCCATAAATCAACACGTGCACACCGGTATTACGCCGTATCGCGTCCGAAAAGCCCTACAAATCCCCCAACTCTTAATTTGTCTCCTTATAGCTAGCACCGCCCCATTTAATACCTAAGTTAGACCTATTTTCCATTTTTGGAAACCTAATTAACCATGTGCCCAATTTTGACTTTTCATGTGCC
The DNA here is from genome assembly GCA_020921065.1 of Vaccinium darrowii. Taxonomy (NCBI): domain Eukaryota; kingdom Viridiplantae; phylum Streptophyta; class Magnoliopsida; order Ericales; family Ericaceae; genus Vaccinium; species Vaccinium darrowii. The sequence continues at coordinate 25,257,206 of CM037154.1, forward strand.
CAATTTTGACTTTTCTTCCAACTTTAACTTCACCTTTTACTACTCCTATTTTGGATTTTAGTGTGTTAATGAGAGGAAAGGAAGGAGAGACGAAGTTTCTTGGTAAACTTGTTCACTAAGGAAAGGAAGGAGGGAGGAAATTTCCTAGAAAGAGGAGGAGAGCGCCTTGGTTTTGCCTATAAATAGCTCTTTCCTCATTTGGAAACTCACACCAAAACCTTCAAACTTCTCTACTTTGTGCTTTCTAGTGTTCTTGATAGAGTTCTTAAGTGTTCTTCCGCATTCAACCTTCCACCACCACACTCCACCACCTCCAACCACCCCTAGATCTTAGAAAGGTAGAAAAAGTTAGCTAGAAAGTGTTCGAGTAGCCGTTACTCCGCCGGAATCCAATTAGCTTATCGGCTTCCAACTAATCATCGAAATTAAGGTAGATACTTTATCTTAACCCTAGATTAGTATTTTCTAGTTCATTTTAAATATGTCGTTATTATGCTTAAATGTGCTTAATTATGTTCAAACGAGATTATGTTAAATAATTAGCGGTTTAATGAAAGATTAGACTTTGAAAACACACTTAGTCGTTACTATGTACGATTGAGATTGACTTATCAAAATGCACTGTTATAATGCCCGAAGAACTTTTGGAAAACCAAATTATGCAGTTATAATGCCCGAATGAAAATTGATTTTTCAAATTTACGCCGTTATAATGCCCGACTGATTTTTGAAAAGTAACCGACTAAACTTTTTTCTCAAAACGACTTCAAAATGTTTTTACTATACTTGGACTGTTGAGATAACCCAAGGGTAACACCCTTGAGGGTCTGTCAAAAAAGATGAGTCTCGCGCTGTCTAAGAAAGGAATGGTGACAGTAACTACATTCGTGCAACCATCCGGCCTGAGACTCTCCTGGTTATCTCATTTGTCTAAAGAAAGTCACCAACGAGATTTTATATCTAAAGTAACACGGTTATCATGATGATTTTTAATGGAGGTTTATTGTGAAACAATTTTTAAACAGAAGATTTTTATGAAATTATGGTATGTGCACGTTTTTCCCGAGACGATACGACACAACACATTTTCCAAGAAAATGAACGATTGTTTTCACGAGAAGAACTAGAGATGAGAATGAAAATGATGATGTGATGAAATTGAGACGATATTGCCATTTGAGTCCCACCTCAGTTCCCCGGGGTGAACTAGTGGTCAAAGCTCAATGGAACTATACGGTAGCGCTGTTTAGAGTTCCACCTCAAATTCCGTGGGGAGAATTTGGCGGTCAAAGCTCACTCAGTACAACACGTAGTGGACGGACCTTGTATCTTGTATGTGTGCGCCTTGATACAAGACAACCGGGACTATGTCGTGTATGATGCGGGGTGGACGGACCTTGTATCTTGTATGTGTACGCCTTGATACAAGACAATCGGGACTTCGAGAGGAAAGGTTGGTGACTGTTAGAAAGGGATTGTAGAACGGGCCAATAACTTTCGAGTGATGTGTGATGGATGAAATTTGAAGAAGAATGCTGTTATGAGAAACTGATTCAAAATATTGATACTACACTCTGATTTGAAATGAAATGGGATACTGATTTTATTAAAGCTGCACTTTGATTTGATTTGATACTAATGCATTGACACGCATGAACTTACTTTTTTGGATAAATGATTGTCAACTATTTACTTGCCAACTTTATTGTTTTAGAATTGCCAGTTTAAGGTTGGGGTAGGGTATCTATTGAGCGCCCTCGCTCATGGTGTTGCACTTGTGTAACTCTGACATAATATAACGATGTTGCTTCGCGACTCTGACGTATTATGTCAGACTATGTCGACGAACAGGAGGAATAATATAACACCGGAGGAGTTGCCGACATGGAGCACGACCAGATCAAGGAACGTACGGAGCCATAGAGTCCACCCGGTCTACCTTTTTGTAATCTGTGAAGGATAGATCATCTATATGTATTCTTGGTTATTATTATTACTGTTAAGACCGACTTTAAATTGTAATAATAGTCCATAACGCTTTTCCAAAAATGTGGGGCGTTACATTTTCGATATTATTCAAAAAATTGAGAGTTCTAATCACAATCTTTTACCTTTTTGGATTCCTCTCATCGAGACGAAACAATAATACACAAAAAATCGATGCAAAACTAACAAACGGAAAAAAAAATCAAATAAAGACAAGAAATTAAGCCACGCCGACTTTTTAGGCCAAATAGCATAAATGACAATTAAGAAAGGCTTGATTGAAAGAACACTCCTTCAACTATCACGTTTTGGCAACATAACCCCTCAATTGAAAAATGTGCCAACATGAATCCCTCAACTATCAAAATCCAGCAACTTCACCCCTTCCATCCAAATCCGTTAAAAAATTTAAAATTTTGAACAAAAAATTTAAAATTTTGAACAAAAAATTGAAAAGTAGACGGAAAATGAAAAATTAACCTCAAAATGCCCTCTCCCATCTCCCCTCCTCTCCCCCAGTCACCTCCTTTGTCCCTCTCCAAACCAAACCAAACTTAGATTTCCAAAAACTTCCAAACCGAGAGTTTTGCAAAAACCAGATTTTCCCCAAGTTTCAAACCCATATTTCAAAGTACTCTAAGATTGAATTGAGCCCATGTTCTAACAATATATACTCAGTGATCTAAAATCACAACAAAACAACAATTTTCCTTCAATTTTACATCCCTTTCCCAGGCCTCCTTCACAATTCCCCTCTCTCTCGCTCTTGAATTGTCCCACATCTAGTGGAAAGCACCAACAACAATAGTGGTGACGTCGTGGAGGCGGGATTCGCAAATCTCCAAGAAGAAGACTTTAAGTACTACATGCAGACCTACTCGATCAAAAGCATCTCGAGTCCACAGTTAACCGTTTTCAGCCCCAAAACTAACTTTTCAAAATTTTCCCGAAAGATTGATAGATCCTCCAAAACTTATTTTTTAGTCTCAAAATTGAACCGAAAGCATCCAGCAGTCATTTTTCAGCTCCGGGGGTATTTTTTTTAACTTTTTCTTGAAAGACCCACGGAGTCTTGTATATTCGTTTTATATTCGTTTTTAATCTTTAAAACTATACCGAAAGTGTCCCGAGGGCCGGCCGGCAACCATTTTTAGGCCCCAGGAGAAAATTTTCAACGTTTTTTCAAATCATCCACAGAGTCTCCAAATCACGTTTTTAACCTCCAAACTATACCAAAAACATGTTGGGGCCTACCGACGACCATTTTTGGGCCTCGGACAGATTTTTATAACTTTTTTCAAAACGATCCAAGTAATAGTAAAAATCCATTTTTAACATCTCGGGACCTCGTCAACCATTGTCGGCCCGAACACACATTTTTCAAATTTCCTTCAGCCGAGTCTTGGAAATCTCTTAAACATGTTTTTACTTCGAAATCGTCCCAAAACCTCCCATCGATCATTTTTTACCCCAAATAAACTTTTCAAACTTTCCTCAACGGAGTCTCCTAAACGTGTTTTGACGTGTTGAAATTCTCGATATGTATTTTTAAACTCCTCAGTAATATTTTTTACTTTACTCATCCCCAGGCCCAGCGGGTCCATTTTCCTGAATTTTCTATTTTGTAACTTATCCAAAATTTCAGCTTATGAACCGTCTCCCTTAGTGAGTTCTTTTTAATGTCCCCCAGCGGAGTGGTCCAAACTGCGTGTGACCTGATTTTGCTTTGTCCGGAGATACGTAGGTAGCTCTGAGATTGGGCTCGGTTGTACCAACTCAATCCTGCCTTGTACAATATTGTTCGCTTTGGTCACCCAAGCTCCATGGACTTCCCAGCTCCAGGGTGAGCACGCTTAATTGTGAAGTTCCAATGAGCTTTGAAACTTTCACGACTTTAAAATGCCTTGGTACAAGTTAGGGTCATAATCTATTATATATATCATTAAACTTTTGTAGTCACCAAGATGGGTTATCACAATCTCCCCACCTTGTGATGCAATGTCCTTGTTGCATTGGCGTAACAACCTCCCCCTGGTGGCCATGGTGTAGCACTTAGTTCTATATAGCACTTTGTTTTGACTTCGGGATTCAAGATGGGGCTCATATAGATTTTAGAGGTGGCCTCCACCATATAGGCCAGGGTTATGCTCTCATACCACCTGTAACGACCCACACCAGCTAACTTGCCCCTTAGCCTAACCACGTGGCTCAAAAGGTTAACCTCAAGTTATACAATAGGTGTTTGGTTTTCTTATATATCAAATTCAATTTTGATACTTGGACAATGTGGGATGTTACAATCTCCCCACCTTGTGATGTCCCCATTGCGTTGGCCCAGTAACCTTCTCCTGGTAGCCATGTAAACTAGGGTTGTGCTATGAAACCACCTGTAACAACCCGCGCCAACTAACGTACTAACCATTAGACTTTTAAAAGGTTAATCTCGAGTTATATAGTAACTGTTTGGGTTTCTTTATATATCAAATTCGATACTTGGATGATGTGGGATGTTACATCGGTTGCCTTTTTTCCTTTTCGATTAAATTTCTCCTTAATAAAAAGCCATTAGCGCTCAAATCATAATTTTCTTCTTCTCATTAGGCTTGGAAAGCTTTTAATGACGTGTTGTTTTAAAAAAAGACAAGTACCGAAAGGGCAATGGGGGTGCTTTGGCTTCCCCACTTGTAACAATGAATTACCAAGCCCTTTCTTTTTTCTTATATCGCAAACCATAAATCCTGAGTCATTTCAAATATCTAGTCTTCAAACCCGTGAAATCTTTTTCAAAATATTGAATTATCTCTAGAAAATTCAAAGTATTACCCGACACACCTAAACTCTATCCTAGGTGGCGACTCTGAGTTCTTTTTCCCAAAATTAGCCCATATTATAGATGTAATACCTGTTTTTCTAAAACTAAGTCACATTTTAATATAACTTAGATACCTCGACCCGGTTTGCCAAAGAGGAAAACCCAGTCAAAATTTTGGGCGAGACACTAGGTTTTTTGTGGGGGTGTGTGTGTGTTTCGATAGTTAGGGTGTATAGGCCAGCTTACGCGTACCTCAATTATTTTCCTCCCGGGTCCGGCCAAAGACAGGTCATCCACGCCAGGACTACGAGATTTATGTTTTATGGCATGGTTCCAAGAGGTTGCCAAATTTTACACTTTTATCTCTTTTTAGGGGGTAAACATGAGTATCTTTTATCTAGTACACGGCTACAGTACACACCCTCAAAAGGGTGAATGGGATGTAATTTTGTACGTTGAGTGGCTACAGTACACACTCAAAAGGGTGAATGGGATGCAATTTTGTATGCTGAGTGGCTACAGTACTCACACTCAAAAGGGTGAATGGGATGCAATTTTGTATGCCGAGTCGTAAAACTTCGTTACTCACCATAAAATTCATAATAAAAAACGAAAAAAATTGTATCTTGGACAACAAAAATTCACAACTTTTGCTCTTTCTTTTTTGAACCACAGCAACTTTTTGAACCACAAAATTCGTAATTTAGACCACATGAGTTCGTAAATTGGACTACAAATATTTATATGTTGGACCAACAAAGTTCATATATGAGTATGTTTTGACCACAAAAATCTCATGACACAAGCCAAAAAAAATTGTAAAGGGCACCCAAAAATTTATATGTTGAAGACCCAAACAAATTCATATGCCAAGCCAGAAAAATTAGTAAAGGGCATACCGTACACACAAAAGAGAGGTATTTACTGAAACTTTTTGCCTTTTATCAAATACTTCAATTTTTTTTATTTATTTATCAGGAGTGTAATTTGTTACATCACTTGGAAATTTGAAGAATAAGTCTTATAAGGGACTTCAGCTCAATACTTGTATGTTTTGCTACATTAATTGGCACTCACATATTCTTGAATTATCAAAATCTTTTGTAGTAGCACTAGTGCGTGCCCGTGCCTGAAGGCATGACTTGGGCAATCGACACACTTGTCCGTACCCGTGCCTGTATCCATTCTTTATGGTTCCTTCGAATTTCAAAGAGGGGAAGGAGAGGAGGTATTGAAAGAGAATGTGGTTTCAATTTTAAAAAAGGGGGGGAGAGAGGGAGAATGTGGTTTGAAATTTTAGGTGTGGTGGGCCAGTGGAGGAAATTGGGGGGAGAGGGGGGGGGGGGGGGGGGGGGGGGGGGGAGAGAGAGATAGAGAGAGGAAGTGAGTTGGTAAAATGTAATATGGTGACTGGGACAAAATATGACTGGAACAAAAACCGCTCTGTATTGTAATACAACATCTCCAAGTCCAACCATGCAGACTCAATTCACTCCAATTGTTCTGTATGTTGGGTCTAGCCTCTATTTTGAGTCTCAATTTATGGAGACTTCTCCAAAAAATACAAAAAACTCATCTTTGTATTTGAAAAGCAAATATTATAGTATGACCTATAGTGTATAAATCTAAATATAAAAAGGAAAGACAGTGCCTTTGGAAAGGTATAAACAGTACTTTAAAGGGGCACTTAAATAATCATCCTCCAACTACCTTAAAATTATGGTTTCATCCGGTGCTCTTTTTGGAGTTATGTTTTCATCCCGAAATTAAAAAAAACTCAATGTTACCCTATATATATATATAGGTGGCGAAAATTAGGATGGTTTTCAAAGTTTAGAGGACTATGGCTATAATTTAGGAGTTTGGGGATAAAATCCAATCTCCCAAATTACGGGATACTATTCTTCATCCCCATTTATACCCCAAAGCACCATAAAAAGTGAGGCAGATGGATGAGCGGAAAGGTTTGCCCACCATTTCTTTCACGGTGAAACGCCAAAAATGGACGTCCCCAAACTGCACCCCTCCCGATGTTGGACCAAAAGCTTCACATTGCCATCATCAGTCCTCGAGTGTCCATCCTTGTTGGCCGCTGCTTTTTGATGGGGTCTCATTGATTTGCTTATGGATACATTGATGATTTGTTTTATTTTCTGATTGGGTCCCGTTGCCACACCGTTGATTTGTTTTTTTATTATGAGTGGAAATGCAGATTTGATCTTGTTAACATGTTGGCATTTGCAAATGACATTACAGAGGTTACAAGGATATGAGATTTTTGCTTTGAATTGGGTTTATTGTTTTTTACCATGTTTCTTTTTATATTTTTACCATGATTTTTTTTTTTTATCTTTTTTTGTTTTTTAACATGAAATATCAATTATGTAGTTGATATGTTTTACCATGATTCAAATTCTTAATTTAACAATTATTTATGTTTGCAAGTGATTATTTTTTTTTTACCATAAAAACCGTGATGTGTGATATTTTTTTTTAACCATGATTCGTGTTCTAAAAGGATATTATACATACCTTATTTTTTTATTAGTTATAAGTTCACCATGCTTTCTCATTAAATTTTACCACGTTTGCCTTTTGTTTTTTTACCATGCTTTCTCATTAAATTTAACCATTATTACCTTGTTTACAAGTGATTAAATTTTTTTATCATAAAAACCGTGATATGTAATGTTTTTTTTTACCATGATTTGTGTTCTAAAAGGATATTATATTTACCATACTTTTTGACTAGTTATAAATATACCACATTTTCTTATTAAATTTTACTATGTTTCTTTTATTTTTTTACCATGTTTGCTTTTTATTTTTTACCAGAACCTTATGTGACGATTATTATATATATTCACCATGTTTAAATTGACTATTTATAAGTTTGCCGTATTTAGTAGTGTGCTAATGGATTTTACCATATTATTATTTTTTAACTGGATTTTACCATATTAGTTTAGTCGTGCCTTATATAAAGGATGAATCAGTCCACCTTTCCATCAAAAATTTAAGATAACATGATCATTTCCACCACTTTGAATTCCCCCACTTTTTCAAATAATCCCTCATTTTTTATAACACTCACTTGAGTTATATTTGGGGATAAAATTATCTCCTTCAATTTTAAATCCCCTCACCATTTCAAAAATTCCTTTATTTAGGCAACACAATCATCTCCACTTATTTTGGAACCCCTCAAAATTTGAATTGTAGCATAATTATCGTCAATCCCAATCCCTAGAAATAAGGACAGATTTTGTTTGTTATATCATATGTATAGATATTATATACATAGGTCAATTAAGGGTATTAATGGTAAATCATCTATAAAGAGGATGAAAACATAACCCCGAAAAGTGGGCGGGATGAAAACTTACGTGATGTCTAAAAAAAGGATGATTATTTAATTACCTCTACTTTTAAACTGAGATCAATAATCAAATATTCAAAACATAAGAAAAAGTCAAAATTAAATATTTGACAAAAAAAAATTGAGCTTTTATAGAGAAATTAATAGATCAATGAAAATTAGAGGTAAAAATAGATATTTGTGAAGAAAGCTGATATTTTCTCAAATGCAGTTTCATAACAAATGTTGGGTCTCTAAAAAGGGAATGATTATTCGATGCCCTTGGGTTGGGTCAGTGCCGCCTCAGATGTCTTTTCTACCACACATTGTGGTGACAATAGTAATTTTTTCCTAAGGATCTTGTTAACCTCTGCCCACTTGGAGGAGGACAATATGCATATAATGACAAACAAGTTCGGATATTAATACATATTTGATGGATATCAATATCCTTTCACTGATATCAATACATCTTTTGCAAATATCAATACACTTTTTACTCATTATCATCCACCCTAAGGGCTGAAGTTAGCATTTTCCTTCCCGTTTGATCCACCGAAAACTTGTTTAGGTAATTGATATTCGAAACTCGCCTCCTAAAAATTGTTCAAAACAAAAACCATTTTCCAGAAGAAAAAAACATGAATATCTGTTTCCAAATTCTTAAAAGTTATTTTTGCTTAACATAATACAAAACCTAATGAGTACTTTTGTTTTCAAAGACAAATTTCAGCAAACAATGGAAAGATCTAACAAAAAAAGTGAACCCAAGACTGTTAATAGTCATTCATTCCCCTACGCCGTAGCATAAAAGAACATTCTAGAATTACAAAGACCAAGGGGGAAATTCAAACATCAGAAACAATGGCAAAAATGATAACCAAAAAGGTAAAAATACTTCTCTATAAAAACAAACGAAATTCGCTACCACAACAAGAACTATGTTCCGAAGATGAAACCAAACCACGGCCAAAAAGTGAGATATCATCTCAGTCCCATGCGCTTGACATACCCGGACCACCGCCATATCCTCCACCGTAACCACCACCAGACCCCGCACCACCATAACCACCACCAGACCCTGCACCACCGTAACCACCGCCACCACCATAGTCTCGTCGGAAATCCCTACCGCCAAACCGGCCCCCGCCAGAACGACGATTCTTCCCACCACCACCATAGGAAGATCGAGCCGCAAAGCGGGAAAGCCAAGCAGGTACTTCTTGATTCGATTCTTGCATCAACTCCGCCAATGCCCTTGCCAACGAAGAGTTGTTCTCGTTGAAGAATGCAGTGGCCAACCCCGACTTGCCAGCTCGCCCTGTCCGGCCTATCCGGTGGACGTAATCGTCTATGTCATTTGGAAGGTCGAAATTGACCACATGCGCAACGTGGGGGATATCGAGACCACGTGCCGCCACGTCTGTTGCAACTAGAATCGGCGTGTTGCCACTTTTGAAGGACCTCAAGGCATATTCTCTTTCCTGCAGACATGACAAAACACAAATGACTCCAACACAGTACCACCAGCACCACTAGAGAGAGAGAGAGTCCACGACTATTCTAGCAAATTTCCGATTAGCAGTAAAACTGCAAATTTCAAGAATTGAGGTTGATTTATTAGACCCGAAAATGCAAAATAGAGGTGATTTAAAGCAAATCTAAGAAGGGAAAAAAGTTAAATGCAGGACCCAATACAGATGGTGCATATGGTGATCACCAGTGTCTCAAAAAGCACAAGTGTAACGTGAAGGTGTGTTGGTTTGATATTTAGGATTTAGCCAATATTGGTTTATAAGTTTACCGCACAAGAGAGCAATAATCAGCCCAGAAAAAAATTGCTTCAAAGGTAAAACAAATTACCTGCTGCGTTCTGTCACCATGAATAGTAGTAGCAGGAAAACCATTCATACACAGCCAATGTTCCAGTGAATCAGCTCCCTTCTTTGTCTCCACAAAAACCAGTGTTAGAGCTTGCTACAATACCAAAAGCAGAAAAGGAGCAATCAAGAAGATATAGTAAAGTGAAGATTTCTAAGGACAGACTAAAATATGCAGAAAGAGCAACCAAAATACGCGGAACAAGAAAAAAATAGCAACAAAAATATAAAATAGCTTTCCCCTAGCAAAAACATTAAGGACCCTATCACAGCATATCATAAGAGGCAGGACATTCCGCTGCAAAATTGGACTTCTTCCATCCTCATTCCGCCTTTTATTTATAAGATTACAGAAATAGGCAACAGAAGAAAATGCATCTCATGTACAAAAAGGCCTAAAACGAGAAACCAAACGAAAAACATGTTATGCGAAATAGTCTGTATATTTGATTATGCAAGCATATATTTTTCTTCAAGATACGATAGAATTTCCATCATCAAAAGTGAACCCAGCTTCCATCCTCCTTTCTAATAAAATTTCCATCTCATCCTTGCAGTTTAACCTCAAGTTCTTAGCGCAATAATTAAAACTTAGAAGATCAAATCACATTCAATAAAGGATTTCTAGATGCCATTTCCCTATTTCTTCATGAGCAAAATTGAAAAACATAAAGAATCAAGAACCACTTCCATTTTGAAAGCCAAATTAAATGTCGGGCAGTTGTGGTGACTTTCATCCACATTACTTTTGCTTAAAACAAGTACTCTACAAATAAGTGGAACGCCAAGCGCTCCAGTCTTTACCTTGCCATGAACACCATTTGCCTTTTGTGCATGAAGAAGGTCCATGAGGTGGCTTCTCTTGTCTGTTTCATGAACAAATTCCACCCTCTGTGCAATCAGATCAGTACTAGAACCAACACGTCCAACAGCTAGAAAAATGTACCCTGAGAGAAAATCAGATGCCAGTCTCTGCATACCAACGGAGTAGAAAACTTACTACACAAAAGCAGAAGACAATAACCCAGAGTCCACGCAGTATCCAATTGCAATGTTGTAAATGCAGATCAAAACGTACCAAGTAACAGGCACTAATAACACTGAGTACTTTTATAAAGTGAGTATAAGTATACACGAATGAGTTGAATAATGAATGTTAGATACAAAATATTTTAACTCTCATAGGATAACCCAAAAATAAGATGAAACTAGAGCAAAACCTTCATCATTCTTCATGTGAAATTGAATCATATCCTAATACAGCAAACCAAACCTGTATCTCTTTTGGAAAGGTGGCGCTGAAAAGCAAGGTCTGTCTAACACCTGGTGGAGGCATGTCCATTTGTTCCACTATTTTCCTTATTTGAGGTTCGAAACCCATATCAAGCATTCGATCTGCCTCATCAAGAGCCAGATACTTTATCATCTCTAATGATACTCTTGCCCTCTCCAGCAAATCTACCAATCGCCCTGGGGTTGCCACAAGGATATCAACCCCTCTTTCCAGATCTCGGAGCTGCCCAAATATAACAAAAATATCCCCAATCGATGAACAAAAAAATGCTTGAAATGCTGTAAAGACTGAACCAGAATGGAACAACGATTCTGATAAAGCAACAAGGATGCCGATCAAAAATAAATAAAACAACAAGGATGCAAGTATGCAACGAAGAGGTGCCTCACCTTCTAGCACGGTTAACTGCAAGAAAATATAAATGTTCAGACTGCCCACTGTCTCAGACTCTCAGTAGTGCGATGTAGAAGTTTACCTCTGAGACTTTTATCATTCATGTCTGTCAGTGTAAAAGTTGACATTTTCAAGCATACATGTGGGTCAGTGTGCACACGGCCCAACCAATTATTTGCAACCAAAGTGAAAAATGATCCGTACAATGAAGGGGTTCTATCGACTAAAATATGCAACTATAAGGCAGTTAATGATTGTTTCTCCTTCGGTCCTTCCTGAAGTTCTTATTATTTACGATACAAAACTTTTCAGTATAGTTTACTTCTCCAACTATACATTTTTGTCCTAACCTTTAGTTTATTTTCCCCATTCAACTAATATCCTGCATCTTTTTTATTGTTAAATAAAACTATTGGTCAGATTAGGATATGATATTTTATTCCATTCATGCACAAAGGATGACTAAGCCATCACATTTAAAGTCTTAGCACACTTAAATTCAGTTTTCAACATTATCTTCCTAACGAGGATCCGGGTCCGATAGAGAACGAATGATCCATAAGTCCCCACTAATAATGAAAGCTTACTTAGATGAAGGCAATAAGGGAAAGTATTAGTCACTTGTTGTTCCATGCTTCCACAAGTAAAGCACCATTATCAGCAAATGAAAACAATTGATAACTAATCGCAACGAAGATAATCAGAAGATAACAATCCACAGCCAAATCGCAAAACAAAAGCAAGAGGTCCAAGACTACAAACAGGCGAGATGTAGAGCTATTTTAATTTTTTATCTATTTTTGCTGTGTCCCCATTCTTTCAGAAATCCCATCGTCTTGTCTCTGTCTCTCTGTCCGTGTCCATGTTACATAGGTTTCAAGTCTGGATACTTTTATTGAACTTGCAGAGTCCAACTTCGAATCTCTCTACATACTTTATAGTTTTTGCCGTATCCTCTGCCATGTCTGTGTCCCCATAAACCTCCGTCTCCCATGTTCGTGTCTGTATCCGTATTGGTGTCCATGCTACATAGGTTCCAAGAGTGGATGGTTACTTCCAGTGAACTTGTAGAGTCCCATCTTTGAATCTCGGCGGGGGTTCTAGATTGACTTTAAAGTTTAGTTGCATTTGGTACGTGAATAGCATCCCTACATATTTTATAGTAGATAAGAGCAAGTCCACCCATTTGTCATTTAGGATATAAGTCACAAGTTAGCAATTTTTTAAGCAACATTGGATCCACCCATTGCCATTTGTCGATGCCAAAAAATGGCAATGTCAGCTTTGATGCCAAATTTGGCACCCAAGATGGCTATTTCCATTTCTCTCATCATATCATCCAACCATTTGATTGGCAGTAAAAATGACATCAGTTTATTCTAATGGTCTTGATTTGAGATTAGACCAAAATGGCACTGAACTGAAATTGAAACAAGCCAAAAAAAAAATGACTTTGGCAAGGTCATTATGGCACCAACGAGTGGACTAGCTCTAAGTATGTGTGTTGATCGTGCATCAAAGAAGCAAAATATGATGTAACTTGCATAACATGTAGTGACATGTAGAAAAGAGAACCCCGATCAAAAAATAATAATAATAATAAAGGAATACAGAGTCATTTGTCTTTACTCTACATACAAGCCAACAAATTCAGATGCAAGATGTACAATCTGCAGCAAAAGGAGGAAACTTTGGGTATGACAACTACCTAGATTCACAGTTCAAATTACAAAATGAAAAAAAAAAAAGGACAATATATAAAACTCAGAGAAAGTTCAACACAATCAACAGACAGTTTGACTAAAATATTACCAAGTAAAAAAACTCAGATAAAGTCCAGCGCTAGCAGACCTGTTGGTTAATAGGTGCTCCACCATAAGCGACAACCACCTTGACACCAGTTTGATAGGCAAATTTCCTAGCTTCTTCATGAATCTACATGTAGAAGTACAAACTTCAAACTCTTAATTATACAAAAAGTAACCAAAAACAGAGCATCTAACAAAATTAGACAAGTAGGAGAGACGCACTTGAACTGAGAGCTCTCTCGTTGGAGAGAGAATAAGAGCAAGTGGGAAAGCTACACGCCCACGAGGTCTCTGGGAAAATTGGCCAGTCATAATTCCACTGATTATTGGGAAGCAGAAAGCAGCTGTTTTGCCAGACCCGGTCTGGGCACAAGCCATCAAATCCCTACCTGCAAGGGAAATTGGTATGGCATGTCGCTGCACTGGTGTAGGCTTCACATATTTGCACCTACGTATATTTTGATTGAGTGCTTCACCCAGGTCAATTTCTGCAAAGGTATTCACCGGAGGTGGCACATTATCCCCACTAGTCTCAACCGGAATATCTTCATATGCGTCAAAGTTAATCCCAGTATTCTCTTGTTCACCCAACTCTTGCTCAGTATTGTCATCATCTGCAAAGGGGTTAACTTCCCGCTCCCTCCCCCTATCCCAACCACCACTTCTGTTGTTCCAACCACCACCACCACCAACGCTGCCACTGCTATACCCAGATCGACTACTATCATTCCTAGGACCACCAACCCAACGATTCCCACCAGGTGGGGCAAAAGTTGATCCGCCTTGAACCGGAGCTGGTGGGTCTGACGAAGGTGTTCGGTTGCGTAGATGTGGAGGAACATATGTGGATCGTGTTGGAGCCGAAGTGGTACCAACACTCCCGTTATTAGCCGCAGCTTTCTCAGCTGCAGCAACCGACTCAGCCCATGTACTCCGCATGCTCAAAAAAACAAAACGACTTTTTCTTTGCAAGTTCGTTCCGAGTTCAACTCAAAATTCCAATTGCAGCAAATTCCTATTAACGATACGCAATGCAACTTATTCAATAGCAAAAGCTTCAATTCCAAATTTCCCAATTTTTGCCAACATCAAATGCAAAAAAACTTGAACTCGACTATCCTTCCAAACCAAAACCTGATAATAAAAAAAAAATCACCCAGAAAATTATACATTCATCTAGGAATAATAAAAATGCAACCATAAGAACCAAAAAAAAAAAAAAAAATCAAAGAACCAAACAAGATCTGCTACAATAACCAAATATAAATTACTCAGAAGGAAGGAAGGAACACAACCACCAACAGAATAAACCGAATCCGCCACAATTACATAAATGACTCCGAAAACAGCGAAAAGAGAATCGCATTAACACAAAACATAGATGGAGCATATGAAATTAGAGAGATAGAGAGAGGGAGAAATAGGTAGGTGTAGACAGATAAAAGGAGAGAACATAATGCTACAGGTAGAGAGATGAACCCGCGCATACGTTAGCCTCAGAGTATTTGAAAGACGGGACGCTGTTGAAACCCTAATTTTGCAGACGGAACGATCGGGAAGGAGCAATACAAAAATATCTCTCCTACTTTCTCTCTCTCTCTCTCTACACACACAATACTATTTATCTCTCCTCTCTGGAGTAAAATTAGTAACTTTCGTAATTTGTCAAAACTCAAAAGATCTTCAGCGCAAAGTTATCAATACCGGGACGTTATGTTCTGGTTCCATTGTAGTATGTCGGGACGGTTTCAGATTTATCGTGATTAATGATACAGGAACTTTATATTTTCAATAGGTACATTTATCTGTTCAGAAATTAGAGGAAAAAATAAAATAAATCCTAACACTTCGATGAACTTAAACATTAATTCTGATTAAAAATTAACATGGTTAATATACTATGGACTTCAAGTATTGTTTAATTATCTGGAAACTCTAGCTATTTTATTTTATTTTTTTACAAGAAAAAATACACAGGGACTTTCGTAAAAATTGAGATTTGAAATATGCTCGGTACATGCTTTATAGTCCAATACAACGGATATTGACTGGTGAAGGCTAGTACGAATCATCAAGATACATGTTTCGTTGTAATTCATGTATGAACTGACCAATATTGTACCAACCAATATCGGCTAGTACAGTACGTGATTTTTTTAAACGTCTGTACAATACGTGATTGACAACACTGTTTTTATGCCTCCTCAACAGAAGGCCAATCGAATATATGGATTGTGGTGAGGGTCCATTCTGTAACGTGTTTATTACACTTATCGTTAAATGTTGCGGCCCACGAGATATATTTAAATTAAGCAACAACTATGAAAAATGTGTGGAATGTGGATTATTATTTGCTCATTGCTTCCCTCTTCAACTATAGCAACAGATATGTTGCTCATTGTCCTCTTTGTGGACAGTCTGAAGAATCTATAGAGCATCTATTTCAGTTTGCGATGCTAGTGAATTTCTGAGTTCCTTATTGGGCATTGCACAAGACATTTTCTTCTCTAACTTGCTTCTAGATTGGATCATTCAATTTCATAGAGATAAGAGGAAATTCTCTTATTTTATTTCTATACTTTGGGCTATCTGGAAGAACAGAAATATTATGGTCTTTTCGGGTTTGCTGTTCAATGTGGATTCTACCATTAGCACGGCTAAAGATTCTGCTCAGTGGTTTCATCGTTCTTCTAATTGGCTTACCAATTTCAAATCAGAATCTGCTTAAATTGCATCTACCTCTAGTACCAAAAATCCATCTTTTATTATTAAGCAATATCCTAACTTTGAATTTGTTATCCACGCCTGTTTCCTCGATGTGGATGGGCTTAGGAAGAGGGTAATGCTTGGAGTGGCCTTGGCTTTACGACTACTCATCCTGATGGGACCTTAATTGTGCAGCAAGCCTTGTTTTCATACAGTGCCATGTCAATCCAAATGGAAATCAAACGATTTTTGAAGCTGTTAAATGGGCTTTAAAACATAATTATGATATGGTTTATGCTTTTTTCTGATTATTTTAATGTCATAATGCAGATAGCAGATAGAGTTGAGTGTCACCATCATGACACATTTGTGTTACGCAACCTGGCAGCTTAGGTTTCGAAGATGTCTTTTTATAGGATTTTGAAGGTTGCACGCCACGAAATCTAGTGGGCTCACTTGCTTACTAAGCATGCTCTAGCAACTTTTGTTCCTCACCCGGACACCAGTGATGGATTTGCTCATCAACCATTGGGCTAGTGTTTTTTGTTGTTTGGTTGTTCTGGATCTTTAGACTCGGTGTATTGCTTTGATAATTTAATGAATCTTCTTTCTACTTCTCAAAAAAAAAAAAAAAAACTGTAGCAACATATATATGGAGTAGTTCTCAATTCCTCGCAAGTAAGACAAGCATTTTCATTGGTCACCATCAAGGCAAAAGTAAAAAATAAAATTAAAAGAGTAGGGAAAATTACCACCACTACATGGCACGACCACTTGAGATGACCCTTTTACCCTTGAATATATATATCTGACCCCCCAAATTTTGAAATACATCGTGCCTCTCTCTCGCTCTGCAACAGGTATGTCTCCCCTTCTCTCTCTCTCTCTCTCTAACCTCGTTTTTCCTGTTGATTGAACAGCGTAATGCTGACACAATTCGTTGGTTAATTTAAACATATTTCAACCCACATTGTGATTTGAGTACAAATTGAAGGTTTGACATTGTTCGCCTAGGTGAGTGTAGTCAATTGATGCAACAAATAACAAGGTGTCTACGTCCACATAACCAATATGGAATTGACAATAGTTGAAACAAAGCCAATGAGAAACCTCAACCTACCACCAAGAGAGCTGCGTCGGAAAATCACCACACAAAGCCACACGCCAACCGGTTTGCGCCTACCGTAAGCAGCAAGCACGGATACCACCTGGAATGAAGCCACAGATGAGATCCGTAGTCACTCACCTAGCCGCCGACACAAACAGAAACCCAAACAACCACCCCATCAAAACGGTCCCCTTGACAAGACCAGAACACCGCCACCGTTGCCTCCATGAAATGACGACGGCACTCAAAACCATCAAGAAAACCTCCGGTCGACCCACACCCCCACAAAAGTTACCGATCACATGCCTCTCGAAAATAAAACCCAACGCTCGCGACTGAACCCCATGGCCAAACGGAGCCAAAGCGTGACACCACCACTAGTCGCTACGCCAGCGCTAGCTGTTAGCCAAGAACCGGTCCATCCAACAATGAAACCGGCGTGAGGCGCGGAGCGAACCGACAAGCCGTTAGGCACAAAAACCTGCTCCCAACGGAGCAGCTAAGGCCAAAACAAACTAGATGATGGAGGATGAAGAAGCACGCCTAGAGAAGGGGTGTGTGTGTGTGTGTGAGAGAGAGAGAGAGAGAGAGAGCGAGAGCCTGGGAGGAGGAGGGAGAGGCCGCTCCTCCCAGGCGGCAGAAACCATAGGAAAAGCTGAGAGAATAGAGAGTTGGAGTGTTATAGAGAGAAAGTAGTGATCCTTTCCTTAAATATAAAGACCAGTGTCGGAGCCAGAAATTTCATTCAGAAGGGACACCTTATCACAATAAAAAAAAGAAATCACAGTAAAATGTAGGGAGTAAAGAAGCACCAAGAACATAAGGTCAAACATTCTCCATTAGCCACAAAAGTTTGTAGCATAATGTTAAAGGAAAAATAAAAAATGCATCTAAATATAAGCAAAAATAAATAAATATTTGTTGGTAATTTTATTTACAATTGACCACGATAAGTTTTCATTTTTCAAAAGTTTTGCATAATTGTTTCGTAACTAATCACATAAAAAACATCTTGCTTCAAGTATATTGCCAATGTCGGCTCTAGAATTATGATAGCTCGCTTAACTATTTGATTCTTAATCTTTGTGACAAAAAGTTTAAATCAAGTGTAATAAGGATCACTTAGATTGTTTTCAATTATTTTTTGTTTCAAAATTAGTTAGACCGAGATCAATATATGTGTTCTTTTCTTGTCCATCGAGGAAAAAAAAAAAAAAAAGAAGGTAAAATCCATCAAAAATGGATACCAGCACAGACCACAAAGGCTCGAACCCAAACCTTCAGGAGGCCTAAAGGTATGCGCCTGTGCCACTATATACAACGGCCTACCCGTAATGAGCTATAATTATATAATATGTAGTAAAAACTTAAAATGAGTTATAAAAAATGAAAATAGCAGCAGGCGATCAAAATCCAGTGGGGGCACGTGCCCCCCTGGCCCTAAGTTGGCTTTGCCCCTGCTCAGGATGTTTCCAAATTCTCAAGAAAGTATTTTTGGTTCAGACCATACAAGGAAGAGTACTTTGATTTCAAAAACGTTAATGAAAAACCTTTACTGTAAACGAAACAGACTGTCCCTCAATGCACACTTCTCCAACTCATCAACCACCAAAAATTAACGGAAAGAGCTGACAAAGAAAGTGAACTCTAAAGAGTCTTAGACTGTTAAATAGTCATTCATTCCCCCACTCCATATCATAGTAAAACATTCTAATATTACAAGGGCCCAAGGAGGAAATTCAAACATCAGAAACAATGGCAAAAATGATAACCAAAAAAGTTCAAAATACTTATCCTATGAAAGAAGGAAATTCGCTACCACATCAAGAACTATGTCTTGATTCTTGAAGATTAAACCAAACCACGGTCAAAAATTGGGATAACATATTAGTCCCATGCGCTAGTCATACCTGGACCACCACCATATCCTCCAGCGTAACCACCACTAGAGGCGGTACCACCATATCCGGAACCTCCACCATAGTATTCCCCACCGCCGCCCCTATTGAAAGATGAGTCTCGTCGGAAATCTCTCCCACCAAACCGCCCTCCGCCAGAACGACGATTTTTCCCGCCGCCACCATAGGAAGATCGAGCCGCAAAGCGGGAAAGCCAAGCGGGTACTTCTTGATTTGATTCTTGCATCAACTCCGCCAATGCCCTAGCCAGTGAAGAATTGTTCTCGTTGAAGAAGGCAGTGGCCAACCCTGACTTGCCAGCTCGACCTGTACGGCCTATCCGGTGGACGTAATCGTCTATGTCGTTCGGAAGGTCGAAATTGACCACATGGGCAACGTGGGGGATATCAAGACCACGTGCTGCCACATCTGTCGCAACTAGAATTGGTGTGTTGCCACTTTTGAAGGACCTCAAGGCATACTCTCTTTCCTGCGGATACGTCAACAGATACGTCAAAACACAAAAAATTACTCCAAATAAATACCACCAGAAAATCCAAATACAATACCACCAGCAGCACAGGAGATAGAGAAGAAGAAGAGAAGAAATCTTCTTTTCTTTTTTATAATACAGCTGTAGAAATCTAGTATAGGTTCTGATGTATTTGTGTGTGTACACGGTTCATGCCCATTTGTTTTGGCGCACAGAGAGTACAATCCAGAGGAAAAAGAGAGTTCACAACTATTCTAGATGTAGAATACTGCAAATTTCAAGAATTAAGGTCGATTTCTTGGACACAGAATTGTGACAGAGAGGTGGGGTCTAGCTAATTCAAGAGTGGAAAAAAAGTAGGCAACATACAATACCCAATACATGCTGTATCTGTGATACTAGAATCTTGAAAACAAAAAGGCAAAGTGAAGATGGTGATGTTTTAGCCCAACACAAAACAGTTTACAGGAATTATCTGAATAGTGTAAACGGTAGTGTAAAACTCTATCCAAGGGTAGAACGGCCCAGAGTTGAACGAGATTAGAATGTTATTTTTAGCAGATCCAAATGGCAAGGGAGGCCCCTCTCCAATTTTCAAATGAGTCTAGGTGCCCAGATTCCAGAATCTACCAGAATTTGTACATGAAACACAAATAAATGTGCAGGTATGCACAAATCTTCCCTTCTTCCCTTTTTTAAATAGTCTTCGTTCATGATTTGCCCAGCACAAAATGCTTGAAAAGTTAACAAATGTACCTGCTGAGTTCTGTCACCGTGAATAGTAGTAGCAGGAAAACCATTCATGCATAGCCAATGTTCCAGTGAATCAGCTCCCTTCTTTGTCTCCACGAAAACAAGCGTCAGAGCTTGCTACAGTACGAATAGCATAAAATGAACCACCAAGAAGATTATCAAGTTAAGATTTCCAAGGACAAACTACAAGATGCATAAAGAGCAGCAAAAAGACCAAACAGCGTCGCTTACAAATAATATTAAAATAGCTTCCTCAAATAATAATGTTAAGGACACTATCGCAGCGCAGTTTAACAATAGAACATTCCACTGCAAAATCTCTCTTTTTTCTATTGAAAAGATTGACAGAAAACAGCAATAAATGAGATGCATCATCCCATGTACAAAAAGCCCTAAAATGAGCTGGCCATAGCTAACTAAAGGAAAACATGTGAAAGGCCTATGCAAAATACCCAATATATTTCACTATGTAAACAATCCATAAAATCTTCTTCTTCCAGATAAGACTGAATTTCCATCATCACATGTTGATCCCAACTTCCATCCTCCTTTCTTATAAGATTTCAATCTCATCTTCGCAGGTTAAACCCCAAGTTCCTCGCGAACAACAATTAGAATGTCAAATCACACATTCACATAAAGGATTTTTTTATGCTATTTCCCTATTTCCTCATGTGCAAATAAAAAATACTAGAAGTCCAGAACCACTGTGCTGTTTGAAAGCCAAATGAAATGTCGCAGTGACTTTCTTTCACATTACTTTTTCTTATAAATGGAAAAAAATGGTAAGACTGACTCTACAAACCTGCCAAAATCGTTTTGAGATTTATCACCAGAAGAAACATATACCATACAAACGAATCAAGGTGAAAAAGTTATGGAGTCTTGGCTCAAATAAATGGAAGTTAATGGAACACCAAGCCCTCCAGTCTTACCTTGCCATGAACACCATTTGCCTTCTGCGCATGAAGAAGGTCCATGAGGTGGCTTCTCTTGTCAGATTCATGGACAAATTCCACCCTTTGTACAATTAGGTCAGTACTAGAACCAACTCGTCCAACAGCTAGAAAAATATACCTTGAAAGAAAATCAGATGCCAGTCTCTGCAAATCAATGGAGTAGAAACTTATAACAAAAATGCAGAAGACAATAACCCAGAGTCTGTGCTACATCAAAAAGTACAGATGTAACAGGCAACAATGATGCTGTAAAGGAAAAAGTTCGTTGTTTAAAGAAGTGAGTGTGTAGCTGGAGATACTAAGAATACATCAATGAGTTGAATCCTGAATGTTCAAAAAAAAATTAACTCTCATACAATTACCCAAAAAATAAGATGAAACTTGAGCAAAACCATCATTTCTCCATGTGAAATTGAAGGATATCATCATAGAGAGAACCATACCTGTATCTCTTTTGGAAAGGTGGCACTGAAAAGCAATGTCTGTCGAACACCTGGGGGAGGCATGTCCATTTGTTCCACTATTTTCCTAATTTGAGGCTCAAAACCCATATCCAGCATTCGATCTGCCTCGTCAAGAGCCAGGTACTTTATCATCTCTAATGATACTCTTGCCCTCTCCAGCAAATCTACCAATCGGCCTGGGGTAGCCACAAGTATATCAACCCCCCTTTCCAGATCTCGGAGCTGCACAAGTATAACATGTCATGAATTGAGGAACACAAAAAAAATTGCTTGAAATGCTGCAAAGACCCAACCAGAATGGAACAATGATTCCTATTGAGGAACAAGGACACAAAGAAGAGGTGCCTCGTCCAAGGTTCTGAATCTCGTACTGGACAGGGTACCGGTTTTCTTATTGGTACGGTACGGTACCGGTACCGGACTGGTACCGGTACCGTTTCGGATTTAGAGCTATTTTTTATTATATATAATTATAAATATATTTTTATAGCGTCTTTTATACACAAACTATATTTTTTATAGCATATTTCATACAAAATATATTTTTTTATATTTTTATAGCATATTTTATGGAAAACATATTTTGTATAGCATATAGCCTTGGACCAAAGCATATAACCGGTTTTTTTGAAGGTTTAATCTTGTAACACACTAGCTGAGGAACTTAAAATGCAAGAGAACAAAACTACATGGGTAAATGAAAAATAAAGATGGGATAAATGTGTAATATACCATTAGGGTTTTCAGCATTACAAAACGTCAAAACCTTATCTTCTACTACCAAACAACAGCCGCTGCTTCTCTTCTACTCCTCTCTACTGCGTGACTGCCTTGAAAAGGTATGGCTCAAAACCTTCTCTCTCTCTCTCTCTCTCTCTCTCTCTCTCTCTCTCTCTCTCTCTCTCTCATAGCAAAACATGTACAACCGTTCCTCTCGCTCTTGATCTCTCTCTGTGGCTGCGATATGAGGAAGATTCGTTTACAGAAACCTGTCAAAGCCCGTTCAATACAGTACCGGACGGAATCACCGGTACCACCATCTCTCCCGGTATTGGCCGGAATTTCCGGTAATCGCCGGTAAAGACCGGTATTAGAGCTGGGACGGAAGGTGCAAGTTACCGGTTTAGCGCAAATCCAGTACGTACCGGCCGGTACGGTACGAGATTCACAACCTTGGTCTCATCATCTAGCACGGCCAACTATGAGAAAATATAAATGTTCAGACAGGACAACTTCTCAGCAGTATGATGTGGAAGTATCACCTACGAGCTGTTGTTCTTTCACTACTCTGAATTGCCAATTTTTTTCAAAGGGGACTCAGATCTGGATTTGGATTTGCTAAGTACTTTTTGACGTGTAGTTTGTGAGTTCAAAAAGCTCTACGGGCTGCCGCCAATTTCATTCCTGCTAAGTCGTTCCAAGCTCGGAAAGCTTACTTCATCCATGAGGTCTGATTTCCCTATGTTTTTTTTTTCTTCCTCGCATATTTTCTTGATTGTGCTGGTTTTTACTTTATGCAGGCTAAATCAAGTCCAGCTCAATGCCACCATACGTTTAGTTTGAAAAATGGTTTTGATCCATGTGTATGTGTGAAGCATGCTTTTTATACTGGTAATTCGTGGACACTATGGAATTAGGGAAATGAAAAATTATGTGATGGAATTGGGGAAAGGAAAGGAGTTGGCCATTGTGGAATAAAGAAGGGTAGTTCATTTTCTTTAGACCATTTGATAAGGGGTGAAGTTTGATGTTGGATGGTGTGACAGGATTTCAGGTATGAATCGCACGATTCTGATTTACGATTTGGTAATGTTACACTCTACTACGTGGTAAACAAGAGTGTCAATTTTTGGTTCATTTAGGGAAGCACCCATTGGTACTTTAAAAAACGAGTCTGAATTCATTAGCTTTTTGCTAGAAGTTAAGACGAAAGAACATGGCGAACAATGCTTTGTTTTATGGCAGTGTTCATTTCACTAATTGTCCAATGCTTTGTTTTATTATCGGCAGATGAAAAAAGTAATTCAAATTACGAATATAAGCTCGATGGGCTGCTACAATTATCCTACAAAGAAAGTTCTTGCCATAGGGAAAATTTGAAAAGAAGAAAGAAAAAGGATGCAGTTAAACACTAGCCACTAGCCTTGGCAATGTGGTTCTCCATTGGCTAAAATGCTTACTTTTTTGCAAAGGAGCTTGAATATAGTTGCTGAAATGCTTACATTTTGGCAAATGCTTCGTTGTGAATATGTGAAATCATTTTGCATTTTTTTGTTTTGTTTTGTTTTGTTTAGAGCAGGATCGAGATGGTGGTTGCTCTTTCCAACCCCACCAACAACCCTCTCAATGCTAATGAAGGGACAGGTAACGGATATCTCTAACTTAGGTATTGCTTTGACTCTCAATGTCATCCACTGTGTGTATGGAGTTAAATCAATTTTTCTATTAGTGGTAGCAAATTGATTTAAACAAGAACAAACATAAATCATGATTGTCCAAACAAGATTATTACAACCAAAAAGTCCTTGCATGACAGAGCTGCGTCTGTGACCCGACTTTTGAAGACTACCATGTCCCGTATTTGTATTTGTGTCTGTATCTGGCCATGTCCCGTATTTGCGATTTCAAATTATGTGATGTAGCCTTCTTAGTACTACCACCTTGGCCATTGTTGGAAGAGGAAAAATGGAGTCATTGTTCTTTTCTGTTTCCTTCTATGAATAGTATGATTAATTACTACTGTACCTTTCTTTCTATGTTAGTGGTAACTGCTACTCTGCAATCTTCCACTTTATATTGGAATTTCTACGTGTACAGGCCACAGATACTAGATTTGGCAAGTGTACAAGTTCCAAAGTAACTATTTGGTTTTTTTTTTTTTAACCCGAACAGAAGTCTAATGTTACATTGCAAGATTGTTTGATGGTGTTGCTTCCAGATATAGTGGTGCGGGCTCTAAACTTCAATTTGGAAGCCATGGATGGACAACTCCTAATTATGGTAAGACCCTCTTTGCCACTGGCAAAGTTGAGCACATAAATGGGTTGTCTAAGTTTGAACTGATTATTTATGTGCGATTAGAAAAATGTGATGAGGTTCGAAAAAGGAGTTCAATATTTGATTGCTTATTCAGATAATCGAGTTTATCAGGAGACGATTGTAGGTAGTCATGTGTTTTAAATAGTAAGAGCTCAGAGAGCTTGGAAAGTCAATTTTCTTTCAAACTTTGACCTACTACAATCATCGACGAGAAAGATCAACCAGAGGAAAACCATCCTAGATACCTCAACCTCAAAGCGTATCCCGAGATTCGTCTTATTGTTCCCAAGAGTTGGTGGTGGCAATTTTTGGTTTTCGCTTAGATTGTACTACCTCCGTTCCAAATTGCTCGTCCTTCTTTCCATTTTGGGATGTTCCAAAATATTTGCCCCATTTCTAAAAACATCCATCAAATCAGGGTCACTTTACAGTTTTACCCTTAAAAAGTACTTTTCCCATCTCAATTGACTTGTCCATTATCTTTTACTTTATAACGGTTCTTATAATTTTGAAAACTTAGTATAGTAAAACTAATTGATATCTATCAAACAAGATCCATATTGCATATGTTTTGAGTTTCATATAACAAATTAGCCCCACAAAATTGGCCACAGTAATATTAACTGGATTTAGGGGCAAAACAGAAAAAACAATACAAAGTTTTCACAACCCTTAAATACTCACTTCCCCAAACGGGACAAGCAAATTGGAACAGAAGGAGTAGTTTTTTTTTTTTTTTTTTTTTTTTCACGGAGAAAATCTATGGTGGGCAATGGTGGGTTGTTGATTTAGGTATGATGGGTTGGAAGGACACCCCTTCGCAAAACTTACATGAAGAGCATCACAGGCTTTGTTTTAATCTATGATCATGTGTGAAATTATGTGGTCTTATACATCCTAATAGTTCGATAGGATCGATTCTGGGGGGATGATGAGCAACAAGGTAAGGTTAGTCTTATGTCACAATTCTTTGTCAAAGTTATCATTTATGCCGTTATAATGTCTATATACAACCTGTGGTGCATATGACAGACGTGAACAGGGGAAAAAAATAAATTATCAGCTTGGCGCACGAATGCATTCTTAATAAAATGCATGTTTTATTGTCATTAGTTTTCTATAATTGCCTTTACTTGAGTTAAAAGTAGTTTACTCATGGTGCATATGACGGATATGAACAGGGAAAAGGAAAAAAAAATCCATTGGCTTGGCACAATAATGCATTCTTCATGAAATGCATGCTCTATTCTCATTAGTTTTCTATAATTGTCTCTACTTGAGTTAAAAGTAGTTTACCCATGAACTTGACTATCATGAGAATTTGACAATAGAAGTTGAGGACACCATGGATCAATGACTATTTTCTCCTCTCTATTTTTGCTACACCATGTCCAACAAAATTTAGATTAAAAAATCCCCTATCGTGTCACTTTTGAATCAAAGACACGTGATTCTTTTGCAAGATAACTTGGAAACATGGGCAACTTTGAGGTGTGGATGGATCAACAGTGTGGGTCAATTGTCAACTTTACAAATGTGACATGTTTGGCACGGTCTATGTTACTAAACCTAGCCACCTAACTGTAGAAATCTGCTAATGTAATTGATTAGAATTAGCGGTGCTTGTGGGGACACCTTAAGCCACATCAAATACCAAAATCGGAAGACCCGTTTCTCTTCGGTAGTTAGAACACTGATTTCAACTTTTGTATTAATTTTAGATGTTGATTGTTTTGATTGTAGATTTTATTTCTTTTTTCAAGTACTATTCCATGATGTGTAGTTGATATATCAGACGGCGAAGTTGCTATAGGATCTTAAAGCAATGAAAGGATACGAATACCCAAGCATGCATGGTGTTATAAGATTATAATCCCAAACTCTACTTCCCTCATCCAATTATAATATTTGTCTTCCTGTTGACATAAGTTTCTAAGGGTTTGAGACACGGATTCTGATTGATCAGTGATGGTGTATAATAATGTCTCTTTTTTTTCGAAGTTTAGCATATGTTCAGATACTTAAATTGGATTGATAGTGTGTGAAGCTTATCTCACAAGGCTATTTTAGAGGATGTTGGGTTTGATAAGAAAGACTCATTAGTTGTGTGGCAGTCTATGTTACGCGGACTCTCGTAATGGTATAAAGTACCCGTGCCGGACACTGGACACTCAGATACGGGTGTGGGAAATGTGTCCGATAAGTTTAGTCATACACTTCTATAGAAAACCTAATTGTAATTCGAGTTTATCATGGAAGTATGCATAAATCTCTCTTATTATCCTTGAAATGTGCTATAGAACCTTGAAGCACCATTTTATGAACGAAAATATACAAAAAAATAGAAACAAATTTGAATAATTTGCCATGTCCCCGTGTCCTTGAAATGAGAAATAGTTGAATCCGACGCCTAGATACATACCCGCACCTTACACCCATACCCGAGTCCAAGTAACATAGGTGACAGTGTAAATTGGCTTCGGTTATGCTCAGAACATGTTGTGTTGTTCCTTTAGGCTGGGATTCATCAAGGCATCTATTATTGGCCCTTGGTTTAGTTATTGGGCACAAATTTTTAAAATTCTTAGGATTCTTACGCTGACCCTTGGTTATGTTATTAGGCGAAAAGTTGCAGAAGAGTACTGACCTATTTAGTATAGTAACTATTAGAATGATAGTTTATTAAGTTGAGGTTAAATTACATCATGAAGGCACGGGCAATCCCTAGTACCAGTACATGATCACGTACATATGTAAGAATCTAAGATATCCACACATAGTGCCGGAGATACATACATAGAATATATACAAGTAAACACACATTTGTATACAACGAGTGAGAAAGAGTGAGGGAGGGGGAGAGAGATTCGTGTGTCCATGCTGTGTCCCCCTCCAAAAAATAATTTAATTTAAGGGACACGCCACAATATGTGTCCCCTTGTCCATTACACGGACACAGCGACCTCTTGGAGTGTCGGTGCTTCAGAGCACGGGCCAAGCGCCCAATAACCCACTTCAGCAATTTGCCATTCTCCCATTGATTCCTATGAATATAGGAAACTTTTCTTTCTCATTCACAAATCCATCTTTGTTTATGCTGCTAAGCTGGGTAAGTGACTAATACTAATCTAATAAGTGAAGTAGTGGTCGTTTGACCAATAGGCTCGGACATCAAACCACTTGTGCCGGCCCATTTTGTCTTGCCCCAAATGGAATAGCACTCTTAGTTACATAGTGCCCCGCCCCGAGGGGTGAATCGTGCCCTCGTACGATCGTGTCGGGTGAGCAACAGCCACTTCGTCGCAGTACTTATGGTCTAATAGGTCGCACTTAGGCCAAGTATCCTACAAAGAGACTCCCGAGAGCCAAAAGTATTAAAGGAGTGGCCATATGAATGGGCGCATCATGAAATCGTATTTTTCGTCCTTCGCTCGCCCTACTTCTAAGCATAGATAGGGCAGCAGCTTTCTTGTGGTAGTAATTGTGAACTCATCACTGACCGCTATTTATTCTTTGCCGGGGGGAATTCCTACCAGACAAGGTAGGATAAGGCCTGACTTCTATTACTCTATTCCGGACAGGTCCCTTGAGCCAACTAGGATAAAAAAGGTCAGCCCTTAAGAACAGGACTTAATGAAGAGTGGAATCCACGACTTGTGGTCAACCAAAAGCGGAGTATTACCATCAATAGTAAGGGCCCCAAAAATTTGGGTAAAAGATGAAAGCTTGCTTACCTTTTTGAGTGAAACTCACAAGGCCTTGCTGGGCGTGCTTTCTTCCAAAAGCATGTTGAACCTATAATTGGTACTAGCCCAGACCAACTGCACTCTCTTTCTGCGTGCTCTTAATTGTGTAAATCGAAAACTCAACATAGCAACTACAAGAACTACAAAACCTTTTTGAAACCATATAATTCTTGCACAATATATAGCCGGACAATTAAAACAAACAGTTCCAGTTCGAAAAGCAATGAAAAGGGTTACTGAAAAAACGAAAAAATCAAAGATAAAAAGTTACAAAGAAAAGACCAAAAATGCTTGGAGGAGTGAAGTCGTAACAAGGTAAATATACCAGATATAACTACAAGATAATGTGCACCTAGTGCCGGTTTCTGGTAGAATAGTTACAAGTTCGGATGCTTTTTATTTAACTTATAGAGTCCCGCCTTTGTATCTCGATAGGGATTCTAGATTTAACTTCTAGGTTTGATAGGTACATTTGGTCCATGAATAGCATCCCTGTAGACTTTATACGTGGTAGTAGATTAGTAAATACATATGTCTATCGTGCTGTCAAAAAGATAAAATATAATGTAACTGACCTGACAAGTAAAACTGTTGATCAAGGGAAAAAAAAAAAGGGAATGAAAAGTCATTTCATTTATTTTTTACTTTATACCAGCGAACAAATCCAGATGTAAAATATACAATCTGCAGCTAAAAGCGAAAACATTGGGTATCACAATCAGATTGACAGTTCAATTGAAATAATACCAAACAAGAATTACTAAAAATATAAAACTCAAAGAAATTCAGCAGACTGTTCAACTAAAATATTACCAAGTAAAAAACTCAGAAAAAGTTTAGTGCAAGTAGACCTGTTGGTTAATAGGAGCTCCACCATAAGCGACGACCACCTTGACACCAGTTTGATACGCAAATTTCCTAGCTTCTTCATGAATCTACACATGGAAGTACACACTTCAAGCTCTTAATTAAACAAAACAAAAAACACAGCATCTAACAACAGTAGCCACTGGAAACGCACTTGCACTGAGAGCTCTCTAGTTGGAGAGAGAATAAGAGCAAGTGGGAAAGCTACACGCCCACGAGGTCTCTGTGAAAACTGGCCAGTCATAATTCCACTGATTATTGGGAAGCAGAAAGCAGCTGTTTTGCCGGACCCAGTCTGGGCACAAGCCATCAAATCCCTACCTGCAAGGGAAATTGGTATGGCATGTCGCTGCACTGGTGTAGGCTTCACGTACTTGCACCTCCGTATATTTTGATTGAGTGCTTCACCCAGGTCGATTTCTGCAAAAGTATTCACAGGGGGTGGCACATTATCCCCACTAGTCTCAACCGGAATATCTTCATACGCGTCAAAGTTAATCCCAGTATTCTCCTGGTCACCCAACTCTTGCTCTGCATTGTCTTCGTCTGCAAAGGGGTTGACTTCTCGCTCCCTCCCCCTATCCCAACCACCACTTCTGTTGTTCCAACCACCACCGCCAACGCTGCCACTGCTATACCCAGATCGACTATTATCATTCCTAGGTCCACCAACCCAACGATTACCACCAGGTGGAGCAAAAGTTGATCCTCCTTGAGCCGGGGCTGGTTGGTCTGACGAAGATGTTCGATTGCGTAGATGTGGAGGAACATATGTTGATCGAGTTGGAGCCGAAGTGGTACCAACACTCCCGTTATTAGCAGAAGAACCAGCCACAGCTTTATCAGCTGCAGCAACCGAATCAGCCCATGAACTCCGCATACTCAGGAAACAATTCACCCTTTTCTTTGCAAGTTCCTCCCTAGTTTCAACTCAATTTCCAATTCCAGGTATGCAATACAAAAACTTTGATTAAAAATTCCCCAATTTTCGTCGCCGTCAAATGCAAAAATCTCGACTGAACTAATTATCCTTCTAAAACAGAACCTGAACAAAAACGAAAATACACAGAAAATGATACATTCGTCCAGGAATCATAACAATGCAACCATATTAACAAAAAATACAAAGAACCAACCAAGATCTGCTAGAATAACCAAATTGAGTATCAATTACTCACAAGAAACAATGCCACCACCAACAAATCAAACACAATGCAACATCATCATTTCTATCATTCCAAAAACTCCAAAAAGAATCGCATAAACGTAAAAGACGCATAAAGCATATGAAATCAGAGAGATAGGACGAGATAAAAAGATAGGGTTATGAACCTGCATAAATGTTACCTCGGAGTCTTCGAAAGACGAAACGCTGTTGAAACCCTAATTTGGCAGACGGAGCGGAGCGGAGCGATCGGGAGCAAACACCAAAATATCTCTCCTACTTTCTCTCTCTCTGTCTCTCTCTCTGTGGAGACAATAGTAACGTGTGCTTTCGCAATTGTCAAAAGATCTCCCCTTTTGCGTCTTACGCCTCCTCGACGAAAAGCCAATAGAGACTTGTGGGGTTTGGGGAAGGTCCGCTCCGTAGACGTGTTTATTGCAGCTGCCGTTAAAAGTGTGCGGCCCACGGCACATTTAAAAGGGTTGGTTCGTTACCACCAGGAATCCAGGAGTAAATGAGCATTTGACAGCCCATTTGGGCCTCATGGGCTCCATTCTTTTGTTTCGGAGAAATAATAATGTCAAAATTATTTTTGTTTATATCAAAATTGTATTGCTTAAAAACCTTGTACCTTACACATGGTACAAGGTTTTTAAGCACTACAATTTTGGCACAGACAAAAACAGTTTTGACACAAACAAAAACGGTTTTGACATTAGCACCCCCTTTGTTTTGCCCTTGTTTTGTTTTTTGTTTTTTGTTTTTTTTTTATTCATGTTTTGGTTTTTTTATAGAATTTTATTAAATTCGTGTTGTATTTTTAGATTAAATCATGCATTTTGATAAGAGAAATTAAAAGGTAAAAATTATGACTACAAATTGCAAAATCACTAAAGACAAAAAAAAAAAGAAACTTTTTGCCTCAAGTGTCGTCTTATATGAACTTTTTTTTAACTTTCATCCATATTTTTATATTTTTCTTGTAAGATAAATTAATCACAAAAATTAAGATGAAAAGCTAAACAAAAAATTAAGAAAAGAAAAAAAATTAATTTAAACAAAAAAAATTACAAAATAAGACTCCTAATAATAGTGTAGACACCTCAATCCAGGCCTTCGAAAATCCACGGCTGTCCCAAGGATGAAAATGTCCGATAAGAGCACGCGAAGCTTGATTGAGTACTTGAAACTCCTCCAAAAGCTCTTCAAAATAAACTCAAGCTTGCACCACCTTCTAGTACATTCAAAACTCTCTTTATTAATATATAATATGTCCCAATCCATTTTGAAATGAGGGAGATGTGCACGTTTTACCAAAATGACTTGTTTTCTCGACCTTCTGAAGGTAAAATGGTCATAGATTTTGATGTACAAGTAATCTTGGGTTCAATCCACTTCGGTTAGAAAGTAGACTCAATTACCTTTCCAACACTTCAAACCATGCACAAAACGGAGTTCTATAGCACCTGGAGTGGCCCCGCGAAGTTTGGAATATTGTGCAGTCTCCAAGTCTAGGCTTCTGACTCCCAATTCCAAGCGCGTGGACTCATTCCAGATACTTGCATTCCAAGGTCAAATGGGCGGGGAGGAGCATCCTAGAAGATCTTTGTAGAGATTTTTTGAGAGATTTTGGAGGAAAAATTGAGTGACCCAACTTGGACTCCTAATCTCAGCCCCTAATGGTAGATTTGACCCTTATTTGCCTATAAATACTCACCCATTCTCCTCATTTTGGAAGGAGATCAGTTCTACTCCACTTCCTTACTGTTACCCTGCCAAAATACTTCCAGAAATCCTCTATGCCAGACAATCCTTCTCTGTTTTCATCCATTTTCAACCATCAAAGTTCATTTTCCTCACATCCAAGCTCCAAATTCCACCATTCACAATCAAACTCTCTACTAAAGCATTCACAATCGAGTCCTTTCTGCTCCAATAGCTTATTCCAGTCATTATAATCACCAAAAATCACATAAACCTTTCATTCAAGTTCATCCATCAAGTCTCAAGGTAGTTTATCTAGCAAAATTGCCCAATATGGCCCTGAGGGGACACCACGAAAGTTCAAGCTAGTTCCTCATACTAGTTCAGAGCTTGAAGGGGTTTCAAATGCCATAGAAGAGAAGCTTTTTACTTACACCCATATCAGGTCCAGGCGCCTGGACCTCATGGTGTAGGCGCCTGGAATCCAATTTCATATTCTGCATTTTTCTCCTTTCTTGCATCTCATACATGATCATTCAAGTCTATATCATCTTATCTTGTTTGATATTTGTATTGCATGACATAAAAGTCCATTTTACATGATTTATGAATGCATTTGACAATGAAATCATGGCTAAAATGGTGTGTGTACATAAATGAAGAATCACGTGAGTGAATGGCCCATTTTCTAGTTTAAACAAGTGTATTTCATCGACAAAAGAGAGGTCTTGATTTCATAAGCATTTATCACATACAACCATGAACCATTCATGAGTTCATTATATTCTTTCTTCCCTCTTAAAGCAACATCTTCTTTCACCCTTCTAGACTTGTCAAGTGAAGTTTAGAGAGCATGAGTTATAAAGGATTTCAGATTATTTCACTTCATATTGTCCATAAAGCATATTAGCGTCATGGTGTTTTAAGTGACAAATCATCATTTAGTTTGATTTTTGCAGGTTTATTTAGTCTAAGGCATCTCAAAGCATCATTGTGGACATGAGGAAATAAGCAACAAGGTTCATATTTGTCATTTGTTTTGTGGCTTGGATTGGTGAAATTTCTGCCTGATTAGTGTTCCAAGCGCCTACAGTGGTGCATTCCAGGCACCCATAGTCCTTCCAGGCACCTGGAGTCCCCTTTTCTAAGCGCCCATTCTTACTCCAGGTGTTCAGACCAGTTTAATCCAGATGTTCAGTTAGTGATCTAGCTGTGATTCGTATCGTGCTCGTGGGTGTGTATTGAGGACTTCCAGTGCGACTTGAGCATGTTTTAGTGTGGTTCAGTGTATCATGCAGGGTTATTTAGCACTCATGACACCAGCACATGAATGCACATACATTAACATGAAATTGGTAGTGCATTTACGTGCTTTCACATGAACTTGTAAATAAAGTCCGTATAAACGACATTTTTTAAAAATCCCTTGAATGTTTAGTAGAGACCGGTAATTGTGTCGGGCGAGAGGGGTGCTTTGAATTCCTTCCCCTCTCGTAACCTAGCTCCCGGAGCTGAAAAATCTCAATAAAAACAGATTGCTGAAATGTTTTCCATACCAAGGGCAAAAGAGTCATTTTTCAACTGATTTCTCGAGTACGGTCCTCAAACCCGGGTGGCGACTCCATTCAATCAATCGAAACCGTTTTTCAAAACCATTTTGTGAAATTTCGGTGGGGTGTCCACAAATAGTCCATCGCATGTGCTTCGACATGGCCTAAAAATCTTGAACAATAAGAATTAAACATTTACAAAACATCTATGCCTCATACAATAAAGCGAGTATGCTCCAAGCATGAATGGAAGTTCTTCTATCCTAGCTTGGTTTGACAGAGTGGTCGTTTGGTGGAAGGAGTGGATGAGGGAGTAATGAGGTAGTAATTTTTAATGGGGGAAATGCATACCCACATCAAGCGGTTTAGATCGCAGTATTAGGATGCAAAAGAGTTTATTCGGGCAATTGGAGAGGCTGAAGCAAGGAGCCAAAGGAGTATGCTGGAATGGACAAGCGAGGTCTGTAGACGGCAACCTCCATCAAATGGTAGCTTAAAGATAAATGTTGATGGAGCGTGTATAAATTTTCCAAAGGGGGAATGTGGCAAGTGCAAGCATGGTTGCGCGGAACTCATATGGTGATTTTGTAGCTGCCAGAGTGACTCGTGTGGGGAGGGAAAATTATGCACTACTTGCAAAGGCATTATTGTGGTGGATAGCTGTGGAGTAGATTTGGGGTTGAGTTTCGATCGTGATTGAGGGAGATTCTCAGCGGATTGTTGGATTTTTTAATAATGAGGTGTTGTGTTCGGCAGGGATGGACGTCATTATTGAATATATTCGAAGGGCAAGGTCTTCATTTCAGTTTTGTGAGTTCAATTTTGTTCGTAGAATGAGTGATTCGGTTGGGATCTGGGGTGCTGCTTTTCTCCCTACTTTTCCCCAAAACGACGTCATTTTGCTTATTTTCTTGGTACATCTCCAAAGCTTCCAATGGCCTTGTTTGGAGAGTTAATTTCCTAAAGTGCCTAAACCCTAAACCCAATGCCTAAACCCCAAACCCAAAGTGCCTAAACCCGACGCAAAGGTCGGCCTCTACTTAATGTTTATGGAATTTTGAAATTGTTGTGCCCTTTTACTTTGTTCAAATCGGGGAGGGGGAAAACATTGTACAATTTATGGCGATGAGCATGAAATAACAAAATGTACAACAAAACAGAAACTGCTATTGTAACCACTATTGAGTGCTCAGCAATGGACTTGAGCGCTCAAGAACTGATCTTGAGCGCCCAAGTTGTAAACACATTTACGTGTTCGTTGTGGGTGTAATGAGTGAAATAGTTTAAGTTTGAACTTGCTTGTAGCACCCTAACTAGTTAAGGGGTTCTAGGATGCATTTTGCACCATTTGGCCTCGTTTGATTCGTGGATTAATTGTCTGGGATAGGACTAACTTGTACCACTTCTTGGCTTATCCCATGTTTGGTTCCCAAATGATTCTCAGGATTGTTAATCCTGGTATTATTTTTATCCCTATATGCGGGGTACTAAATAATCCCAGGGGGGAGGTGGGATTTAGTGGGATTGACAAAGATGAGATTGTTTACGAAAATATTTGGATGATATTTGAATTGTTCTCAAAAATTATTTTTAAAATTATTTTTTTAAAAAATGATGAGAATTTTAATTAGGCATCCTATCTAAAAATCTTATTTATGTTCTCATCCCTGATGTCATCGCTAGTTATGTTTATATCCTGAAATTGTATAGTCTGACCATTGTGCCCTTATTAACTCCCCCTAAACACGATTTAATAAATTATATTGATACCATTTATAGATTTTCCTTATTTATATCATTACCTATATGCAGTTGTACTATCTCCACAAAATCAGTTGATTGACGTGGTAAAGGAAAATTCCCTTTTTTCCAGCCTTAAAACAAGGAAAGGCTAAGTTAGTGATTTGAACCCCACCACTTCCCATATCATTTCAATTTTCAAACCAAAAACTAATTCTACACACGGCTGATCATCTCCTTCTCTCTCTGTGTCTCATATTACTTCTTTTTTTTTTTTTTTTCCGATCAGCAAACTCATGAAGAATTAAGGCGGTGACAACATCCATTAACGCCATTATTTTACTGATCCAAATGAAGACAAAAGCAATCCAAAAGTAGGAGTACATCCCCCATCAGTACTGAATTCACAAACGGATGGTCGCAACCGGCTAGCTCACAAGGTGCACAACCGCCAAACTCGAAATTGATCGATCCCTGCGGCGATGAAAAAACCTAATGAGTAATCTCGATCGATCTCGCAATCTTATTTGATTACTTTCCTTTGTTTTCTTTTGTATGGTGGTGGTGGGTTTTAGATCTTGTTAATGTCGATATTTTTTTTTCCGATTTAATGGTGGAGTTTTTTTTCCCGATTCAAGGCGGGTGTTCTTTTTCGATACAGTAATAATGGTAAATCAAAAAATCATATTCACATGTGCTTTAAAAGATGGTTATTCTGTACAACGAATATGGTTTATTGATTTACCACTTTTACCATATTCACATGTAGATGTTATTGCGTACAGTAAATATTGTTTATTAATGTATCATGTTTTCATGTATAAAATGGTTGACCGAAATGGGAAGGACTACATGTGGCTTTGTGGTGCATTAATCAAACATGTTTTCATGGTTCTGGCTTGCGTTGTGGATTTATGGTGCATCAATCTATCATATGTTTCATAGTATTTTTTATATGGCGCATTAATCTACCATCTTTTTATATGCAATCTGACTTTTATGCTTAGACTACATATATCTATTTTTTATGGTGCATTAAAAATGATATGATTATTTATTTTCAATTTTATTTCGAGATTATAGGTTTGAGAGAGAGAGAGAGAGAGAGAGAGAGAGAGAGAGAGAGAGAGAGAGAGAGAAATTAGGAAAGATTAGGAGAGAGAAATATTAGAAAAATTAGGAGGTAAATATTAGGAAAATTAGGAGAGAGAAAGGGTATTTTGGGGTTTATTTGAATTTCAGGATGAAATCATAAGTATTTAAATCTCACAGGATGGAATCATAATGATCTTTTTTGTACAGGATGCCTAATTAACTCACCCAAAAATGATTTACAAAAAAATAAAAAATTATAAATGTATTTTCAAAATTTGAAATAATATTTTCTATAAAAAAATTATTTAAAAAAATATTTAAAAAATGTTTTCCAAAAAAAAATCTAATTTTTTGGAAATAATTATTTATCTAAAAAAAACTCTATTTATACAAAAAAAAGTTTTTCAAAAAAATAAATATATCTAAACAAATTATTTGGAAATAATATTTTATAAAAAAAACTTTTTTCAATAAATTATTTTGGAAATAATCATTTTTTAAAATAAATAATTTTTTAAAAAAATGATTTTTAAAATTTTTTTCAAAATAAATGTTTTTCAAAAACTGTTTTCCACAAATATTTTTGAAAAACATTTATTTAAAAATAATTTTTTTCAAAATAATTTCAAAAAACTTTTGAAAAGTTTTTAAAACTATTTGAAAGTTTTTAAAACTATTTGAAAGTTTTTAAAACTATTTATTTTTTTAAAATAAATAGTTTTTCAAATAGTTTTTTTAAAAAAAAAGTTTTTAAAATAAATAGTTTTTCAAATAGTTTTAAAAAAACTTTTGAACTATTTTTTTTCAAAAAAAAATATTTTTGATTTAAAAAATTTATCCCATAAATAATTCCACGCGAATCAAACATGGGATTGGATAGCTTAGGGATGAAATTAATACCAGGATAAATAATCCGGGACTACCAATCCCAGGATTATTAATCTCACCTATTTCAATTTGCGAATCAAACGATGCCTTTATATATAAGATGGGAGAGAGAGAGAGAGACAGAGAACCAATTCCCCTCCCTTTTCCTAACAGCTGGCTACTCCCACCCCTTTTTATCTCTCGGTACTCTCTTTCCTCTCACCTCCCACACCAAATCACCCTTAATACTCAAACCCACCATAGATCCTTCAACTATTTCGCACATTTTCACTAGTGGGTCTTGGAAATTGCGTGTGGGAGCTCGGGTTTGGTGGAAACTAGGATTTTGGAAGGCTATGGTTTCTTGGAACTAAAACTTTGAAGGCTAGATCTTGAGGTAGGGGTTTCTCCTCACTTGTTAGTGTTTTTTTGTACAATTTTGATACATCAATTTCAATTTATTAGATCTGTATGAGCTTGGGTTGAAATCGCCCAGAGAAATCTAAAAATATGTTGTATCTATGCATTTCTGTTACGTGTCGACCGTCCGGATGGGATTGGCCACCGTCCGAACAAAAAAATTTGGCCCTTTTCGGGGTTGTCCAAAACCTTCATTCGTATTTTTGTTATATCGACTCTGTTTGAATTAAAATGGGTAGATTTTTTAGAGGGTAGTTGCTTGCTCGATGCTCCTCCCATTATCTGCGCCAAATTGGCCACTGCGAAGTCAATCTGTTTGTGTGAGAGGTAAATGCATTGTACAACACATCATGCATATTTTTTCCAAAATAAAAATATATATTTCTAAACGTTTGCCTTTCCTACAAAACTTTCCGAAAAATTCGCTTTCCACATCAATATATATTGGTATCAATGAAACGATTTTCTTTTAACTCACCGAAAATTCGCTTCACACACACACACACACACACACACACACACACACACACACACATATATATATTTATATCAAGAAAACGATTTTCATTTACCTCTCCAAAAATTTGCTTTCCATATATACATATGGGAGTGGATATGCGAACACACATTTTGACACTCCATTTCAGCCCTTGAAATCAAGGGCTAAGATTAGAACTTTAAACCCCCCTCCCTCTCCATCTTTACACATTCTCTCTCATCTCTACTCTCACGGTTGACACACCTCTAGGATTCCTCCCACTCTGGCAACTCGATTATCGATGAGCCGTCTCCGGCGACCCATCCCCTCCAAGCCCATGCTGGTTCCATCGGGGATTAAAGAGAGCTTCAGAAGAGGAGAGAGAATACTGTGTCTGTAAGTCTCGATTAGAATACTCACTCTATAAGTTTCTACTTCTTCTTCCTCTGACCCCATTTCTCTCTCTCTCTCTCTCTCTCTCTCTCTCAATTCCAATAAATAAAACCCCAGATGGTCATATCAGGTAATAATGTCATTAAAACCCTAATTTTTAGGGGTTTGGATCTGTTATTAGAGTTAGGGTAATCAAATGATTTGGCTTATGACAGATTTGGTATAAAATATGCATTGGATTTGTTTTTTCTACAAGAATGCACCGGATGTCCTCTATTTCCACCAAAATAAGTATTGTAATAAAATAAGGAGAAAAAAGAACGAATTAGACATCGATTATTGTATAGGATTTGTAACATCACAGCTTGGAAATTGATTATCCCTATTAAGAATTAGAAATCAAAGATCACTCCTTCGACAATCTTCTAGGCTTTTTGGAGGTGACGAAGAGAGAGAGATACTTGTCAGATGAGGGTAGATGACTAGAGGTGAGAGATTTGACGATCTCGTGGGTTTACAATGATTCATTGTTCGTCGTTTGGTCTAGAAAAGTATAGATGGAAGACTTCTAAGTCTAGTTTTTGAGCTCGGGCCGGCGGCGAGGAGAACAAACGGAGCGGAGTTGGTTTTTTCTTCTGTGAAATGTTTTCTTTTGACTTGAAGGCTGAAATTAAAGGGAGAGATATTTGATGACTTAGTGGGTGGGACCCATGAGGAGAGGACAAGGTTTTGTTTTTAAGGTTCTAATCTTAGCCCTTGATTTCAAGGGCTGAGATGAAGTGTCAAAATGTGTGTCCACAGATCTGCCCCTTATACATATATGTTTATTTCAAGTAAACAATTTTCTTTTAACTCTCCGGAAAAATTTTGTTTTCCATACCTGTATCAATAAAAGAATACTTTTTTTTTTTTGAGAGAAAAGGGGAGAGATTTTTTCTTGGAGGTTACTCTTAGGCGTTTCTTTTTACTCTATATAAATGGGAGCTCTAGCCCTTGTAAGGATTGACACATTTTTTTTTCCTGAGAGAAGCAATAGATGCAAAAGAAGAAACCGTTATTACCAAAAGAAAGAAAATCTCTTCATCTTGTTTGTTGCATGTTGTCCACGTAGTGTTTGGCTCTTTTACTTCTTTGCAATGAAAAATGATTTTGTGCGAGCAAGCTAGAGAGAGCTTTCAGTCTTCTCCCTCAAATTAACTTTGGAAAACCAAATGACACATAATGATATGCAGACGACCACCAAGCCCATAATCCAGTAATAACCCAAGTCTACCTACTCGTTGGATAACGCAGTTGGAATGGCTCAATGCGGGATAAACCCTAGCAAAGATAAGGAAAGGAGGGAATATTTCAAGATATTTCCAGAATGAGTTGAACTCGTGAAGATACACACGATCTTACACGGAGATGGAAAGCCAGTTAACATACCAAACAAGGAGCGAACTCCCATGTAGGGTAAAACTCCGAACGAGCAATATGCAGCCATCTTGGCAAGGATCCTTATCGAATAAGGAATCCAAAATCATGCAGGCTACATTGCCCAATGAGAAAGAATCCTAAGATTGGAATGATTCCAAGCAGAGAAGAACTCTACAAGGCATGTAAGTGTAAGGAAATCGCCTATAAAAGGGATCGAACCTTAAACACAAGAGGTATGCTAAAACCCATTCCCATATTTACACACTCGTTTCGCCTGTCCTCCAGTTTGACAGTACTAACTTAAGCATCGGAGGGCCCTTGCCGCCTAGAGGCAAGGGTGCTCTGACAGTTTGTTCGTGTTGCAGGATCAAGGTCGCTCCATTCGAAGAGGATTTGATCTCATAAGAGCAGGAAAATAACTTCTTGAGTTTTTCACCTCTTACAGTTTATTCTGCATTTTATAATGCTATTCGAAGCACCATAAAATACTTTAAACCAGTTCAAACAAAACAAAGAAGGATATGCTTTTTAAATTTAAACCAACGAAATGGTTTAAAATATATAACAATGTCCAAATTAGATTCGAACATAATTTAGGGGAACAAAT
This sequence comes from Vaccinium darrowii, assembly GCA_020921065.1. NCBI lineage: Eukaryota > Viridiplantae > Streptophyta > Magnoliopsida > Ericales > Ericaceae > Vaccinium > Vaccinium darrowii. The sequence goes on from CM037154.1 coordinate 25,298,208, forward strand.
TAAAATTTGGGCCAAAACATATTATAGGCCCAATTACTCTTTAATCAATACTTGACCCGTACCGAAGTACCATTTCATCGCAACGTATATATCTAGGGCTTAGAGTGTTTCCATTGTCACTTTTGCTTTCAAATTCTCAAACACTCAAACTCTCTTTTCCACTCTCAAACTCCTATAACCATGGCTTCTGAAACTCCAGCCCCAACGGGTACTCCATCTTATGCTCTCAGAAAATATGTGAAAGAGGAATTGTCAAAGCCCAAAGGTGCTTTACATAACCAAATCTTCATTACGTATCCCGACAAAATCGACACTCATATTCTTGGGTCTGCATTCTTTGATTTTCCCCTCAAGTTTACACCATGTTGTCCTATCTTAAAAGAGAGTAAACTTATACAAGACCAGGCCTTAAACTTCGTAGATTGGCCCAAAAAGAATTTCGTATGCTGGCCAATTCGGGATAAAGATTGGGATGAATGGACTGAACACATTTTGAAGTATAAGAAGAACGAGTTGGAGCAAACTGGACTTTCGCATGTTATTTCTCTGTTGCGATATGGTATCCAACAAAACCTTGCTCTTATACATGCTGCCCTAGATTTTTGAGGTTCATCATTCAACTATTTCCATTTTAACTGTGGAATGATGGGTCCCACGGTTTTAGATGTGGCCTTCCTTACTGGACTTCCTCCATTTGGTCCTATGTTCGACATTTCTAAGTCCATTAATGTGCCACTCTTGAAGGAAATGAAAACCATTGGTTCGTACGCATCATGTGGGAACTTCCTTCATTCTGAAATGAAATTTGATGATGAAATATCTGAAAGGGAGTTCTTTGCATACCTTTTATATACCTTATGCAAAATAATCTTTTGCCATGGTGGTAAGAAAATTATGCTTGAATTTGCCCCTTTAGTATAGTCCCTTTCTAAAGGTGAGAAATTTGATTTGGCTTCATACTTCTTTGGCTATGTCTACAAGATAGGATCTGATAGCCAGTCAAAACCACTTATGCACAGTTTAGGGGGTCCTCTCTGCTTCCTACAGTTCTGGCTCGTAGTGTTAGTAATCGACATTTAATCAACGGGTATCTGTAATCTTAACGTGGGGAGATTAATAAGTATTTAATAACATGGAGCTCGAAATATAATCGAGATAAAGATGAGAGTGCAATTATAATTCTTTAGTGGTGTGAATTATAATTTGTGAAATAAGAATAGAATCCAGGTGGGATTAGGTTTTCTTATTTACACAAGGAGCCCAGATTTATTTCTCCTTAGGTCCCTGCTTTAGCCCTATAAATATATCGTTATGTTCTCTAGGTCACATAACAGTCATTCAGAAAATTAGAATAGAGGCTGTGAGAGAGAACAAAGAGATCACGTAGAAGTCCACACTTGGCTACATGATCGAGATATAAGGGAATATGGCAAAAGATCATGAGGTACTGTCGAGCAAAGCTTGTTGCATACAGTAATTAAGTCTATCAAGTTCTAAAATAAACAAGACAACCAGCGTTCATGTCTACGGATGAGAGGTAAACCCTAATTCCGCCTTGTAGGGTTTGTGTTTATTTTTGTTGTTTAATCTGTACACGTAATTACTGGGTTTTGGTATTCGTTTCCCAACAGTGGTATCAGAGCGGGCTGTAATCATGCGTATGGATTAAACAAGCCATGTTGTCCGTAGAACATAGATATAGAACTGTGCTAACTGTTTTGCAGAGTTCTAGTTTGTTCTAACGTCTGTTTTGCAGAATCGATTATCCCACTATTTTGGTCATGCATGTTTTTTGATTGTGTGATTAGATCCCACGCTTTGTAATTGTTTTATGCGTGGTTACTATTACTGTTTTTTGATTACAAGTTTAGTTTTGTAATCTGTAATAGTAGTATAATAGTATATGGGAGGTATAAGTTTTTGATGTAATCTTTGTTTCTTCAGTTGTATTGTTTTAGATATATAGATCTGTTGTAAGATTACAGATTCTGTAATGGGGCATACGATACGGAGAAAACAATCTTTTTTGACAAGAAGATAAGTTTTGTCAAGAAAAAAGAATGTTTGGCTCGCAGCAGAATTTTTTCAGATTTTTAGGGTCAGATTGCAAGGCTGTTTTGACCCAGTAAACATTGGAATTGGAAAATCTGTTCTTCACAGAAGTTGTAGATAATTGAATTTCGAATCCAACCCAATTGGAATCAGTTCAATTGGAGTTTGGATGAGGGAGAAAAGTCTAAAATACTGAAGGCTGTGCAGTTTACTCTGGAAAAATTTCAGATCCGATTTTTCTTGCCAGTATGGTTGGATTTTGGTTTCCTTGATTGATTCAAAGTATCTAAGTCTTCAACATACGTATTGCTCAAGGATTTCAAGTTTGGAAAGGATTCCTTACTGCTTAAGGATTTCAAGACTCGAAGGATTTTTGACTACTTAAGGATTTCAAGATCGGAAGGATTCCTTGTTGCTCAAGGATTGCATCTTTGACCATAATAGTTGGGATACATATTATTTATGTTTCCTTTTTATGAATGTTTGTATATTCATTTTGTTTGCATGTGTGATAGTTTACCATATTTGGACAACATGGTAATATTTGGCTTTTGACCTAGATCACGGTTTTTGCAAACATGTTAATTTTGATAACCCTCACAAAATTTTTAATTAACTAAGTGGGAGAGGGAGTTTATTTTGTATAAATCCCATGGTCTCCATTACTAGTATGTAGATGATATAATTAAGTTTTATGTGTTGGTTTTAGTGCCTTCCTCCCCATCGGACAAAATTAATTATGGCATCATCGGTACTTACTTCCTTAGAGGATAGCTCCAAGATAATTGTTGTGTGGACTACTCCTCCATCTGGGGTAGTTCATTACGGAACAATGGATATTGAAGTTAGGTAATGGTATACACTTAGCTATAAATAACAAGTATCCTCTCCATCTGAGTCACTGCTTTTATTTATAGGACCGAAGCAAATTAGCTATTTAATTTTATTGGGCACGGTTTAGCGTCTAGATAGTAAAATTAAAAGGTTGTGCCTATCTACACGAATGATGAAGAGTAGTGGACCTACCCATCGAGGCATACTCTTCACGGTGTGTAGGGTTGCTAATGTTTTTCTTTTAATAGACTGGTTGAGGGAACCAATTTAACAGGAATACAAAAAGTTTTAATTGCCCTTCATAATTGTTGTTATGTGATTCTCAAATTCAAAAAATGGACTTTCAATCCACTTGATGACATTGTCAAACAAATTTACTGGTCTTAATTATATTGACTAGAAAAGGATCTGGATATTGTGTCAACTGCTTAGGGGACCAAATTTGTGTTTTCTGAGGTGTGCTCTATCAAACCCACTGAAATTGCAACATAACCTGAAATCCGGTATATAAGGATTGGGTTACAACTGATGAGATGGTGCGGTGTTACATTTTAGCTTCTATGTCGAATGTATTGCAACATTAGCATCAGATTTTTTGGAAATTGCCTATGACATATGCATAACCTAAAATAAAGGTTTGGGGTGCGGCTAGGCAAGTTGCAATGTGGAATTTGGGGAATTAACCATTGGTGAAGGAACCCTAGTAAGGGGATTATGTTCTGAAGATAATAGGTCTTCTGAATGAACTAGAAATCCCAGGAGCTGAAATCAATGGGGAAACCCAGGTTGATGTTGTGCTCCAGTTGCTTACCAAGTTTTTCAGCAGTTCCGCTTGAATTACAATATGAACAAAATGCATTATTATTTGACGAAACTGCTGAAAGAAAGTTAAAATTAGCCAAGGGTCTTTTGGTTAATAAATAGACAACTGTGAGTGTAGTTGAAGAGGTTTGTACTTCTTAGCCGGAAGGCAACAAGAAGCAGGAAAAGGTTCAACAACAAGCCACAGTTCCTCAGACAGTTTATGAGCTTGGAGGTAGAGTGAAAAAGTCTAACGGCAAGTGTTTTCACTATAAGCAGAAAGGACACTAGAAGAAGGTTATCCGAATTTTCTCAATAAATTGAATAATCAACGAATTTTTTTTTCACTAGTAGTTGAATCATGTTTAGCGGTGTTATCTACCAGTACCTGGTGTGTAGATACGGGTGCCGCTATTCATGTTTGCAATTCATTGCAAAGGTTCCAGGAAACCAGGAGACTCAGTGATGAAGAGATTTATCTACATATGGGAAGTGCTACAAAAGTAGCAACAGTTGCAGTAGGCGTTTAATTTCAAGAGATTGTCTTTATGATCATTGAATTAGGAGAAACTTAGTTTCGGTTTCTAATTTGGTTGTAAATGGATATTTGGTTTATTTTTAATAACTCTGTGGTTATTAAGTTAAATAAACATTTTATCTGTTATGGTTCATTAGATGACAATCTCTACGTCATTAATTATATCGTTCCTACAATGCAACTAAATGAATTGAATAACACTAATAGATTGCCATATAAGAGAAAGGAGCCTTATAAGTTGAACCAAACGTATCTTTGGCACTTACGCCTAGGTCATATTAATCTAAATAGAATTTCTAGACTGGTTAGAAATGGATCTTTGGGTTCATTAGAAGTGGAGGCACTTCCGGTCTGTGAATCCTATTTGGAAGGTAAAATGACCAAGATGCCCTTTTTCAGGTAAAAGGGAGATCCAATGAAACGTTGAAATTGGTTCACTTTGATCTGTGTGTACCTATGAACATCCGGGGTAGAGGTGGTTTTGAGTATTTCAATACTTTTATTGATGATTACTCAAGACATGGTTACATTTATTTGATACACATATGTCACGCCCTCAAATTTAATAACTCAAAAATAAATAAAATCCATGTGGAACAAGTCAAAGTCTCATAATTTCCATTAGAATAGTCAAAGTCAACATAATATAATCCCATCGTTCCAAATAATCAAGTTCTATCTACTAGCGTCCATAACCCGAATGCAAAAGTACAAAGTTTACAAGTTTTTACATTGATCAAAGAGTCAAAAGGATAACCATATGGAAGTTACAAAACCATCTTTCCAAAAATAAAATACAAAGATGGGAAAATAACTTCATGCATGAATGTGCTCCATATATGTATTACTCCACACACATCCAACTTCATGCTCCATGCCGTGTACCTGAAAATTGATAGGTTGAGCTCACTAGCCCAGTAGGAAAACTACTCTACCAACGCTAGGTGTATAAACATGATGCATGCATGAAGATTATGGATAATATGGTGGACACGACCAAAGCATAGAATTAGAATGAACGGAAGACTATAACTCGACCACGAAGCAACCAAAGTGTATTCAAGTGTCCAAAATGTGTCAAAGTGTCCAAAATACGTCTAAGTATTCCAAAACAATCTTAAGTATCCAACCAAAGTCCAAGTAATTACCGAAATCCTCATTTTTCGCATATAGAAGTCACATTTCGCCAAATACACAAAATCAATCCAATTTCATCAAAACCGACATTTCATAAGAAAATTCTCATCAACTTTATTAGGGAAGTATCCCTCTGCCGGATTTCATGGGCTCCGTGCACCCCTGCCGGATTTCGTGGGCTCCGTACACCCCTGCCGGATTTCATGGGCTCCGTGCACCCCTGCCGGATTTCGCGGGCTCCGTGCACCCCTGCCGGATTTCGCGGGCTCCGTGCACCCATGGCTAGGGACACCAAACGGGTGATCCCTAGAGTTCATTTTATCCAATAATATCAACTTAAAATCATTTGTCTTTCAAAAGTTTCCAAAAGTCTCATTTGTTCCAAAAATTCTCCATTTTCGCCAAAATGTGTCAACCGGCGCGTATTTAATACGTATGACCAAGGGATTCGTAAATTCATGTGTAAAAAGATTGGTTTTATGATTCCAAGGTGTATTCGAGGTTCAAAACGATGGTACGGGTCAAAGACACGAAGAAACGGACAATCGGAGGCCAACGGGCAACGAGGAACAAAAATTTTTTTTTTGCTGAGGCATGGTTCGGACCACCAAATCCCCGTCCGGACTACCGGGTCAGAATGTACAAGAAAATTTGACATATCGCATGGTCCGGACTACCGAACTCTCGTCCGGACTACCAGATCAGAAAGTGCGAAAAACTTGACAGGTTTTGCAAAATGCCCTCAAACTCATTCCAAGGTCAAATTTTGATAATTTATGGCAAAATTTGGAAATGTAGAACATCAAATGGACTTCAAAGGAGTGCAAATCAATCATCAATTGCATCAAACAAGTGCTCAAATCATAGATCACAAAATTGAGCTCAAACAAACCCACTTATGAAGTAAATCATGATTTTCATGGATTTGAACAACAAGAGCAAGAGATATGCTATACATCACATAGATACAACTAGAGGGAGTAGAATTTGTCTTCCTACCTCAAGGATTTTGCTTGAAATGAGTGAATAGATGAAAACCCTAGCCTCCAATTGCTCCAACCCGAAATGTGAGCTTTCGGTGCGAAATCAATGCAACCCAAGCTTCAAAACGCGTAGAAGAGGTGATTTTTGGTGGGGTTTATGAAGGGAACTTGAGGACTTGGTGAATCTTTGAGCTTGGAGCAAGAGAAATGGAGGAAATGAGGGAGAGAGAGAGAGGATCAGCTGTTTGGGGAAGAGAGATGGCTGATTTTTGCTAAAATGCAAGACTAACTCATGTATATATACCCCCTACACTTTACACTTTCACCCCTAGACTTTCAAATGCATATTAAACACACCCAAATGTACTCTCCCACTATCACATTGACCTCTCGTAATCAAAATTTAATTCCTCACATTTACCCAACATTATTCCGGAAAATTTATGTAAAAATACAAGTCCTTACACGTAAGTCCGAATGCTTTGAGAAATTCAAGGAGCATAGACCGGAAACGGGAAAGCGTCTGGATAAATGTATCAAGACACTGCGATCTTATCGTGGTGGCGAATACCTCTTGGAAGTATTTAGGAACTAGTGGCAGCAGAAGGGATTACGTCCCAGTTGTCTGCGCTAGGTATGCCACAACATAATGGTGTAACAGAAAGAAGGAAAAGGCTCTTATGGATATGGTGAGATCAGTGATGACTTATTCAAATGAACTAAATTTGTTTTGGGGACATGCACTAGAAACAATAGCATACATTCTTAACTTGGTACCATTTAAGCTAGTACCAACTGCACCCACAGAACTGTGGACTGGGAGCAAAACTAGTCTATGGCATGTTCAGAATTGGGGTAGTCCAGCACATGTGCTGAAAGGGAAAGCAGATAAATTGGAATCAAGGACAAATGTTTGTTTGTTTTGGTGGGGTACCCTAGAGGAACGAAAGTTGCTCTATTTTATAGTCCTAAGGATCATAAAGTCATTGTTAGCACCAATGCTTGATACTTAGAAGAAGACTATGTCATAGATCACAAGCCCAGTAGTTAGATTGTTCTAGAAGTATTAAGAGAATATAGACCGGAATAAACTTCTTCAACACCAATAGTACAAGAGGCTACATCACATGAAATTGTTGTTAACACACCAGTACCTTGTCGTAGTGGGAGGGTTATTGTTTCACCCAATCGGTATACGTTGTTGGGAGAATCTTGTGATTTGATCCCTGATGAACAACATGCCGATCCCTTTAACTACAATGAGGCATTACAAGATAAAGATGCAGAACTTTGGCAAAAGGCTATGAATTTAGAGATGGAGTCTATGTACTCAAATCAAGTCTGAGATCTTATAGAACCACCCGAAGGGATAAAACCCGTCGGAGGCAAGTGGATTTATAAGAAGAAGAGAGGAGCGGACGGGAAGGTTGAAACCTATAAAGCTAGGCTTGTTGCGAAAGGTTATACTCAAAATGAAGGGATCGATTATGAGGAAACGTTTTCGCCGGTAGCCATGCTTAAGTCCATCCGGATTTTCTTGTCCATTGCGGCTCATCTCAATTATGAGATTTGTCAAATGGATGTGAAGACTGCGTTCCTTAATGGCAATCTGGATGAATGCATCTACATGATGCAACCAGATGGATCCATAGCAAAAGGTCAAGAGCACATGTTGTGCAAGCTTAAGAAGTCTATTTATGGACTTAAGCAAGCATCTAGGTCTTGGAACATTCGTTTTGATCAAGCAATCAAGTCTTTTGGTTTTGATCAGTGTCCGGATGAGTCGTGTGTGTACAAGAAGCGCAATGGAAATGTGGTGGTGTTTGTATTGCTATATGTGGATGATATCTTGCTCATCGGAAACGATGTCAGAGTGTTATCTTTGGTATAGTTGTGGTTATCCAGCCAGTTCGATATGAAGGATTTAGGAGTAACCGGTCACATCCTTGGGATTAAATTTTTGCGAGATCAAGCAAAGGATGTTGGGTTTCTCAAGCTTCCTATATCGATGCGATCCTTACCCGTTTTAACATGCAGGATTCCGAGAAAGGATTGCTTCCTTTCAGACACAGGAGTCAATCTATCCAAGGATTAGTGTCTTAAGACATCTGAGGAGATGGAGAAAATGAAGGGAGTTCCTAATGCTTCAGCAATAGGAAGCCTCATGTATGCTATACTGCGAACTAGACTTGATATTTGTTTTGCTGTCGGCATGGTTAGCAGATTTCAGTCTAACCTTGGACAAAAAGATTGGACTGGTATAAAATGTATTCTCAAGTATCTGAAAAGAACTAAAGATTATATGTTGGTGTACCAGTCAGACAGTCTAGTGCCTTGTGGGTACACAAAGTCAGATTTTATATCAAATAAGAGTTCCAGAAAGTCAACATCGAGATATGTGTTTGCCCTAGGAGGTGAAGCCATGAGTTGGAGGAGTAGCAATCATGTATTGCTGATTCCACCATGGAGGCCGAGTATGTGGCAGCTTCTGAAGCAGCCAAGAAGCCGTTTGGCTCAAGAACTTCTTGATGGATCTAGAAGTGGTACTTTCGATACAGTTAACAATTTCAATCTATTGTGACAATAGTAGTGCAGTTGCTAACTCAAAGGAGCCAAAGATTCATAAGAAGGGAAAACACATCGAGTGTAAGTATCACCTGATTCGAGCGATCGTATAGAAAGGTGATGTAGCTGTGACCAAGATTGCATCAGCAAACAACCTAGCAGATCCTTTTACAATGGCTTACGTGCCAAGACTTTTGATAGTCGCGTAAAGGGCATGGAAGTGAGATGCGTGGCAGCATGGTTTTTGAGTCTAAGTGGGAGATTGTTTGAAACTTATACAAAAAGCCATGCTTTTATGTAATGGATTAATATTTAATTAGTTAATTATTAATCAGTTTTATCCCTTTTTGATGAGAATCTATTATGGGTAATGTTTGCATGATATAATTGTATATTGTGCATGTGTCTTTTATTTTACATAGTAGATGATCCAGTGTGTAGAGTACGGCTTACACACAGAAGATTGGATCATCGGTTCTTGTGGAATATAAGTTTTGGTTCACAATCTTAGATGGAATTTGACACACCATCAGTAGGATTGTAGTACAATGTTTTAGTAGGTTTGTCTTGACTACAGGGAACGGTTCTAGTTCCGACTCATTGTGCTAGTACATTTTGTGTGTATTGAATAGGACCGCTTTAACGGTAATTGTCTTAGTACTGACATTTTAAGACAATTAGAACCTTATAGTTATTAAGAATACTTATGCTCTTAATCCGGATATAATTAATACATATATACATTTAATGTTGTTGACTTTGATTCATTATAAAGTGAGACCTTTTTTCACGGTCAATAGTCTTGGTGAGTTGGGTCACGACATTATATGCATGAAATATATGGATATTAATTATTGATAGAATCCACGTCTCGTTAGAGATTGATGATACCCCCTTGAGTAAACTTATAAGTTTCGGTTATGTCAAACCCTGCAGTTGGATATTTGTATCCGACATATCAAATAAGTTAAGTGGTTAGTCTCAAGGTGTTTTATAAGATGTTGATTAGTGGGAGATTGTTAGTAATCGACATTTAATCAACGGGTATCTGTAATCTTAACGTGGGGAGATTAATAAGTATTTAATAACGTGGAGCTCGAAATATAATCGAGATAAAGATGAGAGTGCAATTATAATTCTTTAGTGGTGTGAATTATAATTTGTGAAATAAGAATAGAATCCAGGTGGGATTAGGTTTTCTTATTTACACAAGGAGCCCAGATTTATTTCTCCTCAGGTCCCTGCTTTAGCCCTATAAATATATCGTTATGTTCTCTAGGTCACATAACAGTCATTCAGAAAATTAGAATAGAGGCTGTGAGAGAGAACAAAGAGATCACGTAGAAGTCCACACTTGGCTACATGATCGAGATATAAGGGAATATGGCAGAAGATCATGAGGTACTGTCGAGCAAAGCTTGTTGCATACAGTAATTAGGTCTGTCAAGTTCTAAAATAAACAAGACAACCAGCGTTCGTGTCTACGGATGAGAGGTAAACCCTAATTCCGCCTTGTAGGGTTTGTGTTTATTTTTGTTGTTTAATCTGTACGCGTAATTACTGGGTTCTGGGATTCGTTTCCCAACACGTAGCACATTTCCCTGCTTTTATAGTTGCTGTTACAAAACCTGTCAATGACAAATTCAAAATTTTGGCGTCGAATCCCCTTGCATTAGTTGGATATCTGTAATATTTCCTCAATATGGGAGAAGACAAGGAAGAAGTAGAATTTCATCCCTTTACTGATTGGAATATTGGACCATCTTGGATAAAGGAGATGATGGAGAACAGGGGTACAAATTCCTTTGCTGATGCTTGGTGAAGCATTCTTCTTTCAAGAGAAATCATTATAGGAGGATTCATTGGTGGTTGCAAACAAGCTCATGTTGAAACGTATTGTCCAGCTCAGTTTCCTAGACAATTTGGTATGGTGCAAGCTATTCCATTCCCTTTCCCTGGAGATGTCAATGTTCCCCTTTATGATAGAAAAAAGGTTGATAAAATATCAGCTCTCACGCCTCAATGTAGAATTCAGGAGATCTACGACAGCTTTCAAGCCTTTTAGTTTTGCAATTGAAAGTCCCATTTTTGCTTAAGTTCTCAAGATGGTGGCACAACCTCATTGTGTTATACAATCAAACCACATCAGCCCAAGCTTTTGCAAAGCACATTGGATGCTCTACTCCAATTGAAGGTGAAACTCGATCTAGTTCCCTTTCTATATCAGATGATGGGTTTGGAGCTAAGAGAAAAAAACAAAGTTCAAAGGGAACAAAGGGAAGTGACACCAGAAGTGCAATCTTCTGCCTTAGTGTCTGTTGCTTTGGATGATTCTCCTCTTTGATCAGTACCAACTATGGTCACTAGATCTTAGAAGAAAAAGTCAACTCCATCTTTTCCATCAAGTAACTTTAGTTTCTTGTGTGATTGATATACCTTCAAAGCATTTCTGCTTCTCATTTATTTGTATGAAACACAGAATCTCCTTTAAAGAAGAAGACAAGAAAAGGAAAAGAATCTGCTCAAAATTTCTGTTTCTCCAACTTCAAAGTCAGGTAATTCTTTATTTCAAAAGTCCATGTTGATTTTCTGTATATCTTTCTTACTTTTCTCCTTCCTTTCTAATCAGTTAAGAGAAGAAAAGATACGATAGATCAAGAACCAAAAATTGATCCTAGGGAGGCTAAAACAACCAAAGTTTATGAAGCCTCCAAGAGAAGAAGGAAAATAGTGATTGAGGAACTAGAAGTGGAAGAAACAGAAGATGTTCTAATAGGCCAATTTGTAAAAGGTAAGCCTTAAGATTTCTTTCTTCAAACACTTCAATTTCTTTTTTGGCCTTTAAACTCAATTTCATATTACTCACTATTGGTTATTACTTCAGATCAAAAGGCAAAATCCAAGTCTACTGAGGCTTCAAAGATTCCTTCAAAGCCAAGTGGAAGAATGGTTGAAAGAAGTGAGATTCTCAAATTTCAACTAGAGGTCATAATGCAGGGTATGTCTCCTCATGTTATTAGTACTATTGCAAGGGCTTTAGAGGGGAATATATTGAAGCACCAATACCAATTGTCACAGGTCCTGCTGCAGGACCTTCCAAAATATTGCGAAGTGAAAAGATCACTGAACAACCTGAAGTGATGGTTGAGGAACAAATCCCTGGGGAACCCTTAAGCAAAGAGCCTTTACAAGAGCAAATTCCTGCAACTGAAGAAGAATTTGAACAAGACATTTCTGATCAACCTACAACGAAAGCTAAGGAGACCATTTCTAAAAATCCTCGAGATATTGGAATTGACAAAGTTGCTGAAGTTAATGTCTTAGCTCAGGTTGCTGTTGGATCTTCTTCACCTAAAGATGATATCAGTCTGTTCCCTGAGATTTTGTCAGGTACTGTCACTGCCAAAACTATTGAGCAAACTGAAGTGGCACTTAAACAGGTTGCTCTTGATCAACCACAAGGTGATGATTTTCAAGAAGAGCAAGTTCTACTAGAACAAATCCATCCAACTGAGGTACTGTATTTTATGCTTGCTCATGCTTGTGGCTATCATGTCCCTTAGAGAGCTAAACTTGATGACTTACATATTTCTTTTAACAGGGAACCAGTGCTCCTGCTAGTGCTGTTGTTGGTGATCTTTCCCCTTTGGAGCAGTTCAAATTGAGAGGGAGTGATTTCTGCCAGAGAATCACAAATCCAAGGGCTCCAACTCTTTTTCCAGAATCTTCTATTGCTCAGCTTAAAGCTCGACGTCCTTTATCCTCTTCTGACACAGTTAAACCTACTTTCTCTCAAGAAGAGATTCAAGAATTGAAGGAAATCTTCTAGCAATTTTCAGAGTTAGATTTTGAAGTGTTGGTTGAAGGAGATCTAAGAATGCAATTACAAATTTGCTGTCAAGCTGCCTGGGTACTGAAACCTGCCTTCCAGGACTTACACAGACAACTCTTGACTAAGGCTTCGGAGTTTCAAGTAAAAGCCCATCAGCTTTGTGATGTTTGTACAGGGATAAAATCCACGTAGTCCTGGATCACGTGCTTCCTTGATTCAACCCCTAATCTGCAAGACAAAAAAAGGGTTAGAGCGCCTTTGCCTCTCGTCGGCAAAGGCTCTCTGACGCCTAAGTTAGTATCTCGTACTCAAATTCTCAAATCACAATGCATATGAAAGTAATTCACAGCGTACCTGTCTTCATGGGTCTAATGCTTTATTTATAGGTGAGGATAACTTGTTGATTTAGGCATCTCGTGCCCTAGTTTCCTATTCTCTTTAGGAATCCTTTTCCTAACAGGACTTTCCTATTAGGCATCAATCTCCAACTACTGCTAGATCTCATTTTACAGCAGTCCTTCTTTCCATATAGGATTCCTCCCGATATGGGGCATACTCCTAATTACATTAGGACTTCTTATATTAATCCCTTGTTTTATGGGATTGCTTCTTATCTCATAAAGAGCCGTTTGTAGAATATTCTAGAATTTTACACCGCCCTACTTGTGGCGGTACCGTGCTTCCACGTAGCTCGGAATAACTCGTACATAGCTCAACTCATCACGCCGAGCTGAATTATGTATTCCAGAATGCTGTTTAAGCTGTATACGTAGCCCACCTAGCTCGGCCATATCAGGGGCACCCCTTTATGTCTCACGCCGAGCTAGTGCATCCTAATTTATTAGTTCACTCTTATTATTCTGGCCTTATTCATGGGCAAACAAGATCGACACAGGGCTTAAGGACTCCCTATGTGGTGCCGAGCTATTCTCCCTCTCGTGGTGAGTAATTAGGGCACGTGCTTTGCCCTTCCCAAGGGTAATTAGGTTTTACCCACTCCAATGTTCAAGAAAGACATCTCCAAAGGCAAAGCTTGAAGGCAGCACTGTCAAGTGCAGAGGATGAAGCTCAAAGTGTGACTTCTTCCAATGAAGCTGAAGCTACCAAACTGCACATATTGAAAGAAGAAGAAGCACGTTTGATGGAAATTTTTGGCTGTAGTCAGGGGCGAGATTGCTCAAACTACCCCTAAAATGCACACTCTTGTAGACAAAGCTTCTTCAATAGTAGAGACTATGAAAGACCTTGATGATCAACTGCGTCGAACTACTGATCAAGAGGAAGTTTATGGGTTTGTTTGTAACAGAGGTGCTCAAGTGTTGAGTGACCTAAAATATACAATTGTATGTTTTTAAGTAATGAATGAAATGCTTTGTTATTCTTTCAAATTCATATCTGTTTGAACTGGTTGAAATGTTGATCACATCACTTGAGTTATGAGTTTCAACCATTACAATTGCTTGATCTTATGACTATCTTGAATAGCACAAGCAAACAAAAGACAAACTACTTTTAGTTTTATCTTTTACTAAAAGATTCCCAAATATTTGGGACATAAGCCTTTAGATATCTCCCATTAATTTTCCTTCTATGGTTGTAACCATTCAAATCTCTTAAATGGTATGCCCCTCTTTTAAGCACTCTATGCACTTGGAAGGGGCCTTCCCAATTATGAGCCCATTTTCCAAGTCCTTTCTTTCTCTCTTTAATAGGAAGCACTAATTTCCATACTAAGTCACCTATGTCAAAGCTTCGAACATAAACTTTCTTGTTGTAGCTTTTAGCTACTCTTGCTTTCTGCATTAAGATTTGATTTAGAGCTTTAATTCTTTCTTCATCTACCTCTTCAAGCTCCATGGACATTGCTTGATGGTATCTTCCAATATTCAAATTATTTTGAGAAGCAACTCTTTGTGATCTTACCACAATCTCCATTGGTAATACAACATCATGCCCATAGGTTAGAGCAAAAGGAGTAGTTCCAGTGCTAGTCCTCTTGGTGGTTCGATATGCCCATAACACATTCAAAAGCATACTTGGTCATTCTTCTGGATTCCTATCAACCATTCTTTGAATACCTCTTTTGATAATTTTATTGGTTGACTCTGCTTGACCATTTGATTGAGCATAATAGGGAGTCGAATTGATTAGAGAAATTCCATGAGTTGCAACAAAAGCTTTTACTGCTCTACCTTCAAAAATGGATCCATTATCTACTGTTATAGTTTCAGGAGATCCAAATCTGTAAATAATGCCTTTGATAAATTCAATGACTTGCTCTTGAGACACACTCTCAACGGCTTGAGCCTCAACCCATTTTGTAAAGTAGTCCGTGACAAGTAAAATAAATTTATCTTCATTTCTAGAAGCAGGATAAATCATGCTAGTCATATCCATTGCCCATCCTCTAAATGGCCAAGGCTTGACTACATAATGTAATTTAGTAACAGCTAATCGTTTAAGAGGCCCTGTCTTTTGACAAGCTTGACATTCCTTTGCATAATCAATACAATCCTTAAGAATAGTAGGCCAATAGTATTCATACATTTGAATCAACCATCTCATCTTGATTCCTGCTTGATGAGTTACACAAATACCTTCATGAACTTTTGCCATAACTTTAAAAGCATCAACCTTATTCAAACACTTCAGCAAAAGCCCATCTGCACTTCTTTTAAATAGCTCCCCATTATACATAATGTAATTAATAGATCTTAGCCTTGTTGTTCTATCTGTCTTGGCATTAGGTTTTGTCAAGTAATCAACCAATGGTTGTCTCCAGTCATTTGGACTAGAGGAAACAGTGATTTCATCTACTTCGAAGTCAATATTTCTATCCTTAAGCATAGGCAAGGATTTCCTTAGAGTCAACTGACAGAACTCTTTGCTCTCATCAGTGATAAACTTAAATCCTGATGCTCTTTGAGCCACTGCATCTGCTTCTCCATTAAAGAATCTTGGAACATAAGTGAATGTAATCATTTGGAATTGCTTAATCAAAAGCTTTACATATTGATGGTAAGGTCTCAAACCAAGACTATGGCAACTAAACTCTCCATTTACTTGGTTTATGACTAACTGAGAGTCTCTAAAGACTTCAACTATATCCACTTTTAAAGTTATCAGAAGTTCCAAACCCATAATTAAAGCTTCATATTTTGCTTGATTGTTTGTACATTCTCCCTCATTTATTTGAAAACCAAATTTGGTTTTCAAACCTTGAGGAGATTCCAACACAATTTCAATCACAGCCATTTGACATGTATTCGAACCATCAAACCATATTTTCCATGGTTTAATTGTTACTGTGTGAACATCTGCTATTTCTGGAGTTTCAATGCCATTAGGATGATCTGCCAAAAAGTTAGCTAAAACTTGTCCTTTTACTAACTTTTGGGGAACATACACAAGGTTGAATTCAATTAAAGAAACAATCTATTTCCCAATTCTGCCACTAAGTACACGTTGAGATAACATATACTTCATAACATCAGTCTGGGAGATTACATAAGTTACTCTAAGTATCATATAGTTTCTTCGAAGCAAAGAACAAAGTTAAACATAACTTTTCTACTGTAGAATACCTACTTTCACAGTTATTTAAAAACCTACTTAGATAATAGATATCTTGTTCCTTGCCTTCATCATTGTCTTGAGCTAACAAAACTCCTATTGAGTCATAATTTGCTGCTAAGTACAACTTCACAGGCTTCCCTTTTTCAGATGGAACTAGAACTGAAGGATTGATCAAGTACTCCTTGATGGCCTTGAAAGCATCATCATGCTCCTTTGTCCATTCGAAGTCCTCTCCATCCTTCAATTTCAACAAAGAAGAAAAGATTTTAGTTTTCGCTGCAGTATTAGATATAAATCTTCGAAGAAAATTTAATTGACCAAGAAATTTCTGTAGTTCTTTCTTGTTCGAAGGAGGTTAAGCCTCAATAATAGTCTAAGCTTTATTCTTATCAACTTGAATACCTTTGCTATGAACTAAATATCCCAAAAAATTTCCTACCATGACAACAAAAGCACACTTAGCAGGATTCAGTTTCAGTTGATAATACTTCATCTTTGAAAAGGTTGTCTTCAGATGTTGTACATGATCATCCATTGATTCTGATTTGACAATGATATCATCAATATAACATTCCAAAACCCCCCCCCAATTATTTCATCAAAAATAGTGTTCATTGTGTAGACACCCCAAAATGAGGCCATCGTACACGTTTTTATCCCCGATGATGAAAAGAAACGCCCGGAAAGCCTCTCAGATTGAAACTCTTCAAGTCAACAAAGTCACCAGTGCCGCATGGCACTCATCTCTCACACACGAAGCTAGTCATGCACGGCATGCTTTTTGGATATTGGTGGTGGAAGTGTGCCAGACGGCACAGTTGGTGTACCGCACGGTACAGTTTGTGTGCCGTACGGCACTGTCATACATCAGATCGACTTTTGCAAGTGTTCCAGTAGCTCAAATGTTTGACAATAGGTTCTTTTGATCAGCATGTTTACTTGCAAGATGGAAAGGATGTACAATATCCATGATTACAAGATGTGGACATCAAGTAAACATGGGGACCAAGCCGATTACTACGCCTATATATATGCCGATCAGTTTTGGAAGAAAAGAATGAGAAAACCATGAACGAAAAATCATGAAAAACCTCTCTCAAATTCTGTCCTAATTCCACCCTCAACCAAAACTACTTACTACCAATACTCTCTAGCCCCAGAAATCATTTTCATACTCTCCAAAGCAAACCCAATCGAAACCCGTAACCTTGCTCCCCTGTTTTCATTCCAAAACCTCCACTGATCACCACAAATTCGATCAAACCAAAGAATCAATCATCCTTGTTGTTGTACCAGAGAAGAGTTGGAGCCTAGAGGAGGTTCGAGCCGTGCTTGAAGGATCAAGAAGGTGTTTCAATTCGAGAGTTTGCAACCGGAGGTATAATCTCGTTTCGCCAAATCTCTTAGTTTTGGTACCCTGAGGGGAGGGGTGACAAGTGTGGGATGATCTTCCATATCATCTCCACATTTGGTATATCCATGTCATAGCAAAGGTTAGTTTAATTTGAAACCTCCCGGTTGCGTCGTACGGTGAAATTATCGCCTAGTACGGGGTAATTTATTAAGGAGGAACATTTCCTACTTAAACACATTGTTTTCTTATCTAAAATAATCTGTTTTTAATCATGTTTCATGCCTTATATGTGCTTCTATTCAATAATGTCGAAAAATTAAAGTTTGAACTGTTTGTGAAGGAAATAGTGCCGCACGACACTCCTCATGTACCACACGGTACACTTGGAGTGTTGTACGACACTCTTTTGAAAATTTGACCGTTGGAAGAACAGTGCCGCACGACACACTTTTTGTACCGCACGGCACTCTTTTTCAAATATGAAATTTTAAAACAGTTCCTTTATAAATAGTTTGGAACTTTGATTTTCTGTTTTAATTCTTTGCCGTGATGTTTATTATCATGTTGTTTGTTATTTACTATTTTTATTATCATCATCTGCTTTGCGTGATTAATTGTTTATTTGTTAAAGTTCAGCAATAAAAAGTTTTCTAAAAATCCCACAAATACTTAGTAGAGACCGATTTTTAATCGAGCGAGCGAGGTGCATTAAAACCCTTCCCCGTTCGTAACCTGGCTCCCGAATCCAAAGCGAATCTCTGGTTTTTCAAATTGTTTTCTAAATCATTTTCTAAATCGTTTTTAAATTGGTTTCTCGGGTCCTAAACTATTTCCTAAAAACCCGGTTGGCGACTCTGTTTTTCAAACAAAACACTTTTTTAACAAAACCAGCATGGAGGTCGACCATCCACAAATGGCGACTCCGCTGGGGATTCTCAAATTAATCTCTAATTTGATGTTTTTTTATACTTATGAACTTCCCAAAAGCTTGTCAAAACAAAAATGGCTAGCGCTATTGCAAGGAAGGAATGGCGGACTAATAGGGCCTCGCCCGGCCATCTTGACTGGAGCTTTTTGGGTTGTTTGTCTGTGTAAAGATATCAAAGAATAGATTAATTTGGAAAACCAAGCTTGAAAAATATTTGTACGAATTTTGAAAACGATTTTATTGCTGAACTTTTGCATCACGTGCATCGATGTTGGATAAGCCCCGCTGCTGCGTCTTGGTTACCCTACCCAATTCATTGGTGTTAGGACATCCCCGGATGCTCAGCAACCTTGGACTGTGATGAGTTAGCTTGCCGCTTGACCTTTGCCATGTAGTACACTTGGCATTGGGAGGCAAATATTGGCTCTAGTCTGGGGGACCCCCTAAACCAAAACCGGCCTTTGCATATAGTAAACCTAGAACCTTCCAACCTAGGACAGGGACCCACATATTAGGATTATGTGATATATCATGTTATGTGTTTATTGCTTTCTATATATCCTGTCATCATTCTGCATCCATTTGTATTATCATGGTTAGTTGGACCCTATGCTGTCGCATTTTCCCGCGGTCTTAAGAGGTTGTCCTGTCCGATGATGAGTCGTGCATTCCAATGCACGTTGTTGAGATTAATTCAATCCTTAGAATAACAATTCAATCCTTAGAATAACAAGACTTAGGAAAATCAAATCAACTTGATCCTTAACAATTCCTTGACAATGACCTCACAGAAATTAGGAGCAATTGACCCAAGCTGGGACAGTCGTCCCTAAGATCAAAGTTAGATCCTTGAAAAGGAATCATCGAGAACCAAGTTGGTTTAATTTTCCCGAATCCTGCTATCCTAAACAAAGGATAAACTGTCAAAAGAAACACTGAGGATCGGGGCAGCCTTTTGAAGACCCATTTTTGCATAGTCTAGGAGACTTTAAATCTTTGGAGTTTGGAACACCTCCATTGTCAGCCGTGCTCGAACAGGCTCCTTGTAATCTAATCACATTTCTATCCAGATTTCAGCAGCCTTATTGCTCTGCCTTGGATGGTCACGAAAGTTGACTGGCTCTGGTTCCAACACACAGGAACTTAACCTACTGAGTAGTCGACCTACATAGGGCTGTTGAAAACTTTTTGAGACTTAGGTTTGCATACATGACGACACAAATATGACATTCCCATTTTTCAAAATAAAACAAGGAGGGGCATTTATGAGTTTTGCTTTACTGTCAATTCTTAGCCATTCAGCCAAACAAGAAAACCACCCCCAACTCCACAAACAACCATTCCAAGAACACAAGCCTAATGCCCAAGTCAACCAAATTTCCCTTAGCTCCACTCTAGATGACCAAAGCTCCACAACCCAAAATTTTAGCCAAGCCATGCCTATCATGTAATATCCCAAATTTTCAAAAAAAAAAAAAATTTGTGATATTTGTAAATATTAATTTTTCCTAATTTAATTTTACCCAATTTTGACTTTAGTTGACCATTTGCGGATCTCTTATTTATTTATTTATTTAGTTATTTATATATATATATATATATATATATATATATATATATATATATATATATATATATATTTTTTTTTTTCCCTTTAGACGAGTTAGTGCTCGAGGTGCACAGAATGATTTCAACCGACTTGTCACCAGTGGGCCCGGACGAACGGCCAGAATAATGTGCGTAATGCGGAGGATGATTTTGAGCTACACAGATGACACGAGCACGACTACTACAGTTGTGGGACCCGAGTCAACCAGATACGCTCACCTGGCGAGCGCATCGTAATGCGTGTTTTACTTTCAAGATTTTTCCAAATGATTCCGAGCACACGGTGACGTCGCCCTCGATTTTCTAAGTCAGTGCGAATATTTTGGTATTTTTCTGAGATCGAAGCCCGGACAGTTCGAACACTACTCGGAGTAAATTGTACTGCATTATATCATGTCGTGTTTCGCGCCTCACCCATTCCCCACGCCTGCTACCCATCACCGCTACCATCACCTTATTCCCACTCCCACACTCCATCTCCTTCCACACTCCACCCATCACCTCATACAAAACCCACACTCCAACTCCTCCCCTCTTTCCCCTTTTGATTCTGGAAAAACAATTAGAGAGAGGAAGAAGAAGAGAAGAAGAAGAAGAAGAGAAGAAAAGAAGAAGAAAGGAGGGAAAGAAAGAAGGAGACCACGGCTGCCACCACCTCCGGCGACCTCCACCGCCACAGCCAGCCACCATCTACACCTCCCCAACTTCATCTCTGCATGTATAGCTCTCACCTCCCTCATTTTTATCAATTTTAATCACAAATATTCGTGTATTTATGTTGGTATATACGGCAGATTTCGTACAGGAAACTGAGTTACTGTTTTTGGTCGATTTCGCCTTCATAAACTGTTAATTAGGTTTCGATTCCTTCTTATGATTTAAAGTACACTCATAGCTCTTTCTTTTGCCGCTGGAATCGCTCAAATCCATCAAGGATTCAAATTGTTATGAATTTTTGAAAATCAGATCTGTAATCTGGAAATCTGTTTCAAGACAGATTCGTATAGCCACTGTATTTTCCCATTTTCTCACCTTTGGAGTATGAATTTGACTTTGGTCCCTTCATAGCTTTTGAACTTCGTTTTACTACAGAACTTTTGACACTAGAATCACTCCAAAATATTAAGAACTCGATTTATGGTGATTTTTCGAAGTTGGGCTGTTTTGTGTTAACTCGTTTTTCTACAGACCCCTGTTTTGTACGAATTTTTAAGGGTATCATATGGGCTTCAAATGTCCTGATTTTTGGAATGATTACTCTCCTTTGTGACTAGTATGAGTGTGATTTTTCGTGGACATAAGTTCTTTGAAAGTAATGGATCGAATCCAACGTGTTTTGGATGTCTGTCTTTCCTCCATAACAGCTGTTAATTTTGAAACAAGCCCATTTCCTCCACAAACCATATTTTCGAACGATTCTTGTTTGAGAAGATAGAAAAATGTCTTATCTTTCAAACCCAACTGGTCTCGTCTGATATGATGAAGTTTTGAGTGAGTTATAGCCATCCAAAGTTCAGTAAAATTCTTTCGGCTACATTTTCCAGACAGCTCACTGTCCTTTCACAAATCTCCGTTTTTCTCATTGTTGGAGTGCGTTTTAGGCTTAGACTTCTTCATCAACGTTGTAGAGCACTTCGAGAGCTTCGTGTTAGACACAAGAATCGCTGGAAACGGACGAGGTTTGAACCCGATATCGCAGCCCAAAGATTCTGTTCGCAATGGAGTTCTTCATTGCCACTTGAAATACCACCGGACTTTACCGTTGAGCTTTTCGTCCGGACCAAAGGTAGATACCTCCTATCCATTAACCCTAAGTATATTTAGTAGCCTTAGACTTGATATTGGGGCTTGCAATGAGCCCGAACGAAATGATATCAAAATGTCAAATGGGTCGAGAAACCCACCAAACTGATTATGGCCGTAAGGCTTAAAGATGGTTAAAGATTGATTTGTTTAACAAGTGATGATGTGTATGGTTATGTTGTTTGACTGATTATTCATGTCCATTATAATTTGTTTTGTTGTCATAATTAAAGTTAATAATATTAATGTTTGTTTTGATGTACTCTAGTGATTTAATTGATAAACTTGGAGTTAAATTTCATTAGGCTTGGTAAATGATAAATTTTGTGATATGTGAATTATTTGAATGTTATTAATTGAGGTCTCATTTATTTCCCTATTGACTTACTGTAAACTTGAGGTGATAAATTATTGAATTGTTAGATTGGACAAATAGGTTCCCGGGGTTTGGTGCTCGTACTTAGAAATCACCTAGACGGTTAAGTTAATGGATAAATGGAATGATGGTTTCAGATGATATTGATGAGTTGAGAACTTTGAACGGCAGAGAGCCGGTTGATTGGCAGTCAGCCAAGGATAATGGAATTGAGGAATTATGCGGTATTGGATATACCTATGTGCTGTATGTGCATCTCGAGGCAATGTGCTGTATGTGCAACCTCACGTGCTGAATGTACGTCCTAAGGATATGTGTTGAATGTGCATCCTTATGCGCTGTATGTGCATCTTGAAGAATGCGCTGTATGTACATTCTCAAGGGGGGGAAGTGAATCTTGAAACGATGGAAAGCTGAATGCTGTGTGGATTTGAAAATGGATCCTTGTAATGGTTGAAATTCGAAACTCGTGATGAACGAAAATGGAACTCCGTGACAATTAGGGAAATGAAAATGTATCGATTGTAGTATACCAATAATTGGAAAGGAAGAGGAACAATGAGACGAGTAGAATGTTGAGATTAATTGAGAGTATGATTGCTCGAGGAAATTTTCACTGTGTTGAAGGTTGTTTATTAAATCAATTTATTTGATCCTTAATGTTGTACTGCCTTTATATATCAAATTGTGTATTACTTGTAATGTAAGGGTTGGTGGGTAAGAGTTAGCTATTGAGTGATTTATCGCTCACGGTGTTACACTTTGTGTGACCCTGGTATAATACCATGATGTTGCTTCGCGACTCGGACGTATTATGCTAGACTGTGATCAAGCAGGTACTATTGGTGTCGAAGGAGAGGGTTATTTCAGAGACAAGGGTTTTCCGGCAGACCAGACTCGGGAGGAGCCGTGGAATCCAGAGTTGAACCTTAATCTGTAGAACCCACCCCTTTATTTTTAATGTTGGATCTGTAATATTAATTTCTCAAAAACCGTACTAAGTATTTTGCAATGGGCTGCATTTCACGTTTTCCAACGTGTACTCTGATGGAAACTCTTTTTATTAAATTAATCCTAATTTGTTGTCTTAATTAATGCTTCCGAAAATCCGGGTCGTTACATATCAACAAAGTCAAAGCTCAAGCCAACCATTCTCAAAAACCACCAAGAACCCTTTCCCAATTCTCCAAGCCTCTGTCCTTGATTTATGAGAAGCTCCTCAAAACCGGCCTTATCAAACCACTCCTTCCAACACCTCTACCTCGAAAGCTTCCATCAAACCACAACCCAGATGCCTTCTGCGCCTTCCATCAAGTACCTGGTCATACTACCGATGAATGCCACCGCCTCCGTCATGAAATACAAGACCTCATTGACAACGGATCCATCCCTGCTCCACTGGTGAAGCCAAACACCTCTCTGAACCAATGAACCGCCAAGGACCATGCAATGGACCAATCTTCCATGAGTTTTGGGAATTTTCAAGTTTCGAATTAGAGTCTTCTCTTTTATTAAGTCAGTTTGTATTTCTATATCTACTTTGATGTCTATCTTCATATTCGAGTCTGTAATGTCCTATAGTCAAGAAAAAAAAGAAAAACCAAAAATAGAGTCAGCTTTGTAGTCCCGAACTACGTCACGACCTGATTCCTTGCAAAGGGATACGTAGGCAACCCTCAGTGGTTCAGTCACAACTTTCGCAACTTCCGGAAATCGATGTCTCGCTTTTGTGTTAGAATTGTCATAATAGACTTGAGTTTTTGCAATAATCCTTCCAGATGGAATTGTTTTCCACTATCATTTGAGATTCATGATAATCACTTCAAAACAAGGGATGATTTTTTATATAACCCTCAGCTCTCACAAGAAGAAAGAGTTCCAAGCGCCATTCTCCAACATCATCAAGGAGCAATGCTTTGACAAAAAAAAAGAAGCATGCTAGGTCGAAAACCCACAAGGGCGGCCTAGGCAAAAGTTAAGGCAAAAAGCTCGCTGGATCAAAACTTTGAAGTACGATCCAGGAAAAAGTTAGAGCATATACAGATTCTTTCTATTAAGTTGTGCAATTCAAAATGAAGAAAGGCATTCTTTGTTTTTATTTCCTAGATAAATATATCCCTTGATAGCCCCTTTTTTTTAGCCTGAATCATTTTCTTTGGAAAAGAACCTAGCTAGACAGCTATCCCCCACACTGGGGTGAATTAAGAGAAACGAAAGTGTCAAGTTATCAGCAAGATGTCCAGATGGAAGTGCCAAGCACATGATTGCTAGAGAAATGCCAGATTTTCAAAAGTACCAAATGCATGGTTGCCAGTGGCACGTCAGAATGAAAAATGCCAAGTTCATGGGCACAACCAAATGTGAAGCACTGCAAAGGAAGAAAGAAATAAAGTGCCTACCAAAAGCCAAAATGGGGCACAAAGGAAAAACATTGAAGAAAACAGAAAGGACACGCAAAAAGAGTTGAAGATAGCTGCTAGCTTTAAAACCCAGGGAAAGTGAAAAATTTTGGAGCCTTTATCGTTTCTTTGTCAAACCCAAAGCCTTGGCCCCGTTATAACCTAAATAAAGTCCTTTTAGATTGAAAAGCACAGCTTGATAGTGAGGATCCAAAGGGAACAGTATCATAAACAAATATTTAAAAAAAAACATCAAAAGTCAAAGCATTGCAAAACACCAGCATCTGCCAGAAGCAAAAGTCCAAACCGGGGCACCTCAGATCCTCATTAGCAACCCGGGGGCAAAAGTCAAAGTATTGCACAACACCAGCATTCGCCAGAAGCAAAAGTCCAAACCGGGGCACCTCAATGGAAAATCAGTGAATCAGCATCCCGAGGGCAAGGGTTCACACTAAAAATTCTTGTGTTTTGATAAAATAATCGATTTAAATAAACATTATTTGATGGAGTGCAACAATTTCAAAACCAAAAGACTCAAGTTCATGACAATTTCAAACATTAATTGTGGGGCACGTTTTGCCACTTCCCTAATTCTTGAGTTTGTCATCAGGTCACAGTCTTGTTAGAGTCCATTTCTTTGTCACGAGGTCGATCCAACAAAAAATAACCCACGTCTGTTATCTTTCAAATTCATAAGTAGTCAATCTCCGCCCAAATCGGGAGCATCTTTGTATAAGTCATTCGTATCGTCTGGGCCTTGTCCAAATTCACACATGGTCTTTTGTCTAGTCAACCCTTGGTGGTCTCGATATTCTTAAACTTGTGGAGGATGATTTCAAATGCATGGAGGAGCCTATGTTTGGATAAACAAGTCAATGGGTTTAGAACTGAAGTTTGACATCTATTGGGGCACATTTGTCCAAGACTGGGGCATGTCAGCTCAACGCCATACACCGGAGTCCAAGATTGGGGCACATCAGCTCAACACCATCTACTGGGAGAAGCACATACACCGAAGTTTAAGATTGGGGCATGAAAGCCCAAAAAGTTCAAGCCTCACAGAAAGCCAGAAAGCCTAAAAAGCTTTATCAAGAGATATTATCCCTGAGAGGAGCTCGCTGGACTGAAAACCACAAGGGCGGACAGTTCCAGGCAAAAATCAGAGCAAAAGCCTGCTAGGTTGAAAACCCGAAAGGGCGGCCCAGACAAAAGTTAAGGCAAATAAATTAGAGCTCGCTAGACCAAAAACCCAAAAGGGTGGTACTAGGCAAAATCCAAAGCACAAAAGGAGAGTGAAAATACCTGAGTGAATGCTAACCCCAGATTTGTAGTCTCGAACTACGTCATGATCAGATTCCTTTAACAAGGATATGTAGGCAACCTCACCTTGAGGCTCGGTCACGATCTGTTGAGTTCATTCCAAGTCGTTGTGCGCATTTCACATCTCTCCGATGGAGCCCGTAAGAATAACCGGATTTAAAAAGTGTGTTTGAAAAATGTTTCAGCAGACTCTGACATGAGTAGCACTTCGGTGGTTTCTGAATCTCGACATTGGGAGGATATTGGGGCAGCTTTCATGGCTCAGTATAATTACAATATTCAGCTTGAGATGACTATTCGAAGTTGGACGCAACGAAGACGGAGGCGAATGAGTCTTTTGCTGACTTCATCAAAAGGTGGAGAGGAGAAGCTTCTCAGATGATAGACCAGTCGTCGGAGAAGGAACAGATGAGAATCATTACTCGCAACCTGTCGCCGAATTTTGCCTAAACACCTGGTGGTATTTCAAGCTACTACAGACTTCAAAACCTTCTATGAAGAGGGCATTGCTGCCGAAGATGCACTCAAAATTGGCATATTTGAGAAATGAGAATCCACCAGATCCAAAAAAGTCTACTTTAGCAACAGCAATACCCTGCTCGGAACCAACCAACACAACCAAGCCCAAATCAGCTCCTCAAATTCCAACCCGCCAAAACCAGACCAGTAAACCAGAAAGCAACCTCAAACCTAGACCCTGTTCAAAAGGAAAGACAGTAAACCAAAAAGAGACACTCTGTTGCACCACCTACTTTCTAAAAAAGGAATGTTGTCGTTGTGTCGTCAAGTGTCGAAACCTGAGTCTCACGCAAGAGTCCTCATGGACAATTTTTCAATTAATCGTCCTTTGGGACATTTTTTCATTCTATCGTCCTTCGGGACAGTTTTTCAATTAATTGTCCTTCGGGATAGTTTTTACTCCATCGTCTCAATCAACCATCCTTCGGGACATGTTTTCAATCAACTGTTCGTCCTTCGGGACATGTTTTCAATTAAGCGTCCCTCGGGACATGTTTTCAATCAAACATTTTTCAATCACCGTCTCTCCTTGCAGTTTTTCAAACAACTTTTTTCAATCCACTGTCCTCAGCGATAGTTTTTCAATTTTTCAATCAATTTCAATCAAATTTTCAATCAATTTCAATCAACTTCAATCAAATTTTCAATCAATTTTTCAATCAACTTCAATCAAATTTCAATAAACTTCAATTAATTTCAATCAATTTTTCAATCAAATTCAATCAATTTTTCAATCAACTTCAATCAATTCTAATCAATTTTTCAATCAATTCCAATCAATTTTTCAGTCAACTTCAATCAATTTCAATCAAATTCAATTTCAAGACTAGAAATGGTCAGCTTTTCAATCAACCATCCTTTGAGGACAGTCTTTCAGTCGAGCATTCTTCGGAACAATTTTTCAATCAATTGTCCTTCAGGGACAACTTTTTCAATCAAGTCAATTTCAAAGATTATAAATGGTCAGTTTCTCAAATCAATCTGCCTTCTGAAATAATTTTTTTTCAAACCAATCTCTAAACTCAAGTCAATCAAACCACTCGGTTCTTCACGAGACCTCGCTGGTCTTGCGCACACAATTTTTCACGAGACCTCGCCGGTCTCGCACAAACCTTTTTGGGGACCTCTCCGGTCTCGCACAAACTTTTTGGAGACTTTCACCGGTCTTGTTCGAACAAGTTTTTAGGGAGACTTTCACCTGTCTCTCTCGTCAACAGCCTTATTGCTTTGTCTTAGGATGGTCATGAAAGTTGATTGGCTCTGGTTCTCCGAGAACTTAACCTACTGAGTAGTCGACCTAACCATGGCTGTTGACTAACTTTAATCACCTTTAAGGGGACCTTGCTGGTCTCACACGAATCTTTTGGGATTTTCACCGCTCCTGTTCAGCAACAACCTTATTGCTCTGTCTTGGATGGTCATGAAAGTTGATTGGCTCTGGTTCTCCAAGAACTTAACCTACTGAGTAGTTGACCTACCCATGGTTGTTGCTTCACTCCGAAAGCCCATTCCTCAATGGCACCTAAGCCCATTCCTCAACGGCACTAAGCCCATTCTTCAATGGCACCTAAGCCCATTCGTCAATGGCACCTAAGCCCATTCCTCAATGGCACCTAAGCCCGTTCCTCAACGGCACTAAATCAGGAGAGGGATCTCACTCGCTGATCTCGCTCTAATCTAACTCGAAGAGGGATCTCACTCGCTGATCTTGCTCTAATCCCTCTCACTCAGTTGATCTCGCTCTAATCTAACTCGGAGAGGGATCTCACTCGCTGATCTCGCTCTAATCTAACTCGGAAAGGGATCTCACTCGCTGATCTCGCTCTAATATAACTCAGAAAGGGATCTCACTCGCTGATCTTGCTCGCTGATCTCACTCTAAACTAACCCAGAGAGGGATCTCGCTCTAATCTAACCTGGAGAGGGATCTCACTCGCTGATCTCGCTCTAATTTTTGCTCTAACCCGGAGAGAGATCTCACTCGCTGATCTCGCTCTAATTCTCGCACTAACCCGGAAAGGGATCTCACTCGCTGATCTCGCTCTAATCTAACTCGGAAAGGGATCTCACTTGCTGATCTCGCTCTAAATTAACCCAGAAAGGGATCTCACTCGCTGATCTCGCTCTAATCTAACTCGGAAAGGGATCTCACTCGCTGATCTCAACCTAATTTAACCCAGAGAGGGATCTCACTCGCTGATCTCGCTCTAAACTAACCCGGAGAGTAGGGATGGCCATTTCGGCCAAGCCGCCCCTATCCAACCCGTCCCCTACCCATTCGGGGAGGGGATTCGGGGATTTTTTCCGGGATCGGGTAGGGGATGGGAATTATTTTTTAAAAATTTCAGGGATCGGGTAGGGGATGGTATTGTCAGTCCCCTACCCGAACCCCTCCCCGATCCCCGCCCCGCCCCTCCCCGCATCCCCGTTTACACACACACACACACACACACACACACACACATATATATATATATTTATTATATTATAAGTTTTTAAAATTTCTTTTCCACCACAGTACTTCACAGCCCTCATTAACCCAACTCCCACAGTCACCGAATGAAATCTGATCCGTTTGGATCTCTGAACTCTCTATCCTGGATACATTGCCATCCTTCCAAAAAAAAAAATGCTTACCACTTACCAAGAGAAACTGTGTGTTATCAAATTAGATTTCTGTATGTCGAAAATAGGAAAATGATTGCATATACACGAGGGGTTTATGGTGATTGCAGTTTCGCCAGTCAAAACTACACCACTTCAAAGGATAAATGCAATTGAAATGTAAGAAAACAACCAAACCAGTCACTGCACTCGTCTTGGCCAACGTCAATCTTGGTTGCTTCAGATCACCAACATTCAACTTTAATATGCCGATTATTGAATTCTTTGAAGAAAATCTCTAGTTGTCTATGATGGGTTTATTCTACTAGAGAGTGAAAGAGACGAAATGGGTCTGAGATATAGCTGATTTCTGTTGGTGGGTTTTGAATGTTCAGCAATCTTCTTGATTATTGAATCCTGTGTGTTGCAGTTGCAGATTACAGATTGAATTTAATAGGTAATGGCAACCAGATTGCACGGATGGAATGGAATTTTGGCCGTGGGGGTTGAATTTAATGGGTAATGGCATGGACTAGTGCATGAATTTTTGGATCCCCGATTCCCCGTGGGGATCCCTGTTCCCCGCATCGGGGCGAGGATGGAGGTTAAAATAAAATCCCCGGTGGGGATCGGGGAGGGGATGGGGATTGATATAGGTTCGGGGATCGGGGATGGAAGTAGTGGTATCCACCCCCTACCCTCCCCATGCCCATCCCTATCGGAGAGGGATCTCACTCGCTGATCTCGCTCTAATTTTTGCTCTAACCCGGAGAGAGATCTCACTCGCTGATCTTGCTATAATTCTCGCTCTAACCCAGAGAGGGATCTCATTTGCTGATCTCGCTTTAATTCTCGCACTAACCCGAAGAGGGATCTCACTCGCTGATCTCGCTCTAATCTAACTCGAAAAGGGATCTCACTCGCTGATCTCATTCTAAACTAACCTAGAGAGGGATCTCACTAGCTGATCTCGCCCTAATCTAACTCGGAGAGGGATCTCACTCGCTGATCTCGCTCTAATCTAACTCGGAAAGGGATCTCACTCGCTGATCTCGCTCTAAACTAACCTAGAGAGGGATCTCACTCGCTGATCTCGCCCTAATTTAACCCAGAGAGAGATCTCACTCGCTGATCTCGCTCTAAACTAACCCGGAGAGGGATCTCACTCGCTGATCTCGCTCTAATTTTCGCTCTAACCCGGAGAGAGATCTCACTCGCTGATCTCGCTCCAACCCAGAGAGGGATCTCACTCGCTGATCTCGCTCTAAACTAACCCGGAGAGAGATCTCACTTGCTGATCTCGCTCTAATTAACCCAAGGAGGGATCTCACTCGCTGATCTCGCTCTAATTCTCGCTCCAATCCTGGAGAGGGATCTCGCTCACTCATCTTGCTCTAAACCTTTAGGGACTTTCACCGGTCTCGCTCGTCAACAGCCTCATTGCTTTGTCTTGGATGGTCACGAAAGTTGATTGGCTCTGGTTCTCCGAGAACTTAACCTACTGAGTAGTCGACCTACCCATGGTTGTTGACTCACTTTAATCATTTTGGGGACCTCACTGGTCTCACTCGAATCAAGTTTTTTGGAGACCTCGCTGGTCTCGCTCTAATCACTTATCACTGTTCACGAAGCCTCACTCGCTGGTTTCATTCATAACACATCGTTCGTTGAAGAACAATGTGGCCACCTTCACAATCCAAATCAGGTATGTTTTTTATAACTCATATAGTTACATGATCCATCATTTTGCATCTATATGCATTAGCCCCGATGAACTACGTTGGTCTGATCCCTACAATGGGGTACGTAGGCAGCTCTTACAAGCGTGGCTGCATGCATCACATTTTACTTGTTTTGTTTTCATACGAGGACGTTCACATCAAGGGGTGTCTTCTATTTTTGACGCGACTTCCACCACACAATGATTGTAAGCCTCGTCAAAGAGGGGCAACTGTAGACACCCCAAAATGAGACCATCGTACACGTTTTTATCCCCGATAATGAAAAAAAATGCCCGGAAAGCCTCTCGGATTGAAACTCTTCAAGTCAACAGTGCTGCACGACACTCATCTCTCACGCACGAAGCTTCAACAGTCACGCATGACGTGCTTTTTGGATATTGGCGGTGGAAGTGTGCCAAACTGCACAGTTGGTGGACAGCAAGGTACAATTTGTGTGTCGTACGACACTGTCATACATCAGATCGACTTTTGCAGGTGTTCCAGCAGCTCAAATGTTTGACAATAGGTTCTCTTGATCAACACGTTTACTTGCAAGATGGAAAGGTGCTTGCGACCTTGGATTGTATCGTAGATGGTGTCGCCCCAAGCGTAGGGCCTAGGTCGGCAGTAGCATAATAACTCGGAAGTCCGAGATCGAATCCACAGGGACCGAACGCACCCAGTGTGAGAATTGTCTTGCAAGTGTAGGATTTTAGCCTTAAAGCGGCAAACTTGGCTTTTGGAGTTTGTTTGGTGGAATTCTCTCGACTTTGAGAACGACTCAGAAGACTAATAATGACAAATTAAACTAAGGCAAAGTCTAGGGGTATTTAACGACCATGACTTGGGATAATCCATCCCCTCTTGATAACCGGCTCGGGGCATCGTTAAATGCCCCCGAACGGAAGATTTAGATTTTAAAACTATTTACAAGAAAATGTGTTTACCAAAGATTAGGGTTTTTCGGTTGATTTGGCAAACGATTAAGTTGACATCGCCCTAAGCATCACACGTGCCAAGTAGTCAAGCTCTTGGCTACGTGTGATCAAAGAGATAAACAAACTCAAACTTTGGTACATAAAAGTGCAACCCCAAATATGTGATAAACAAGCAATGTATACTATTTGTCGAGATGGACGGATTAATCCCAAGTCATGGAGTGTTAATCACCCCATGACTAAGCCTATTAAACTACTCACTCATTATGCTAGAAATCAAGCCTAGAAATTTGTAGAAAACCAAAAACATGCTTAATAAACTTGAAAACCGATTTTTATGGTTAATCCTAGGTTTGCCTACCACATTAACTCTTGAGAAAATCACAAACAACAATTACTAACTTGAGTTTAAGAAGGAAATGACTAGAAAAGAGAGAATACAATTTAACCGATAAAAACGTAAACAAACTTGATTTATATAGAGATCCAACGAGTAACTACAACATTAAACAACAAGAAATTAAAGGAAAATGAAGACTGACTTGATTAATCTAGAGAGATAAAGCTTAACAAGCTATGGAGTTTTTACTAGAAAAACTAAGGAGGGAGAAAGAAGTAGGGAGAGAGGAGGGTATTTATACTAAAAGCCCTTTACATTGGCTAAATATCCCAAAAACATACTATAAGTGGCAAGTTTCCATAAATGGAAGATATTAAAGCAACCAAAAATCTGTCAAAAATCGCCAGAAATGAGTTTGGATCGATCCAACCATTCTTTGAATCGATCCAAAGTGGTCTGTTGAAGAATTGATGAAGTTGGATCGATCCAAACCTTCTTTGGATCGATCCAAAGGCTTTGGTGAAATTTTGATGAAGTTGGATCGATCCAACCTCCCTTTGGATCGATCCAAAATGGACTGGTCAGGCAGATTTTTGACCCAACTTCGTGGGCATGCCCCGGCTTCGTCCGAACTCGGAATGAGGCGATTCTTGAACCGTTGAAAAGCTCTATGAGTCTACTTTCCAACTCAATTAACCTCATATTCATAGCCTTTGTATCTTGAAAGTAATGAGCCTTTTTCTATCAGTTGGTCATATTTTCTCGAGGCTTATAACTCCAAATTTCTTGTTCTTTTGTTCCGGACCTTCCTTGAACCTTCCAAAGCTTCTTGAATCGACTTCTAAGCTTTGGCGATTGTCCTCCATGGCATTGCAGGAGCTTGAGTACTTTCGGATACAACCGGAGATTATTTGGAGCTTTGGACACACCTTTTAGCTCCGATTTTCTGAAACTCATCAAAAACACAATCCGCGCAAAATCAATCGTATAAAGGCACCAAATGCACATGTGTGTGATCACAACGAGTGAGATAAGCCCAGATATAACCAACATTTGGGGCTTATCAAAAGGCTATACAATAGCCATGATTACAAGATGTGGGCATCAAGTAAACTTGGGGACCAAGCCGATTACTACGCCTATATATATGCCGATCGGTTTTGGAAGAAAAGAATGAGAAAACCATGAACGAAAAATCATGAAAAACCTCTCTCAAATTCTGTCCTAATTCCACCCTCAACCAAAACTACTTACTGCCAATACTCTCTAGCCCCAGAAATCATTTTCATACTCTCCAAAGCAAACCCAATCGAAACCCGTAACCTTGCTCCCCTGTTTTCAATCCAAAACCTCCACTGATCACCACAAATTCCATCAAACCAAAGAATCAATCATCCTTGTTGTTGTACCAGAGAAGAGTTGGAGCCTAGAGGAGGTCCGAGCCGTGCTTGAAGGATCAAGAAAGTGTTTCAATTCGAGAGTTTGCAACCAGAGGTATAATCTCGTTTTGCCAAATCTCTTAGTTTTGGTACCCTGAGGGGAGGGGTGACAAGTGTGGGATGATCTTCCATATCATCTCCACATTTGGTATACCCATGTTATAGCAAAAGTTAGTTTAATTTGAAACCTCCCGGTTGTGTCGTACGGTGAAATTATTGCTTAGTACGGGGTAATTTAGTGAGGAGAAACATTTCCTACTTAAACACATTGTTTTCTCATCTAAAATAATCTGTTTTTAATCATGTTTCATGCCTTATATGTGCTTCTATTCAATAATGTCGAAAAATCAAAGTTTGAACTGTTTGTAAGGAAACAATGTCGCATGGCACTCCTCATGTACCACACGATACACTTCGAGTGTTGTACGATACTCTTTTGAAAATTTGATCGTTGGAATGAAGAACAGTGCCGCATGACACACTTTCTGTACCGCACGGTACACTTTGTACGCCGCACGGCACTCTTTTTCAAATCTGAAATTTTAAAACAGTTTCCTTTATAAACAGTTTGGAACTTTGATTTTCTATTTTAATTCCTTGTTGTGATGTTTATTATCATGCTGTTTGTTATTTACTGTTTTTCATTATCATCATCTGCTTTGCGTGATTAATTGTTTATCCGTTAAAGTTCAGCAATAAAAAGTTTTCTAAAAATCTCACAAATACTTAGTAGAGACCGATTTTTAATCGGGCGAGCGGGGTGCATTAAAACCCTTCCCCGTTCGTAACCTGGCTCCCGAATCCAAAATGAATCTCTTGTTTTTCAAATTGTTTTCTAAATCATTTTCTAAATCGTTTTTAAATTGATTTTTCGGGTCCTAAACCATTTCCTAAAAAATCGGGTGGCGACTCCCTTTTTCAAATAAAACACTTTTTCAACAAAACCGGCGTGGAGGTCGACCGTCCACAATTGCTCTTTGATAAGTAGCACCTGCATTTTTGAGCCCAAATGGCATTTTGACCCACTCAAAGGTCCCAAGATTACCAGGGACTCTAAATGCAGTTTTATGAATATCTTCTTCAGCTATACAAATCTGATTATATCCTGAATGTCCATCCATAATAAACATGATCTTGTGACCTGCAGAACTATCCACAAGCATGTCTACTATAGGCATTGGGTATTCATCTTCAGGAGTTGCAGTATTCAGATTTCGAAAATCAATGCAAACTTTAATCCACCCATTTTTCTTAACAACAGGAACAATATTTGATAGTCATTCTACATATCTTGTTGTTTGAATGAAACCAGCATTTAAAAGATTTTGAATATCTTTCTTAACCAATACTATGGTTTCAGGAGACATTTTTCTTGAAAGTTGTTTAAAAGGCTTGCAATTAGGTTTAATAGGTAATCTATGCTCAACCAAATCTGTACTCAAAACCTGTCAATTCTTTATAACTCCAAGCAAAATATTCTTTGTTCTCCTTAAGCACTGCAATCAACTTGGCCTTTGAAGTAGCATCAAGCTCCTTATTGATGTGCACAGTGTTCGAAACAATTCCATCTTCCAATTACACTTCTTCTAAAGGATCTTGGGAATCTACATAGCTTATAAAAGCCTCTTTGATTATACTTGGCTTTAACCCCCAGTCAGATTTTTCTGCCAATGATTCTTCCCACTCATTTGTTTCTTGCAACTTTTGATCTATCTCTAGAGCCATAAACTTAACTAAAGCCAAAGAGTTGGCCCCTTCGAATTATGTCTTGGAGTTACATCCAAGCAGCGTCATCTAAGTGGGTTGTCTGATTCATAATCAACTGCTTGTTTAAGCGTTGATTTTAACTCTGTCAATTCTCCAATTTCCAACACATTGGATGGAGGGGTAGCAAGTTGTGCTATTTCACTTAAAGGGATGATCTCAAATTTATACATTTCAGCCTCTGCGCAATTTGCTGAAGTACTGAATGGGTGAGGATCTGCTTTGACCTCTTCAATTCCTACCCATTTTCCATTTTCATACTTCACAATCATTAGAACTTGATGCATTGAAGAAGGAATACATTCATTCACATGAATCCAATCCCTTCAAAGTAAAGTATTATATTTACTTGTGAAAGTATCCACAACAAAGAATGTTGTGTCAGTCTCCACCTGGCCAACTTTCAGGCGTACAGAAACAATTCCTTTAGGGCTTTTACTTTCACCAGTAAATCCAGCAATGGAAGTGCTAGTTGGAATCAATCGAACCTTTTCTTTTCCCAACTTCTTCAGAGTCCTGCATGGCAAGATGTTTATTGCTGCACCATTATCAACCAGAACCCTGTTTAGCAATATCCCATCAAATGAAGCAGAAATGTATAAAGGTTTCAAATGATGCTTCATATCACTTGAAGGTGATTTGAAAGGATAAGAAATGTAAGTATAATTCAAATCAACAATTAAAGGATATTCAGAATCTGAATCTGGAACAAATGTTGCTTTCTCCTTAGAAGTTACTTCTGGTTCCTCCATTGCATTAGCCCTGACAAGAAGATCTTCTTCCTCTTTCTGAATCTTAGAAATTATTGCTCCACATCCATCATTCCAACCATTATCATAGGTTAAATCATATTCATCATCATCAGACACATCAATGATCTCTACAAGGGCAACTTCTGATTGTAGAGCCCTTCGAACTAATGAGCAATCTGGTCCAAATGGTCAAAAATTTATAGAAGAAGGAAATACTATGTTAATTTGAACTTCAGGCAAAGTTCCAAACTGATTGGTCCTTTCTCCATGTATTTGTTGCTTTGATTTATTTTCTGTAATCTCTACCCTTTCAGTAGATTCCATTGCAGAAGTTTTCATAGGGGACAATGTTTCAACAGGAGACCTTCTCCTCCTTTCTATTCTACTATCATGGCCTCTAATAAGCCAGATTGATAGCTTGCCAAGGAATTTGGAGAAACAAGACTATTTTTATGCACCTCATTATCCATTCTTCCAGCCAGACTTTCCAATGTTTCCTTTTCAGATTGTATAAACCCCCTTCTAAGAGATTCCTCTGAGTCTTCTCTTTGAAACATGTTAAACCTTGGGTTAAACTTATTACCCCCATTAGAATTATCTTTTGAGGCATATTCTTCCATTTGGAAACTTGTATACCTCCTTTGCAACTTCCTCTTTTGAGTCCTTGTTAGCATGGGGACCATTTGAGGTTTCTTTGTCTTTGGATCTCAAACTAAAACCCATTGACCAGTAGGAGCATTTGGAGGTTTGACCATCTTATTGCCAAACTTGGAAGAAGCCTTATAACCTTGGAACAGTTCTGGTTTTACTTTCTTCAAAAACCAATCAAGAACTCATTTGACCAAAGTAAATTGGTCTTCCAGCACTTCATTTTCTTGCTCCATCGGAGACTTTCCAGTGTTAACCTTCTTCGAAGAAGGATAATCCCTCTTCGAAGTTGGTGAAAATGGACTAGAGGGTACATTCCTTTAAGAAACCAACCAAGGTTTCTCATTTTTTTTCATGATTTGGACTCACCCAAGGCTTCATTTCATTGTTCTGATCCAAAGCTTTTCTTTCCATCCTTTTTGGAAAGAAATCAACCCCCTGCCTGTCCAGGTCTTTGAAAATCAAGTAATTAACTCTGCATTCCACACACAAGCATTCCAAAAAGGATGCTTCAAGCAGAGGGAGATGAGATTGTTTAAAACCTTTCTGAGAGGAACTTTCTGATGCATACTTTTGCTTGTTGATCCTCCCAACATTATTTCGAAGTTGACCAATCTTTGGTCTCCCTCTAGCAAATTGCACAGAGTTCATCCCAACATGCACTTGGTTGTTCTGCCACACTTCTCGAACTATTTGGCCAAAGATGTTGGCACATTTGTGTTAGCAGTCACCTCTTCTATCTTTGGAAACATGATCCTTCCTTTCTTAATCTGCTCTTGGATTCTGTCACAGAAAATATTACAATTCTTAGTTGAATGAGTCCAAGAAGCATGCCATTTACAATAATTCTTTCCTTTTGTTTCTTCCAAAGTTGGAAATTTAGCATTCTCAGGCAATTTTATGAACTTTTTCTTTAACAGATAATAAAAAATGTCATCTGCCTTAGAAACATCAAATGAATAAACTTTACTGGTTGCTTTCTTGTGAGTCCTTGGTGCTATAGAAGAATCCTTTCGAACTAAACTTTCACACACACAGCGATCATGTTCAATAATTTCAGCAACATCAATTTCATAAGTGGGATCTCTATAATATGTTGAGTAAGAAGAATTATTTCTATCAATATCTTCTTCTAGTAAATATTCATATCTTGATGCTTTGTAAGTTAGATCAACCAAATCTCAAAATTCAGTAGAATCGAACTTCTTCCTAAGTTCCCTACTTAAACCATCTTGAGCAATTCTAACAAATT
This sequence comes from Vaccinium darrowii, assembly GCA_020921065.1. Classification (NCBI taxonomy): domain Eukaryota; kingdom Viridiplantae; phylum Streptophyta; class Magnoliopsida; order Ericales; family Ericaceae; genus Vaccinium; species Vaccinium darrowii. The sequence goes on from CM037154.1 coordinate 25,336,291, forward strand.
CAACTTCTGGTAATTGAAGTTTACATTTGTTCCTAGCCCTTTTGAATTTAGCAATAAATTGGGCAGCCTTTTCATCAGGCTTTTGTTTCAACCTTGCTAAATCAGCCATGGTAACTTTAGGTTCAGTTTGATAAAACTGAGCATGGAATATCTCTTCCATCCTTTGCCAATTTGGAACTGATTCTGGCGACAAATTAGAGTACCATTTAAAGGTTGTTCCTATCAAGGAATTAGAGAATAATTTCAACTTAATGAGCCCATTATTGCCCAATTCCTTACACTGGGCAGTAAACCTAGCAATGTGTTCAGTTGTTGATTGTTTCCCATCCCCATGAAACAAAGTACAATCTGGAATCTTAAACCCCCTCGGGACTTCGAACTGCCTATCTATCCATTTTGGATAAGGATTTCTATATATTTTAGTTTGTACCCCCCGAGTTAGAGGCCCATAAACTTCTTGCATGAGGCCAAATATTTCATCTCGAAGGGATTTCCTCCTAGATGAACCCTTGGGTTAACTGGTGGTTCCAAATTTATATTTCTAGGCATATGATCTTTTGGAAATCTCTCAAAAGGTCTATCAAAAGGTCTGGGTTGCTTAAAACCCCCTTCCTGCCTTGCGAAAGGCTCATATAGGTGGTTCGAATGCACCCTTCCCATCTCTGACACTCCTGGATATTTAGGAATTTCAATTTCTAGATTAGGCCTCTTCGAACGAGTCCTATCATGGAAATAATTTCCTGGAGTAAAGTCATACTCATCAAACCCATAATCATTATTTTTAAAACCCTTATCCCCATCTAAACCATCAAAATTAGGTTCGAAAGGGATATTAGTGGTTTGCTTGTATGTTTTCTTAGGCTTAAGAGTTTGATAATCATAAGTCTTTGCAGGTTCATACCAAGACTCTGGTATATCATCTACAATTATAGGTTCTTTTCCAGGCCTTGACTTATGCACTGTCCTGTTATTCTTAGTGTTCATTTGAGAAGCTTGACCAATTCCTACATTTTGATCTTGGCCATTACGGGTTTCTGGACCTATTTGAAGGCCTTCAACCTGTTCGTTCTCCTTAGGATTAACTATTATTCTCATCTTTTGGCGTTTGGCCAACCTGAGAATCATCTGCTTGCTTCCTAAGTTTTGAAGCCATTCAACACTTTCAGGTGTCCCACCGGGCGTGTCAAAAATGTGTTTGGTTCTTTTACTTCTTTGCAATGGAAAATGATTGTGTGCGAGCGTACCAGAGAGAGCTTTCAATCTTCTCCCTCCGTTAAACTTTGGAAAACCAAATTTAACCAGGCGATTGTGTTTTAATGGTTCAATTACCTTAATTAAGAGGATTTTTCTTTTAAAGTGAAGAAATACAAACCAATAAACTTAGGAAATCAAATAACAACAAAGAAACAAGATACTTTGATTGATAAATCAAAGGTAAACTTACTTCGAAATTGTCTTCAACTTCGAATAAAAGGTAACAAGAACTTCGAACAATTGATTGTTACAAGAACAACCTAGATCAATTTCCTAAACTACTTCCTAATCTACTTTGAACTGAGTTGAAATCCTAATTCTATTTGCCAATGAACAAACCAAGCATCATTTGTTTGATAGTTGTTTGTTGAAGATTTGTCTGGTGGCCTTTTCACTTTTCAACTTCTTCTATTTATAGATACTGCTTGTAATTTGAACTTCCCACTCAAAATATTTGAACTTGGCTTGCTTCGAACTCTATCATTGCACTTCAAATGGACAGTTTCTTCCCTCCAACACATCTGAACTTGGATTTCTTTAAACTTCCTTCAGAAGTTTTAATTTGAATCTGCACGATTACTTAGACATCTCATATGGTTAGTGTTAAGGAAATAACTGCCTTACATAACTTTTGCCACGCGTTCCAACTGTCAACCATCTCGTTCTATATGTTTACATGTGTATTCCATGCAAACGCCAGTTAAAAATGTGGCTTTGAAGTCAGTTTTTTACTCGTTCTCTGGCTTGTAACTGCCAATAACTACCTTTCAAACTGAGAACTATTACGACATCGTATTAATCCATTTTTGCTTCATTGATCCAGTACATTTTCATTAACATACATCTGCCAACATTTGACATTCTTGGTTACGTGTTAATTAATTATTGGATTTTGTTAATTTTATATGTAGACACGTAGATGGACTAAAGGAGATGAACAACTAGCCTTGTTTATTAGAAAGAAAATCGAGACCCCTATTTGTTTTTTTTTTTAAAGTGCATTACTTCTCTCAAGGAACAAACTTCATACAATATCATTCATTAATATATGTTTAGGTCCTTTTTTGCAATCAAAATCTAATGTGAAACAATCCGATTGTTACAGTTCATCCCAAGGACCTAAAAATATATTAAAAAAAATCTTGGATTCAACTAGTTCTTCACACCAATAGGGGCAAAAATTATTCAAGTTTGCATGTTTGTATTTTTTGAGTTTTCAAGAAATCAATAACTCTCAGAGGCACTGGGAAATGGCTCCATTTCCTATCATGTATTTGGAACATAAAATCGGTGCAGACCAAATGAAAAATAAAATCAGATAAGCACACTTCAAACAACATTAAAATCGTGATTAAAAAAACAACATTGAAATCATGATTAAAAAAAAGAGTGTTTCAAAAGAATGAGTTCTTACTCTAGTAGTTGGTCACGACTTTGAATAGGGCTTCGACGGTGGCCCGTGGTGTTTAAGTTGGGATACTGCATCTCTTCTGGTGCGGTGGTCATAGCCGTAAGGGGGAGGGTCTTCGAGCGGCGGGGAGTGTTGGTGAAGGGATGGCCATACGCCTCCCCAATCTGTGAAGAGTACTAGAGAATGGGTTAGATCAGACACTTGGGGCTTGATGAGTTACAGGTTTTAGATCAGTAGTGCCCAAATCAAAGCAGGTCCAATTGGAGTTGAATATGGGGTTGTTATATATATATATATATATATATATATATATATATATATAGAGAGAGAGAGAGAGAGAGAGAGAGAGAGAGAGAGTCGAGAATGGGGTTGGACATGCGAGAGCAAGCAGTGCTTTGAAATTTTACAGATCGACATAGAGAATGCCATAAGGAAGAAGATAGGCGAATGGTTTGAAAAAATTATTAGGTGTGGTAAAAGACTATGGAACACTCATATCAATGGCTATAACTTCGTCAATGGCTCTTTTTTTTTTTTTTTTAACGGCTCTAATTGCCTTCAACGGTTCAAATTTTTTCCCACTGTGCAAATCAGTAGGGTTAAATTCAGTCCACACCACAGTCACCAAATGGAAGGTCGAAATAATACATATTTTTCAACAATAGTGTTCAATTGTTTACCCTTATATCCAAATTGTTCCTTTCTTTTAAATGTACGAGAAAGTTTTCTACTTTTTACATTCCAAAAATGCCCCCAACCTATTCTTTTAAGGGAGCTTCTTCGATAATGACATGGTATAGAGGTCAATCATGCAAATAGGACATAAAATAATTCTTTAATACCAAGAGGACAAATTAACATCACGTTCTAAAAATGCCCCTGCTAGCCCATGAAAGTGTCTAAACCCCCAAACCCCTATGAAAGTGCCTAAACCCCCAAAACAGTATGGAAGTGCCTAAATTTCTAAAATCCTATGAAACCGTATGATACCCTAAGTGCCTAAACCCACTATACCCTATCCCGAAGAGTCTAAACCCCCTAAAATTGAACCCACCCCAAAAATTGAAGAGAGAGAAATTAATTTTGTCTCATGCCATCAATTACTACCCACACAAGAGAGAGAGAGAGAGAGAGAGAGAGAGAGAGAGTGGCGTGGGCGAAGCAAGAACTAAAACAGGCACTGTGCGGATAGAAGAGGAGGAAAATTGCCGGGCTTTCACATGGGCGGTCAAATGTTGGGTTTTCCTTTCTTTTCTTTTCTTCTTCTTCTTCGTTTTTTATTTTTTTTATTTTTTTATAGCAGTTCATAAAGGAGGCTTTGAGAGAGTTTATTAAGGGTATTTTTGTCTAGTGTTGTTGTTGAGCCCTCAAAAATTTCCCGTCAATGTATTGGAGGCCTTAAGGCCGTGTTTGATACAAGGATTCATCAGTGAGATAGGATTGTGAGAGAGGTGGGACCCCACATGTTTGTTCTGATTTTTATGGTCTCGATTCATAATCCTAAAGGATTACGGATCCTACTCTTTAATCGGATTCACCAACCCAAGTGAGGGGTGTTATTATGAAACTTGTCCCATGGGTTTGAAGACACAAAGACAAATATGACCTTCCTCATTTTAACAATTGACTCCATTATCCCTTAACCATTGCATACAAATAGTATATACACACCGTTAGTTATGATGCAAATGTGTTACTAAGAGCATCTCTAGTGCACTACCTAAAAAATGTTTGCTAAAGTGTACACCTAAGCACATGTGGGACCCAATTTTGTGTGCTAAGAACTTAGTTAGCTAGCTAAGGAGAAATGCACTTTAATGGAGCTCCCTAAAAATGTTCATTATCTTTTAGAGTGGGACCCATTTAAGTGGTCAGGGGTGCCAAGTGGTCCCACAAAATTCTCCTTTCCTTCCCTTCTCTCTATCTCTCTCCTCTTTCTCTCTCCTTAAGTCACTCCCCAAATTTAGGTAGTCACTTAGGGCACTTTAGGTAGTGAGGGGTGCCGCCTAGGATTTTAGGGAGCCAATTTTTGTGCACTAGAGACCATTTTTTGAGGTTTTTCTTAGCTTACTAGTTAGGGCACTTTAGGTAGTGATTTTAGGTAGTGCACTAGAGATGCCCTAACTCCCTTTCATAACCGTGATGTTTACACTTCTTATTTTTTATTCTTCAATTCTCACTCTAATATACTCTCTCCTTCTTTTTTTAGAGTCCGAATTCCTAATTCCAATTGCTAAGGGCAAAATGGAAATGTATCAACATTTACCCACTAACTTTTCAAAATGGACACTTATTAAGGGTTAAATCAAAATGAAATACTGAACCCAAAATGAAATACTGAACCAAAAAAAAAGAAAAAGACAGATGTAGTATTTTTTTCTCTGGTGCTTCGGAATGTCAATTCTTACTCTAATATATATATGCTTTTGAAAAGTGGGAAAAAAAATTCAGAACTATATGTTAACTGATCAAATTAATAGTTCCTGAATTTGGTCCAAGGGCAATTTCTGATACCATAAACCGAATGGAAAACGAAAAATGGTGTTCTTATTGTAAGGGTAAAATTGGAAACAAGTAACTTTAATCCAATCTTAATCTAGGCAAAACAAAGATGATATTAACAATGCCATCATCTAATCCTGTGTAAAACAAACATGAGGGAAGGATTCATCCCTCATTAGCAATCCCACCTCATTATCAATCCTTCCAAAATGAAACCTCATATCAAATAAGGCCCAAGTTAGGCTGGGAAAAACACCCTTTAAAGCCCCAAAATTGGGCTTTCGGCAAAGGGTGATTCTATCTGCAACCCGTTTATGACTTCATACAGCCCGATTGCTAAATACAACCCGGTTGATGTGGCAAATACACATTTTTGCTTCATAAAACCCGGCTAAGTTCCCAAAATACCCTTAGACTAATTTTTCACCCAATTTTTTTTTAAAAAAACTCCCTCTTCCCTTCCTCATCCCCTCCCACCAGTGAACTTCCTCATCCATCCATCCCACCCCACACCCATCACCAGCAACGGTCATCACCAACGCCACCCTGAGATTCCGACTGGCGATTATAACAGAAACTGAATACCGAATTTCTTCACCATATTTGGTAAACAATTCCTGAAAAACATAACCTATGTCGGCAATTATAAGTCAAAACATGGTTCGGACATTAACTCCCGAAATTTGACATATATTTCGGGCTTCAACTACCAAATTGTTAGTACAATTTCGACAATTAATTGCCGAAAATATAGACGTCTTTTCGGGATTGTGCTACCGAAAACAAAGCGAACGCAGACCTCTCTTACAAATTAATGGGTTAACTTTTGGCTCGTTTTTTGGTAAAAAATCTTCACTCTCCACTTCTGTGCTTTCTTGCATTGCTTCGATCTTCTCTATTGGTGGAGTTTAAAGTTCCTCCATTACTCTCCAAAAAAATTTCTTCAAAAAGTAATGAGTGAGATTGATTTGAGTTTTTTGTTGAGAGAGATGAGAAAGGAGGAGGAATGTATTTGGTTTTGATTGGTATTGAGTATTGAGGAGAATGAAGGATCTAAAACCTAAAGGGAGGAAGAAGAAGATGGCTGGCTGTGAAGAAGAGGGAGAAAAAGAAAGAAGAAGAGTAATTTAAGGGGCAAGATTGTCTTTTTTGCATGAGGGGATTTGGTATTTATTTTTATCGGGCTGCATGTAGTAATTCATGGGTTGCCAATAGAATCACGCTTTGTTAAATTGTCTCTTCTTTTAAGGTTAAATTTCATAGACATCTATTCCAATTTTCCATGAACACCTCCTAACCTTTAGAAATGTCCATACACACCCCCTCATCTATGAATGTTATCCAGTTTGACCCCTTCTGTCAAAAGGCCGTTAAGTATCAAGGACCAAAAGTATAATTTGGACAAAAATACCCCTTCTCTCTCCCCCAACCCTTGCACTTGGGCTGAGGCTTAGTTGTAAGGACCCGTAATTTTGCATAATTTTTCCGGAATAATGTTGGGTAAATGTGAGGAATTAAATTTTAACTAAGAGAGGTCAATGTGTTAATGGGAGAGTGCATTGGGTGTTTTTAAAGTGCATTAGAAAGTTGAGGGGTGTAAGTGTAAGAGGTGAGAGCATTTAAACACTTGTAGTCTTGCATTTTAAAAGAAAGAAGAAGAAAAACAGCCCCTCCTCTCTCTCATCTCTGCCGACTACTCCCTCTCTCTCCTCTCCTCCATTTTCTTGCCACAAAACCTCCACAAATCCATAAAATCTCAAGTCCCCTTCATAAACCCCACCTAAAATCACCTCCTCCACGCGTTTTGAAGCTCGGGTTGCATTGGTTTCGCACCGGAAGCACCCATTTTGGGTTGGAGCAATTGGAAGCTAGGGTTTTTCAATTACCCATTCATTTCAAGCAAATTTCTTGAGGTAGGAAGACAAATTCTTCTCCCTCTAGTTGTATTTAGATGATGTATAGCATATACTTGCTCCTTGTTCTCAAATTCCATCTATTTCTTGGATTTCTTCCATAGTGAGTTTATTTGAACTTGATTTTGTGATCTATGGATTGAGCCCTTGATTGATGCTATTGTTGGTTGTTTAGCACTCCTTTGATGTCTATTAATCACTCTACATATTCAATTTTTGGCCTAACACTACACAATTACATTTGGGTTGAAATTCCACACCCACAAGGGTGAAAATCTGATTGTTTCTGGACAGCAAGCTGCTGCCCCTGTTTTCCAGATTCTGTCCCCTGTTTTGGGGTGTTTTCGGGCTAGGGATGGCAATCGCGACCGAACCGATGGGTACCCGAACCGAAACCGGTATTTTTCCCCGAACCATAACCGAAATATTACTCGTGGGTTCGGTTCGGTTTCTGATTTGAGATAACCGAACGGGTTCGGTTCGGTTCTGGGTTGAGGTGATACCCGAACCGTTAACCGAACCGAACCGTAAACCGAACCGAATCGAAAATTTTAATTACACATTTACCCCCTGTAGTATATGTTAATAATATTTAACCCCTACTATATATATATTGTTATACAGCACAATTTACATTTTAGGGTTAGGAAACAGACTTGAGAGTCCAGAGAGAGGCGATCATCTCTCTCTTATATCGGCAGATCGACTCCTCCTCAGCTCAGTCCTCACCTAGACCTGGTAATCTCTCTCTCTCTCTCTCTCTCTCTCTCTCTCTCTCTCTCTCTCTCTTCCTCTGAATCGACAGCAAACATCCCTAATTGCTCAATTCGCTGTTCCTTTTCCTCTGTTGTTTGTAGGTCTCTTGACTCTTCTCCCGTAGATCTGATCGACGGCGACGCTACTCCTCTGAATCCGGCCACCCGTACGTCTCTCTCTCTCTCTCTCTCTCTCTCTCTCTCTCTCTCGTAGATCGACATTCGCTGTTCCTTTTCCTTTGTGTTTTTATTGACAGCCATTTGTTTTCTTCCATCGGAGGAGGTCGGAAAAGCCTCATTTTCCCTTTGGGTTGTATTTTGCCATCGTTTTTTTTGTTGAAGACATGAAACTTTGTATCTGTTTATATATAGGTAGTAGATTTTGCATTTATATGCTGGGTATAACTTTTTCTTTTTCAGTTATATTTACTGCTTATGATGTGCGGTTTGTACCCCATACAATACATAAAATGAGAAAAATGATGCACAACATGTATCTCACTTTGACAATCAGAGTATACCTTGTTGTTTTTCCAAGTGTATGTATTTGCATCTTTTAGACCCAGGTGATGAATCATTCAAGTGAGTATGACCATTCAAGTGGCTAAATGAATTTAAAATGACATTAATACCTTGTGCATCAGTTTTTGGACACAAATACGAGATCTATTTTTTTGAGTCCCACTGTCACTAATGTGTGCAACAAACAGGTGATCTAAGTGCTGCCACTGATATGTGAAGGACTGAATGAGCAGGTGATCAATGAGCATGAGTGAAGGTCGAAGGAGCATGAGCGAAGGACTGAAAGCTGTGAAGCACTTTATGTTTTTTCCCCTTTATGTTGTTTGTAAATTTGTAATTTGAACTAACTCCTGTGGTGTAAGGTGTTTTGGAACTAAGTAACTGCTGTTAGAACTTATAAGGAATGCTTGATGTGGTGTAAGGTGTTAGAACTTTGGATTTATGTCTCCTGTGGTTGTAATTTGAACTTAGAAGGAAGGCTTGCTGTTGTTTGAAAATTTGTCGTTTGAACTAAGTCTGCTTGTTTGTCATTTGAACAAAGTCTGTTAGTTTGTCATTTGAACTAAGCCTTCATATGCTGCTACTGCCTGCTGTGCTTGAAAATAATTACTCTTGTTTGAAAATTTCTCTCACGTTGAAAACCAATGTACTCACTACTCAGTACTCTTGTTTGAAAATTTTAAAATCTGGTTCGGGTACCCAAACGGTTCGGGGATTACCCGAACCCCGTTCGGTTCGGTTACGGTTTTAAGATCAACTACCCGAACGGTTTTCGGTTCGGTTATGGGTACCCGTCTGGGTTCGGGTAGTGGGTTCGGTTATACCAATAACCGAACCGAACCGCCCCATTGCCATCCCTATTTCGGGCCACCCTTCGATGCCCGTTTGGTCCCCAATCGTCCATATCTCCGTACATTGGCCCTACAACATCATTTTGAACACCGAAACCATCTTGAATTCATGAAATTAACCCTTGGACACGTAAATTAATACTTTTTATGTTTCTCGTATCGGACACGTGTCGGTTGACACATTTTTGGCGAAAATGGTGAACTTTTGAAACAAAAATGGAAATTTTGAGAACCTTTGAAAGACAAGTGTTTTGAGGTGATTTAACTACAAAAAAAAAAAAGAACTCTAGGGATCCCCGTTTGGTGTCCCTAGCCATGGGTGCACGGAGCCCGCGAAATCCGGCAGGGGTGCACGGAGCCCACGAAATCCGGCAGGGGTGTACGGAGCCCATGAAATCCGGCAGGGGTGCACGGAGCCCAAGAAATCTGGCAGAGGGATACTTCCCTATTAAAATGGATGAACATTTTCAGATGAAATACCGGTTTTGATGAATTTGGCTCATTGGGTGAAAATTTGGCTTTGATATGCGAAAATGAAGATTTTGGTAACTCTTTGGATACTAGTAATTGTTTTGGAACACTGTGACACGTCTTGGACACTCGGATACATTTTAGTTACTTCGTGGTCATTTGATAGCCTTCCGTTCATTGTTAACCTTGTACATTGGTCGTATCCATGCCCATACTCATCCATTATGCATGTATCATGTTTATACACCTAACGGTGGTAGAATAGTTTTCCTACTGGGCTAGTGAGCTCAACCTATCAATTTTCAGGTACACGGCATGGAGCATGAGGTGGATGCTTGGAGTGTGATTGCATGACATTGGAGCACATTCACGCATGAAGTTATTTTCCCATCTTTGTATTTTATTTTTGAAAAGATGGTTTTGTAACTTCCATATGGTTATCTTTTGACTCTTTGATTAATGTAATAACTCTTAAATTCCATATTCATACTTTGGGATTCGGTTATATTTGGTTGGACTTATGGACTATTTTTGTGAGAATGTAATATTTGACTTTGACTTCTCTAATGGAAATGATGAGACTTTGACTTCTCCACGTGGATTTAATTTATATTTGGTTTGTTAAAATTGAGGGCGTGACATTAGTTTTCCATTTGATAAAATGGAGATTTGCTAAAATCAAGTGGGTGATTTTAGCAAATGAAGTGGGGAGGAGATTTTATTTCCATTTTATCATCCACTTGATTTTAGCAAATCTCCATTTTATCAAATGGAAAACTAAGCCTGAGAAAACAAAAAATAGTCGTTAGGGAATACAAATTTCATCAAGAGAGAGAGTGCACTCCCCTTCTTCCCCAATCATATTTTTTACAAAATCTACCAAACTTCTGTTTGGTTTTATCATGGGATCTGGTTCTTCTCTTACCATCAAAACCCAAAGGGGTTCAGATCGTATGTGGGTCTGTTCTCTCTCTGGGTAACTATCAAAACCCACCGCAATGAGTAACTAACAAAATCACATGGGTGATGGTCCTCTCAGCCCACCGAAACTCCATCTTCTGCTGCCAGAAGATGTTAGCAAGCATAATGGAAACCAGAGCTGGGCTATTCGTAGAGTCCAAGTATATGAAGATTTGTAGCTTCAACATTAGATGAGTCCAAAATGGAGACCTGTTTGAGTATTCACAGAGCATTTTGTTCTTGAAGGTTCAATCCAGATCTTCTATGGGTTTTCTACAGCAACAAATGGGGAGCTGACCATTTCTCTGTGGCGTGGTCGTTTCACCACAACAACTTATTGGAGTGAGAAGTTCGTCCCTCTCCTCCCTCAGGAGTACAACCCATCATCTTGATGGTGTTCAAGCCATGGAGTTCATCCTCCAGATGGAACTCCATTTTCAGTCTGTGTGTTTTCTATTCCACTGGAAGACCACGGAACATGGTCATCACTTCCACCTTGAATCACCAGTACCATAGAGGCATTTGAGATGAGGTCCAACTTCCGAACAAACTCTACCACGGCGGCTTAGTTCCTCCCGTTAGGTGTTGTTGGTGGCACGGTGGTGAGGGTAATACCATAATCGGTTCTGATTGCTAAGGTGGGCTCACAGGAGGAGGTCTTCATCTCTCGTTTGCATCTGTTGGAGCTAGGGTTGAAGGTGGGATATTTCGTTCATGGTGTCTCCTGGGTTTTCCTGGATTAATTGAAGAAGAAGAGAGTAGAGAGTGACATCTACTCTCTCTATGCAAGTGGGCAAGCGGCTGGTCCTAAAAGGCAGTGACACAGTGATGTAGTAGCCTTTCGGCTGAGTCAAATCTGTTGGTCCTTATCAAGGACAGCTATCACCTTATTACTCATGTATCAAAAAATCACCCTTATTACCCGTGGGTAATTTCACGCAAGTTTGTGGGTAATTTCATTACACACAAATTATATTTGGTTACAGCTGTGTGCAAGTACAAAAGGCATGTGCCTTTATACACGCAAATCAGATTGGGAAAGGGGACCCGTGGGGTCCCAATACTCAAAGCAAAATGCTACTCTTTTGCTGCCGACATTAGGCCTTTTGTGGGCCATCGAATCACACCAAAATGGGACTCAAAATTTGTATACATTCCGGATTTTGTAATTTTGTAGGCTGATATGCCCAGTTTTACGAATTTTTTGCTTATGCTTATTTCCCACCCCGGCGGGATGTGCCGGGAGTACCCAATTTTCTTTTCTTTTTTTCTTTTGTCCTCCCTGAGATATGTCCCTTGTAGACTGTACATTCGCTTAACCCCTTTTAATTTCAAACTAAATTACCAAAAAAAAAAAAAAAAAAAAATTTTCATCAAGAGTAGAATTGGCTGTGCCCCCTAATTAAGGGAACCTTTTTAGGGACGGTGTAGTCGACAACGAAGAAATTGGGTTTCTCAACAGCGAGAGCTAAGTCGTTTAAGCTGGGGCTGTTGACCACGGTGGCGGCTGTCATGGATACCCGAAGCTTGACGTTGCTGGAGTTAATGGCGATTGAATGGGAAACTGATAGTTATTTTATTCCCTTTTCCAACTTCAACCTCATTGTTGCTAGCCACACAGAGAGAGAGAGAGAGGGAGAGAGATGGGGGTGGGGGATGTTTTGGAGTTGAATTGGAATGAATACGTTTCATCGACGGGGGATTAAAGACGTACGAGAGAATACTGGAGCAATTTTGTACAGGTTATTTTTGTTCTTTTTTTTCCTGCGACTATTTAATTTATTCATTTCTTTTTCTCCCCCATTAGAAATGTTTGATTTTGCTCAACGTATGTATGTGAGACTGATTTTAAACTATCTAAACGTCCCAATGCCTAAATCATACTTTTACTAGTTATCTTTCAACAAAATTACGATTTTCTGTTGGTATAATTTCAATTACGGAATTGATATGATGGTATTTTCGGTTTACTTGGGTAATTTGAAGTCTATATCAATATATGGTCAATGGAGGTCACTCAATCTGTCTCTCCATTTTTTCTCTCTCTCTCTCCTCTCTTTCTCTAGATGGATTATACATGCCAAAACAGCGAACAACGGCGACATCAACGACGACATGCTCACTCCTACCTCCACCTCTGGCAGTCATCGGCGACAGCCACGTAAATCGCTGCCCTTTGTGGGATTAAGATCGGCAAACCTGAAACGGCGTCATCTTCGTCGATGATCTTTGAGCTGAACCCCCACCTCCAACTCCGACAACTTTCCTCTGGTTGTCAATCAAAAAAAAGAAAAAAAAAATGTTTGATTTTGCTCAACGTATGTATGTGAGACTGATTTTAAACTATCTAAACGTCCCAATGCCTAAATCATACTTTTACTAGTTATCTTTCAACAAAATTACGATTTTCTGTTGGTATAATTTCAATTACGGAATTGATATGATGGTATTTTCGGTTTACTTGGGTAATTTGAAGTCTATATCAATATATGGTCAATGGAGGTCACTCAATCTGTCTCTCCATTTTTTCTCTCTCTCTCCTCTCTTTCTCTAGATGGATTATACATGCCAAAACAGCGAACAACGGCGACATCAACGACGACATGCTCACTCCTACCTCCACCTCTGGCAGTCATCGGCGACAGCCACGTAAATCGCTGCCCTTTGTGGATTAAGATCGGCAAACCTGAAACGGCGTCATCTTCGTCGATGATCTTTGAGCTGAACCCCCACCTCCAACTCCGACAACTTTCCTCTGGTTGTCAATCAAAAAAAAGAAAAAAATGCTTATATAGTGAAGTGTTGATGTATGCACGGACAAATCTAGAATTCGGTCTTGGATTATCAACATTCAGAGTTTGGATTCAATTTGATTGTAGCAAATTTCATCAAGATTGGGTTTTAGCACTGATTTGAGATGGGTTATCAAGATTGGGTTTTAGCCAGAGAAGATGTGCGTTTTGACTTAGAAAAATATTATAAGGGTAAACTTGTCACTTTCTTACTTCCGTTAACGGAGTTAGGGTTTTTTTCACTTTCAAATAGATGAGGGGGTGCATGTAGATGCTTTTAAAGGTAAGGGGGTGTCCATGGAAAATCGAAATAGATGAGGGGGTGTCCATGTAATTTAACCTTCTTTTAATACCCAGCCGATTCCTGCCCTTGGTAATCAACGCAACACACAAACCCAAAACTTCAAACTAAAAACAACACAACTCCTCAATGAAACTATACGCTCCTTCTGACCAACGCAAACAACACAACGGCTCCAACGGCTCTATGCTCCTTCTGACTAATGCCCTTCTCTCACTTTGGAAGACCTCACAACTCTCTCCAACGAAAAAAGAAACGGCTCCCAGAAATCCTGGAATTCTAGCAATCACGAAGGAGAGAGAGAAAAACCCAACCCATCCTCCTACGCCGCATTTGGCAAAGTGCTTCTACTCAACAAATCCAATGCAGGTAACACATTTAATGATTTCCCTCTTCATTGTTGTTCTCGCACACTAACTGTTTGACAAAAAGGCGTCTTTCAGTTCTTACGGGCTACTTTTGGTTGACGCTCCTACAGTTTTGCAACTCTGGCAATCGCGGAGGAAGGTAAAAAATCCGGGTCCATCCTCCTACTCCGTATGCTGGCAAAGTGCTTCTACGGAACGAAACCGATCGCAGGTAACACATCTATTGATTCCCTCTTCATTGAGTTTTCACACCCTAACTGTTTGCCGGAAGGAGACTTGAATTTTTCCAGGCTTCTTCTGGCCACTGCTCCTATAGTTTTACATATTCTAGAGTTTAATCAATGGGTTTCCTTTGATCCTTTCCATATACTTATGACGTTAAGTTTTACAAACCAAAATCATGTGTGCTCCTAGAGTCGAGTCGTCAAGATTACATGTAAAAATAGCATGACGCCAAATATTATAAGTAAAAAATGCTGAATTAAAATGGGAAAAATAAAAAAGCACAGTAGTGGAGGTTTCTAAGCATGCATGTCAGTACTGGAGGTTTGTAAGCTATTGAGGGACAAGTGACTTTGGGCTTTTTGGTTAGTGTGCAAACAATGCATTATATGACCTTTACCACTTTGGGCACGTTTATTTGCCGGCCCGACTATTCGGATCTAGGTGCTTCGGCTCATGCGTGATAGGCCGCTCCTTTGAGTTGGCCGAAGGCATACATAGTATGGCGGCCCAAGCACTCAGCCTCTTAGGATGCTGACTTGTTGGGTCCTGACGGGCTAATGGATAAGCCCACTACAATATTTTATACCTATTGTTCGTGATACATAAAATTTGATGACCAATTTTAATTTGTACAATCTTGAGCAAGCACTGGATATGTGCTCCCCTTGAATACATATAACAATTAGGTGCTCAGATCCAGCCAATCTAACATGTACTTTAAGTGTTCTTTGAAGCTTGGATTTCTAGATGAGAAAGACAATTAGAGGGAAAGAAAGAATAAATTAAATAATCTTCAAGAATCCCATTTACTGTTTTTTTTTTTTTCCTCCAGAAACTCATCAAGAATCAGAGATCTGACCACAGCCTTTGTGAAGATGTCATATCTGTATTGGCGTATTGCCTAACCTTTTACATTATAAAGTTTTAGGGACGTGATAAGATGACAAAAAGATCTCATTCTAATTTGAGTTGTGCTGGAATTATCTTTTCTACTTCTTCAATTAGTCGTATCATAGTTGTATTGCAGTATATGAGTCCTTTGATGTTCTATCTTTGTTGATTGATAAACCCTGAGCAAATAAAAAGCACCTTGATTATAATCTTCCTGTTGATTCAAAGTATCAAAAAAAAAAAGCAGCAATATTTTGCTACCTAATTCATGGTGAAGTATTTTGGAACGGCCCATGATGCTTTTTGAAAATTCTTGCACTTTAGGAGTAAACTTTATCTTATACTTATAGGCCTAAACTTTATTTTTTTGTTGGGTTAATTTAGATGGTTTGAACCATGATGCCATTGTTATGTTAGATGAAAGTGATCGGCCAATGTGGCACATAACCAATACACAAAACAACTGTGAAACTATTTCAACCAGCACATACAAAAGATGCTTGAAAAGAGCTTCACTAGAAGAGCGAATCAAAACATACCACGTGCAACGCACGCGGCAAAACCGCTAGTAACTTAAATAACTAAGATTAAATATTTTATCGCTTTTCAAGTTGAGAATGACTGCCTTTTCTATTTTATTCTGTTTAGTTTGCTGCCCACTGTTGGACACACAACACCCATCATTTTTCAACTACTTCTGGTTGTGTGCCTAGTGTAGCAAATTTTGTTTTTCCTTTCATATTTACAGGTGTAATTTCTACCATCTATCCACAACTGAAGGGCCGTATAATAGAGAGGGTTTTCAATTTGAGTTGTTTGGTCATTTGGTCCAATTTGGACGATTTTACCCTTCGATTGTATTTGCCCTCTGTTGGTATTTTCGTAGTTTCGGTTGATTTGGTTGTCCTCAAGGGTCTTTTTCCATTTGCCAATACCCCTTCCAAACTTTTCCCATATTTCCCTTTGTGTCCCTTCTCATTTTTTTACCGGAGAGAGAGAGAGAGAGCTTCCAGGCGATAGAGAGAGAAAGTGGCGATCACTCCCATGCTTGCGACCTTAAGCTGTTCAACGTCATCCTTCCCGTTCACCCTATTTCCAGTCGACTTCAAAGGTAATCAGAAAACCACTGTGAGAGCCACCGGTGTCCGATCGGAAACCCACAAAACCCCCAACCCCTACGCCGCCGATACAGAAGAACAATCGGGATTTGAGGCGCCACCGGACATTCGTCAAACCCTATCTCTCTCCGTTGAATGGACCTTCGTCGACGCCGTGAAGAAGTTACCGTCTTCCCGTTCTATAGCCCCAGGCCGGCCCGTTACTTCTCCTCCAAGAAGTCACCGACGCGGCACATAAAGGCGTATCCGGTAAGATTTTGAATTTTTTACCGTGAGTTTCCTATTTAATTTCTTCCACCTACATGTGGGTTTGCTGTGAGCAATCGGGATTTGAGGCGCTTGAGGTGGATTTATCGATTTGCTTTTGGGGGAAATCAAAACTTCAGTTGGGCTTTGTTTTAATAGGGTTTGATTTTCGTCATTTGCAAGTGCATTTGAATACAGATATGTAGATATAATATGCATGTGTTTGTATGTGTGACTACGTATATACAGAGAGATCCACAACCGAAGGGCCGTATAATAGAGAGGGTTTTCAATTTGAGTTGTTTGGTCATTTGGTCCAATTTGGACGATTTTACCCTTCGATTGTATTTGCCCTCTGTTGGTATTTTCGTAGTTTCGGTTGATTTGGTTGTCCTCAAGGGTCTTTTTCCATTTGCTAATACCCCTTCCAAACTTTTCCCATATTTCCCTTTGTGTCCCTTCTCATTTTTTTACCACAGAGAGAGAGAGAGAGCTTCCAGGCGATAGAGAGAGAAAGTGGCGATCACTCCCATGCTTGCGACCTTAAGCTGTTCAACGTCATCCTTCCCGTTCACCCTATTTCCAGTCGACTTCAAAGGTAATCAGAAAACCACTGTGAGAGCCACCGGTGTCCGATCGGAAACCCACAAAACCCCCAACCCCTACGCCGGCGATACAGAAGAACAATCGGGATTTGAGGCGCCACCGGACATTCGTCAAACCCTATCTCTCTCCGTTGAATGGACCTTCGTCGACGCCGTGAAGAAGTTACCGTCTTCCCGTTCTATAGCCCCAGGCCGGCCCGTTACTTCTCCTCCAAGAAGTCACCGACGCGGCACATAAAGGCGTATCCGGTAAGATTTTGAATTTTTTACCGTGAGTTTCCTATTTAATTTCTTCCACCTACATGTGGGTTTGCTGTGAGCAATCGGGATTTGAGGCGCTTGAGGTGGATTTATCGATTTGCTTTTGGGGGAAATCAAAACTTCAGTTGGGCTTTGTTTTAATAGGGTTTGATTTTCGTCATTTGCAAGTGCATTTGAATACAGATATGTAGATATAATATGCATGTGTTTGTATGTGTGACTACGTATATACAGAGAGATCCACAACCGAAGGGCCGTATAATAGAGAGGGTTTTCAATTTGAGTTGTTTGGTCATTTGGTCCAATTTGGACGATTTTACCCTTCGATTGTATTTGCCCTCTGTTGGTATTTTCGTAGTTTCGGTTGATTTGGTTGTCCTCAAGGGTCTTTTTCCATTTGCTAATACCCCTTCCAAACTTTTCCCATATTTCCCTTTGTGTCCCTTCTCATTTTTTTACCACAGAGAGAGAGAGAGAGCTTCCAGGCGATAGAGAGAGAAAGTGGCGATCACTCCCACGCTTGCGACCTTAAGCTGTTCAACGTCATCCTTCCCGTTCACCCTATTTCTAGTCGACTTCAAAGGTAATCAGAAAACCACTGTGAGAGCCACCGGTGTCCGATCGGAAACCCACAAAACCCCCAACCCCTACGCCGCCGATACAGAAGAACAATCGGGATTTGAGGCGCCACCGGACATTCGTCAAACCCTATCTCTCTCCGTCGAATGGACCTTCGTCGACGTCGTGAAGAAGTTACCGTCTTCCCGTTCTATAGCCCCAGGCCGCCCGTTACTTCTCCTCCAAGAAGTCACCGACGTGGCACATAAAGGCGTATCCGGTAAGATTTTGAATTTTTTACCGTGAGTTTCCTATTTAATTTCTTCCACCTACATGTGGGTTTGCTGTGAGCAATCGGGATTTGAGGCGCTTGAGGTGGATTTATCGATTTGCTTTTGGGGGAAATCAAAACTTCAGCTGGGCTTTGTTTTAATAGGGTTTGATTTTCGTCATTTGCAAGTGCATTTGAATACAGATATGTTGATATAATATGCATGTGTTTGTATGTGTGACTACGGATATACAGAGAGATGGAGATGGAGGAAGAGAAAGACTGTGTATATGTATATCCCATTTTTTGTTAAATTTCTTTTTTAATCTTTTATTTGTTTAGCCTTTGAAGAACCCTCTTGATTTAGGTGTGGTTTAATCTTCAATTTGTTTCATTGGGTGTGATTTACTCTTTCCTACGTTTGTGTTGATAATTTTGTGCTGTACTTGACACCGGGTGTAGAGAGCCATGGTGGTGGGGATCGGCAGCCAATAGAATAAAAATTATCAAACTTTACATTTTTCCATCCATGGGTTGGATGAGGTTTAAGATATATTATATGGGGGCATATTTTGACAGAAGGCTTTCATCCATTGTGCTATTTTTGTATACACAATGCATCTACTACAAATGGCTGACCTTGGTCAATCAGGATACACGACTGACCCCACTTTGCATGGTTAATTTTTTCAGGCTCGAGAATGCTCTCGAGTGTCTTGCTAATTTTATGGGCAAAATTTTCCAAAGTTATTAGGATTCTTACATTGGCCATTGGTTTAGATATTAGGTGAAAATTCAGATCAGAGTCTTGAACTATTTACAGTGATAAATAGCAGAACCGTAAATCAACAGATCAATATCAAGATCTACTTCAGTTGCTTCCATAACGGGCATTAACTTCGTGCGTAGCACGTGGCCTCGTACCTAGTATAGCAAAATAAAGCGGTTTTCAAATCTTATCTCCTACATAAATGAAGGCCCTTCATTTTTTCAAGGGCTGAGATTGAAAGCCCCTGTCTGCCCCCTTTCTCCCTGCCAAATCAGGGCGTCCATTATGCTTCCCTATTTTACTGACCGTTATATCTTAGAAGTGTAGGATGAAGAAGCTTCCTTTGCAGTCCCCAGACCCAACGCCAGATCCCTCCCTCTCTCTCCTGCGATGTGCTCCTTTCTCTTTCGCTGTTCAAAATTTGAAACACGAAGCTGCCGTAAGTTTCCGATTAGATATTTCATATTTGATGCACCTTTGTTTGGCAACAAGCTGCTGGAAGTTGACATCCGATACGCCTTTGTTTGGCAAGAAGTTCTCGACGAGACATTCAATACGCCTTTGTTCGGCAAGCTGCCGTAGGTTTCCGATTAGATACTTGACACGCCTTTCTTTGGCAAGCTGCAGGAAGTTTTCGATGAGACATTTGATAAAATCCAAGATTCTACGGCTTGAAATTCTGGTGATGTTCGAGGGGATTCAGATAGTGAGAGATTGGGGGTACGAGTGTAAAATTTCTGTCCCTCCTTCGTATCATTCACCTTCTTCTCGATCAGAAACCCATCGACAGAATGGACCCATACACACGCATATGTATGGAGGGCCCGATTGGGGTTTTAGAGTCACAAAATTCGAATCTGTTCTCTTCATTTTCAACTTCTAAATCTGTACTTTTTCTTTTTGTTTATAGCGTGAGAACTTAAAGAGGAAGAACCGGAGGCGGGAGCAAGTGAGATTGGAGCAGTCTCTGGAGTCCTTGGTTGCTGAAATCAAAAGCATGGTTTGTATAGTTCTTTTGTGTTATTATCTATTAATTGTAGTTATCCTGTATTTCTTCTAAATCAATGTTTGCACTTATGTTTTTTTTAGCTGGAGAACTTAACGCAGAAGGACCAGAGGGGGGAGCGTTAGTCGCTTTGGGGGTATGTTTTTTTAATATCCTCCACCTCTGAGGAATTTGTGTTTTTGTCGCGAATGAAACTACAGAAGGATTATGGTTAAGGCTTAACTAAATAGGAGAAACTCTTGCACTAACTTAATATTTCAAAGTTAATTTATATGCTGGTTGTCAGTCATTTTCATTTTATTTTGATAATTGATACTAAGCAGTAGAATCATGGTAATTTACAGTTTCTTATCCTACGTAATCAATGTTAATTACTTGCTTCTCAGTTGGCTATGTGTACTGTAGTAAGGATTTTAGGGCTTTCACTTGACAAAATGGGAGAAACAAAACCAAAAGAGGGGCTTTCCTGGGCTGTGAACGGTACTACGTGAACAGTCAAGGGTGTTTAGCCTAAATAAAACATGGATTATATCTAGAATTGGTTATTTAGTTTTCGAAATGCCATTTTGTCGGATTCCAAATTCCCCTTTGCATGCTTACTAGAAATTGTGTTGTTTAGTTTTCGAAATGTGATTTTTTGGGATTGCACATTCCTCTCTGTATGCTTACTAGAAATTGTCCGTGCCTAAAGGCATGGCACTACATCTATTTTCAGAAAGCAATTCTTGAGTTCAATCTACAGTACTTGAGTGCTTTAAATCTAAGGGGCTCCATCGTAGGATCGAAAACTAAATAACACTGAACCCATGATAAACACTAAACCCATGGTAAACTACAACAAAATGATAAATTTGTTGAATCCCTGATTGATAAATTCCCCCCCAATGGAGAATGGAAAACTGGGGAAATCAGGGAAGAAGAATTCGAAACTTCAAATGACAACCACCAAAAAATTAGCACAAAAATTGATTTTGGCGTTAGATATCTTATGAGTCGCCTGGATTTCATTCATTGGACTTTTCAAATGTTAGATATGAAATATAGAGCACAGAAAATCCCACTGTCTTGGTTCCCTAGCATCCTTCGGTAAGTTCATTCACAATTTTGTGTTTGTGTAGTTAATAGAGCGATTGAAACTAATTTAGTTATTTTTCTTTGACGGCTTTCTATGATTTCATTTTTAGGTGTTGTAGGGCAAATGAAGAACTTGCTGGAAAATTGATTGAACTCTCTACTGTCAAGTCATGGAGATATATTTATGATGGGTGACAGGTGGGGTCTCTCATTTGATCAATGAAAGATGAACTTGACTTCAAGGTGAATTGCCCTTACTCTGATTGTCCTTACTGACCTGTTGAGTAGTGTGAACGATGCAATGGAGAAAAAAATGAATGATCTCGGGAAAAATTAAAACAAACCTGATTGCCCTGTGCCACTTTTTTGAAATGAAATATTTGGTTAATTGACAGCTTGGTCAGTGGAAATAAAAACATTTTTCCTAAAACAATTGAAGTATTCCCTTTTCCAAGATGTTCTTAATACAGCTAAACTGAATTTCCCTTACTATTGGCTTCTGAGATTGGTTTATTCTACACAGGTTCAATTACTTGAACAAATAAATGTTGATTTTGTAATCTGCAATAGGCTACTAGAAAATTTGATAGAGTCAATTTGCCGTCATCGAGTAGTGGGTGGTAGTTCCTGTGAGTTGAGGCAATAGATATTACGATTCCATGTGTGGCACGGTCAGTTGCTGAGAATATACCTTGATTTGATTTTATCTATCTCTGAATCTCTTAATTAGCTATCTGTTTTTGTTCCTATTTGTTAGTTATTTTGTCACATCTTTTCATAGCATGCCATCTTTGGTTTGATAGGCGCCCCGGGTAGATAGTAACAACCAACCACTTGCGTTAAAGTCTGGAAAATTTTCCCGCCTCTGTATTCTCTTATGAAAGCCCAATGACAATGGGAATACTGCAGATTCTTTTCCTTTCTAATACAATGTAAAGGATGAGAATTTTTGTTGGTTGGTAATGGAAGAAGCATTTACCACAAAAAAAACAAGTCAGAATTTTTTTTGTTCAGACTCTACTCCAGGGTTGGTTCATCTTCATTACAATCGGTCATGGAACTATTTTTCTAAGTCAATTAAACAAACAAGTGCAATTGGTGTCTCTTTTGAATATGTTCCATGACAATTGTAAGGGATGAGCAACTTTGTGGCATGGAGGGATCATAAAAGACCTATGCAATGCAAGTCTCAGCAAGAGAGCATGCCAATTTTCAATTTCAGTTTAGGGTGTGTTCGGCATGTGTTTTTAGTTTTACATAGCCTCTTGATCATGCGTAAATGTGTTATATTAAGCTTGGTCGTGTCCCCTTTAAAATGCAGAAATGTATTAGTTATTTAGAGTTAGAAATGTTGTACTTTGGTTGGCTTCAAAATGGGAGGGAGAGGAGTGAGTGGACAGGTGAAAAATGAAATTTGAGAAGAAAGGAATCCTGTTTGATTATACATTACTATCATTTCAAATTCCATCATTGAATGCAACTAATGGAAAGGCTTTGGTTACGTTAGTTGTTTAAGATTGTTCTTTTTTCCTGAATTCTTTTGCTGAAAATGGTTGTATGGTCAAAATGAGCCGCGCCGTGCCCAATTTATATATAATAATACTGTATATCATATGTAGTATTCAATTTGTCCATAGCTACGTCATTCTATGTGTGTGAATTTTGTGTATTCTGACTGTATTTGTCTGGTAGAACAAGATCGTTGATTTAATTTTGGGATCTAATTACATTCGGACATGCCTCCATTTATTTTTCCATCAGCCTTTGGTTTCTCTTTTATGCTTGAAAAATTGAATGCTTATCAATGACCCAAACCGTTGATGTATCTATTGTGTAGATAGATTGGTTTCCGCTTCATCCTTTGCCCTTGAATGTGATTCAAATTTAAGAGTTTGATGAGTAAAACATGAAACAATCAGTTTGACTGGGTATTGGCCATGCAAGTCCCTTCTTGGTGGAATGTCTCCTTGCAGTGTGAGTAACCTATAATCTATCATGCCGTAGCTGTTTTCATTTTTTTTTTTTTTCTGAACTGGTAGACCTTTTCATTGGGTGTAAGATATGGGTATTTGTAGTCTCAATTTATTGTAAAGTGCCTTCAGGTAAAATGCATTACGCTATTGCATAGTGATTTGTCCATTCAATTTGGTGATATTCTGCATGAATTTCCTCAACGGCAATGGGGCCCAAAAGTATACTTTTAGTAGTATTTTTTCCATTCAAAATTATTAGGATTCTTACATTAGCCCTTGGTTTAGTTATTGGTGAAATTAGGTTGAGTTCAAATTACGTAAAGGCATGGGCATTCCCTAGGGATTTCAAATCTTATTTCAGTGGTATTCTGTGAGCAGCCACTTTGTGCATTTATTGCCAAAGGTTAGGTCTGTCTCCAATCCATCTGTTTCAGTGGTATTCTGGGAGCAGCCACTTTGTGCATTTATTGCCAAAGGTTAGGTCTGTCTCCTATCCTTCCCCCGCCCATA
This sequence comes from Vaccinium darrowii, assembly GCA_020921065.1. Classification (NCBI taxonomy): domain Eukaryota; kingdom Viridiplantae; phylum Streptophyta; class Magnoliopsida; order Ericales; family Ericaceae; genus Vaccinium; species Vaccinium darrowii. The sequence continues at coordinate 25,359,898 of CM037154.1, forward strand.
CCCCCAATTATTGGGGACTAAATGGGTTATGTTATTGTTGTTGTTATTGTTGTTATCTCCAACATAAACTCTCTGCATAAATTCTCACCGTTAATTTCTGAAGGGCTAGGATTGAATCACTCTGCCAAGCCTCTCTCTTTCCCCGCGCCCAACCCCTCTCTCTCTCTTTCTCCGTCAATTTCAAATTGAAACAAGAAACACCGGGGTCTCTCTTTCTCACAGATCGCAAACAAGAAACACCGGGGTCTCTCTTTCTCACAGATCGCAACACCAATCCTCTCATCTACTCCCAGGTATGTCGTCTTATTTGAATTAGTATCATTCGGCTTGGAATCTGTTAAACCCATTTCTATTAAACCCAATTCCTTTCCAACCCATCTCTATTCGTACTTTCGAATCTGGCTTTTGCACAGATTGTCTAGGTTTTTGTCCTCTGAAATCGTTTAGGGGAAAAAAATATGTTCTCTTTTTGAAAAAAGGGTTTTTTTCTTCTGGGGAGTCACCAAAGTTGGGCAAACTCTTACCGATTTTGAATCGGCCAAATTTTTGAATATGAGGAAGTCAGCCAGCAAACATGAGGTTCTTCTAATTGGATGTTCTGTTTAATCTTCACTTGCGAGGGGATCGAATATGGTGGTTCAGTTTGATCTTCCAGCAAAAGACCATAGCCAAAGGGTTTCTGATTGCCAATGATCATCGTCGTAGGCTCTCTCGACCATCTTCGGAATGGGTTTTCTGATTGACATTGGATTTTTTTCCTAGGTGTGACTTGATTATGTGAACTTGAGCTGCGGTTTTGTTTAAGTAATTAAATCTTGAGTAAGAATAGAAAACTTCTATTTTGGATTGGGTTTAACGGGGGAACAAACACACAAAACGAACCCTATTGGTGGCCTTATCGGTTTAGATTTGTTGGGACACGAAACGAAGTTTTAATGTTTGTATTTGATAGCGGCTTCCACAATTTAGCAGTGCAAAATCATTTTGCAAGAATTTTCATATTGCCTATATCAAGGACCGATTTGAGCATTTAAAGTGTTTAGTTTCTCATTCATGTGAATTATTACTTGACACCAGCTGCTGTACTTAAATGTGCATTTGAATTATTTAAGGTGGATATATTGCATATTGCATATATCAATGGCCTTCTCATGATTGTTGTTCCTGTTCATAAATGTGACCTTTTATATGGTTGACCAATTCTAATTTTTCTTCTTCCAGATGGCCGTGAACGTCTCGACAAAAGTACTAACATGCTAGCGTAAGGGTGACATGTGGTATGTAGCATGATAATCTGAGAAGGATTTCAGGTTTAAGAAGGTTTCATCATTAATGTCCATTTAATTGTTGTTATACATGAATCTGCTATTGGTCGATTGGGGGTGCAGATAAATTTGGTTTCATTGGTATTGGATTTTGATTAATGTGGCCCATGTTTCACCATTTGTGCATGTTTTTGATTAATGTGGCCCATGTCTCCATTAACTTTGGTTTGGCAATGTGCAGGAGTTGGGTACTTGGGTCCAAGGAAAGCTATTTCAGAGGGACCATTGCTGCATCCATTGAACATGTAAGCTATATGTTGTGGATTTGTGTTATTTTGTTGGGAAATGCGTTTGTCTGTCAGACGAAGGTGTTCATAGTGTTCTGTAATTTAGAGAACATCTTCATTTGCCACAATGGCGTGTTCCTATTTCAAGTTGCAAAAGCATGTTTCATATTTACACTGGATAATTGCATTTGATTTGATTTTTAACAGCAAATTTCCATATAACAAAGTAGAGAGGATTTCAAATCTTATGTTGGTTAGAAATCCTCATCGTTCATTTTTTCAAGGGCCAAGATTGAAAGCCCCTTGCTACACCCTCTCTCTTTGCCGACTCTCTCCCAAATTTAAAATTGAAAACGACATCTCTCTCTTTCCTCTTACTGAACTTCTCGAACCAAGCCCGAGGAGATTGTTTGAGTCCATATAAAGATTTGCGAAGATGACACACAGACTCCCCCTTGGACTCAAAACCGGGTGGTTGAGACATATAGATGGTTTCAGAGAGATTGCCATGAAGAAATGCATTCTTGACATCAAGTTGGTGGAGAGGCCAATCAAGATTGGCGGCAAGAGGTATAATAATTCGAACAGAATTGAGTTTGGTAACCAGAGAAAAAGTCTCAGTGTAATCAAGCCCATAGGTTTGGGTGAAACCTTTGGCCACAAGACGAGCTTTCAGATGATCAACAGTGCCATCAGGGTTGTGTTTAACAGTAAATACCCAATGACAACCACCAATATGTGCTCCAGAAGGCTTGGGAACAAGATCCCAAGTATGATTCAAGGACAAAGTGCGCATCTCTTCTTCCATAGCAGAACGCCATCCAGGATGAGAAAGAGCCTCATGATAAGACTTAGGAACAACAACAGAGGAAAGAGACACAGAAAAAGCACTAAAAGAGGGAGATAAATGATCATCGGACACAAATTGAGAGATAGGATGGGAAGTACCTTTACGCTGAGCAATAGGAAGATCAAGAGTAGGATCCACAGACGCTGGAGGAGATGATGTGGGTACAGAAGTTGTATCTATAGTAGCAACAGGTGGAGTGACAGTGGAAGGACGACGAGCATATACTTGTTTAATTGGTGGTCGAGTGGCAAGCTCAGGGAGACAAGGGGACTGACCAAGGTCAACCATTACAGGTGGCGGTACCTGTCCAACTTCAAGGGAATAATATGGGATGGTCTCAAAAAATGTCACGTCAACACTCACAAAGTGCTTTCGTGACGAGGGACTATAACACTTATATCCTTTTTATGTCCGAGAGTAACCAAGAAAGATACATTTGTAAGAACGAGGATCCAGCTTATCAGGATCCAGCTTATCACGACGAGGGATAAATTATGAACAAACAAAACACAACCAAAAAGTTTTGGGGGAAGGATATAGAGATCCTTGTCAGGAAACATGACCTGATGAGGGATTTTGCCATTCAAAACTTGAGAAGGTGTTCTATTTATGAGATAATTTGCTGTAAGAACAGCATATCCCCAAAAATGTTTTGGAACGTGCATGTGAAGCATGAGAGCACGAGCCACAGCTAAAATTGGCCCATTTTTCCATTCTGCAACCCCATTTAGTTGAGGGGTGGTGACACAAGCGGTTTGATGAATAATACCATGAGTTTCATTAAAATGCGTAAATTGATGAGAGAGATATTCTTGGGCATTATCAGTTCTTAAAATATGTAATTTAAACATTAAACTGATTAACAATCTCAGCATGAAAATTTGAAAAGACAAAAAATAATTGAGACCGATCTTTGAGAAGATATACCCAAGTTAACTAGAAAAATCATCAATAAATGTAACAAAATAGCGAGCACCACATAGGCTTGTAGTGCGCGAAGGTCCCCAAATATCTGAATGAACTAAAGCAAAAGGTTCTAAACATGGTGACTCAGTACGTAAAGGAAAAGAAACCCTGTGGTGTTTACTAAGTTCACAGGTATCACAATTAAAAGGAGAAAAATTAGGTAAATTGGGAACTAGCTTGCGAAGATTGGCAAAAGACGGGTGCCCAAGACGACAATGCCACTGATAAGGTGTGATAGTAGAATGTAGAGCAGATGACATGGAAGAGGTGGTTGGTTGCTGCTCCTCCTGAAGGTAATATAGACCATTCTTCTCATACCCCAAACCAATCATCCTCTGCGTCTTTAGATCCTGAAATTCACAACAAGAAGGATAGAAAAGTATAGAACACTGGTGAGTATGAGAAAGTTTATGAACGGAAATAAGATTAAAAGCGAATTGTGGCAAATATAAGACAGAAGGAAAAATAAGACCAGATGAGGAATATGTGTCAATGCCACGAACAAGAATTTTAGAGCCATCAGCAATAGTAACATAAGAAGGAACAGAAGGGGTAACGACATTAGTCAAAAGGGACAAGTCACCTGTCATATGATCAAATGCACCAGAATCGAGAATCCAAGGAGCACTGCGAGTACGAGAAGATGAGTGAAGACAACTAGTACTTGAGGTGACATGGGTTGCAGTGGAAAAAGAAGAAGATGCATTAGCCGTTTGAACCATAGAATCATACTCAGCCTTGGATATAGTAATCTGAGCAGGAGCAAGAGCAGATGGCTCCCCCTCAAGTGTAGCCTGATTAGCCCAAGATGGCTTGCCATGAAGCTTCTAGTAGAATCAACATCGTGGTTAGTTGACCCCAATGAGTACACTTCTTGGTGCCACGACGCCCCCCACGTCCTCCACGCCGACCACCGCGTTCAGAGGAACTATTACGGCTGGGAGTATTGTGATTGCTAATATTTCCAGAAGCATCGAATGCTCTAAACCAGATGAATGCGTAGCAGCCCGTCGAATACGAGCAAAAGCCTCACCAACAGTAGGAACTTCCTTGCCAAATAAAATTTGAGAACTTAGAGGAGCAATTTTTGAATTTAGTCCAGACAAAAATTTTGAAACCCGAAAGTCATCTCTGTATTTCTGCTGAACCTTTAAGTCTATGGATAATGGCTGATAAACATTTAACTCATCCCACATCCCTTTTAATGTGGAGAAGTATTCATCAAGGGATCAATCTCCTTGTTGGAGAGAGAAAATCTGCTAATAAATCTGATATATACGAAAAGTATTCTGATCTGAGGAATATAATTCCTTGAGAGTGTCCCAAACAGCTTTAGATGTCTCTAGGCAAGCAACATTATTAAAAATATCGGGTTCAAGACTATTCCAAAGTAAAGTCATTATATGAGCATCATGTTGGGACCAAGCGGGATCGGGATCAGTAGATGGATCATCGGTGGTATAGGAACTCTCACCGCTTGCGTGTAGAGAGACAGTCACAGCCCGTGACCATGGCAAATAATTGATCCATTTAATTTAATTGTGGTTAGAGACCGACGATAATCCCTAACAATATCCTTGGTTTCAGAGGTTTCAGGTGTGTCTGTTTTCTTAGATTTATCACCCATAATAGATTCAAGTTATAAAGACACAAGCGAAAAAGAGAGGAGTTGTTACCCAGAGGATTGGCAAGTGCAAAGAGAGGGTAACCAGTTGATTTAGAGCCTGAAGAGCACCAGTAACAGACAAACCAGGTTCCAGAAAGATTGATTGAGGGCCAGAGAGAGACTTCGAATGTTGATCAGGTATTTTCGATCTGTATTTCGAAAGTACGAATTCAGAAAATAGGATTTCGAGCCTGTGGAGAAGATTAGGGGTTACTGTTCACGCTGCTACAGTGTGCGCGAGCACTGTTCACGATTGCTACATTGCACACAAGAACTGTTCACGATTATGAAGATTTGGGTTAGAATTGCTATTATAGTTTCAGTTCAGTGTCTGGCTCGTTTGTTCAATTTAGTTCCCACGTTCATTGACCCTTAAAAAATGGAAAGGTATATACACGAGGATGCTAAAAGGGCAAAAATGGTAAATATGAATAGTTACCATAATGAGCAACGCGGGGTGGTGGCGCAGTTGGCTAGCGCGTAGGTCTCATAGCTTCTGAGTTATCCTGAGGTCGAGAGTTCGAGCCTCTCTCACAGTGCACACGAACACTGTTCACGGCTGGATGGTGGTTTTTCCTGGATCGAGGGTTGCTGATTGGGGTTAGAGAGGTTTCGACTGTGGTCGATTTGTGTGAGAGAGAGTATTTGACGAAAAAAGACAGAGGCAACGAGAAAGAAAAGTCAGGTTCCTGGAACCCGCTCTGATACCATGTCAAAAGATTCGAACGATATGTTATTCTTCTCACAAGGAGGAATTATTTATAGACTGGATACAAAGGCAAATAAGGAAGGTAAATAAAATCTAAAGGTAAATAAAATCTAATTATTCTACCTACCAAATTGGACTAATTACAATCTTCCTAATTGATTACAATCTTCTAATTGATACAATACACATGTTACCATAAACGATAATTGTTTCCAACACTCAATTCTTCTATCTTATGCGATCTCTCAGTCACTGTTTTTTAGTTGATCAAGCATGAGGGAGTCACCCGCTTCTCAACTTTCATGACTGCCATTGAAGAGGTTTTTGTGAGTATTTTGGTATCTTTTGGCATAGAGGCGTTGCATGAGAACCAATCTCTTGCCCTCTGTATCACACTTCGCAACTTTGCCCCTCTTACCACCTTGGCCATTAATGTTTCTTATATTTATTCTGTATAGTTTCTTTTGAACTATTTTTTCAGTCTCTCGATTAACTCTACGCAGGTTTGACGTTTTCAACGGGTTGTGATCCGTGACGAGCAAAACCTCAATGACAACCGTATCAATGAGGTAATCTGTGTCAATATATCCTCTGTCATTTAATCGCTATTATTTTTGGTAAATTGTGTCAATATATCCTATCCTACTTTTGTAGGAAGAAGAATGACAAGAATCCATAGTTCAGGAAAGACAAATGGCATGCAAAGGGGAAAAAAAGGCCACCTATGCTATTGTTTCCAAAAAGCATGGGTACGACTCCTATATTTTTTGTGAACTTTTGTACAATCAAATCGATCGTAGCAGAGTAGGCCTTTAATCCACTGTATACTTATCCACATCTTCTCAACTGACTTTTTACATATAGTTTCAATCTCTTCGAGATAGAAATATTGGAATTGTAATCCGTGATAAGGTAAAGACTACCGCTCGAAAAAAGTGGAGAGTGGTTCATAGTTGAGAGTGCTATGGTTAGTACTGGTAATTTGAACTTGCTTTATTGTCCATCTTTCTCTTTTCTACTTGAGGAATTGAATGCTTATCAATGCCCTAAACCTTTGGTGTATATTTATTGTGTAGATGGATTGGTTTCCGCATCATACTTTGCCCTTGAATGTGATTCAAATTTTAGAGTTTGATGAGTAGCTAAAACGTGAAAAAATCAGTTTGACTGGGTATAATCACAAGGCACATGATCAAATCACTTTAAAAATAATGGAAGTGTTTTATTGTGTTTCTAAATAGAATGTTTTCAGGAAGTATTCCCGGTTGTTATCGTTGGGACTTGGGTCTATTGCTCTAGGTAGTGTTTTGTTGTGTTTCTAAATAGAATGTTTTCAGGAAAAATCAAACAATCCTATCTGTTCCAGTTGCAGCAACCTTTTGATTCAATATGCACAGATGTGACGTGTTGATGAAGGTCACTGATTGTAGACACTGTTGGCTATCCTCTTCCTAATCGATTTTTTATTTTAATTTGGGGCTTCGAATTTAGATTTGTAGCCTCCTTGTCTGCTACTGTAGAAGCAAAAGGAAGTCTTTTTTTCCTTTTTTGTTTTCTCCTACAAGTAGATAGGCTAATCAACCACCTTTATTTCTGAATCCAACAAGCTGTGAATGTGCTCTGTGATTTTGAATAGCAGGTTAAAAACTCTTTTAATTGACCAAAATTTTTATGCTAATTTAACAATTTTGTGTTTTTTTTTTTTGGTCATTCAGAATGTATTAGTTTGTGGTAAATATTGTCTACGTGATTAAGCAAAGTGGCTTCATTATCTCATTAAATTCTTATGCAAGTGATGTAGGGCAAATGAAGAACTTTCTAGGAAATTGCTTGAACCTTCTACTGTTCGAGATATTCGTGATTGGGTGACAGGTAGGCTTCTCTGATTTAAAATAGTCGATCTAAAATATTTGGGATATTGTCTCTTCAATGAACAAACGTTGGTTTTGTGTTCCGTGATGAGCAAAAGAAAATTTTGATTAAGCCAATTTGCAGTCATCAAATTGTGCTTGGTATATGATGTTAGTTGAGGCAATAGATTCATGTTTACCTGTGTCTTATGGACATTTGCTAGAAGTGTATCTTGGTGGTGATTCTGTGTGTCTTACCACTTAAGTAACTGTCTGTGTTTGGATTTCTATTTGTTAGTTCTGATGAAGAGGACCAAATCTCGGATCTTTTCAAAGAGGCTGATTTCAGACGTGCTCAAGGTTTTTCCTCTTTTCGAATATTACTCGTTTTGTGTAATTTCATGGGTAATTTCAAGGAGGCTATTCCGTCTCTTCTTTCTGTGGTTTATTTTCTTAATTTTGATTTCACTGAATGTTATATATGGTTCTCTCTTCTATTATATGTATAGGTAAATTTTCTAGTAAGGACCTCCCGGAAATAAGAAAAAATGGAATTTTTTCACATTAAAAATTGTTTTTGGGAAATCCGAACCGTCCAATGTGTTTAAAAGGTATTTTCAAGGGCCCACGTGGGAAATCTTCAACAAAAAAAAAAAAATACCGGGAAGGGCTTGATCCAAGCAGTTTTTGCGAAGAACTGTATATTACAGTTTTTGCGAAAAACTGCTTGGATCAAGTCCTTCCCGGTATTTTTTTTATACAGTTTTTGCGAAAAATTGCTTGGATCAAGCCCTTCCCGGTATTTTTTTTTTTTTTTTTGAAGATTTCCTGGGTAGACCCTTGAAAACACCTTCTGAACACATTGGACAGTTCGGATCGTCAAAAAAATGCTCGGATCACGGAGGTCCGGAAGTCCGGAGTCCGGATGGGAAGCGCTCCCTATATATATATATATATATATATATATATATATATATATATATATACACACACACACACACACACACACACACACACAGCGCTTCTCCTCAGGGCTCCCGAAATGGAGCATTTCCGGTCCTCCAAATCTCAGCCGTTGGATTAAATCCAACGGCCCAGGCACCCCTCATCCATTAAGTTGAACCCTTTCATTAAACTGGACCCTTTAAGGGTCAAGGGTCACAAAACAAAACCCCAAACTTCAGACATCCCCTCATTCTCACGACGTCCTCTGGAGAGAACGGAGAGAGAAGCGATTGAGAAGAAACGCAAACAAGGAGGAGTAAATCGATCAATTTGTTGAACATCGATCAAAGGGAAGAACAAATTGGAGGAGGAGATGTAATCGACATCCCCAAGGTCTCTCTTTCTTTCTCTCTCTCCTTTTTCTAGTTCGAACAGATCTAGGGTTTCAAACTCGAACAATATTAGGGTTTCGAACAAATTTCTGGTTCAAAATCGAACAAAGCTTGATGTTTTCTGTTGAAATCTCGTTTTGTATGGTATATATTTGTATGCAATACAATACTCTAGGGTTTCGTTTTTTCAGTTTTGTATTTTATCAGATTCTGTTTACAGGTGAAATCTCGTTTTGTATGGTATATATTTGTATTTTACAGATTCCGTTTCATATGATTCATGGATCAACTTTCATTTATTATTTCTGGAATCTGGAAACATGTTGGATGAACTCTTTTATGGCTGCATTTTGAACCTTCTGGGAACATAATCCCCTATGCCTTAAATCCCCTAATGCTTTAACATGTAAGCTGCGAAAATAATCAATCCAAATCACGTTTATAGTTAGAATTTCTTGGTCACATTATCTGGTAAACTGTTGTAATATTGTCGTCTAACAGTGCATTGTTGTACAAAGTATCAGTGCTGGAACAATGTTCCACATGTGCATTCTGTGCTTGTCACAACTCATGTGTAGTAGAAAATGTCTAGGGTCGTGATTTGTTTTGTGTTTGCCCAGTGAATTGAATTTAAATGCCCATTGGTTGACTGCTAAAATGCAGAAGAGTCGCATGTGGTGCCTCAATTTGCACCTGAAAGTACTTACTCCTACCATTGCATTTGCTCTTCTGGGCTCTTGTTACTTGTTTGATTTTTGAACTTTTATCTCTCTCCTTATATTGATTGCTTTTTATTTCATCTCCTTATATTGAATTTGCCTCTTATTTTCCAATCTTATACGAGTTAAATTACAAGTCTAGTCAAATTAATTATTTTGCTTTGACTACGAATTATTGTGTAATCTCTCTCCAATAGATGGAATTGGAAGGAAGTTATTGCGGAGATGAGATTGATTTCGATATGATGTGCTTTTGCGGACAAGTAGCACCATTGTGTAAGTCAAAATCCAAACCCAACCCAGGCCGTAGATTCTTTGGGTGTTCCAACTACATGGTAAGATTGGAATGAGCGTAATGTTTGTTATTTGCTCTTGTTTATTTGTTTTAATTTTGCTTTTTTTATTTTTTAATTTTTAAGAATGAAGAACATTGCACTTTTTTTTGCTGGTATGACACCCCGCCAAATTTGAAAAAGAAAAGGGGTTTGACGGCAATGAAGATTTGGAAAGCGAGAGAGGGGGGGAAGGCCAGTGAGTTTTTTAATAAACTCTTTGCCCAGTAGGTTATGGCTTACAAGTGGGTTAGACTTATCTCAACACTCATGAAAAAACTATCCTCACAAATTTAATATCTTACTCTTTCACTATTCAATTTAGACCGAATATCATTTTCTTACTTATTGTAGTATTTTCTTTTGTAAGCTGGTTGCCAATTAGGTTATGACTACACTCAAGCTGTTTGTCACTCTTACGTTGGTGTAATTAGTTAACCTGCATTTTGTGTTTTCTATCTAAATGGATTTTTAATGGAAGGGGTTGTGTCCATTCTAACAAATTGAATTTTTTGGTTTCGATTGATTTCTTTTTTTTTTGGTGCTCTTGAAGACCCCTAAATGTCTTGATAAGGCTATTTTATGTAGATTTACAGCAAGGTCGATAACAGAGAGTTGAGGTAGTATCTTTCTATAATACCCATATTCTTATTTATACTTTGCTAGCTAAGTTTTTGCTGAGAAGTATGAAGGATTGTTCCATGAGCTTAGGCTATTGAGGTAGTAAGAGCTCATCTGCCAAAAGTTGGGAATCAGTAAAACATTAGTGAAGGCAGTAGTGATAGTAGAAAGAGGAAAAAGAATACAGAGAAGCAAAGGTGAGCTTACATCCCAACTTTTAGCACAAAATTACAACTACAAATGGAATCTCATATTGTTAATCTCGCTTCTTTTCATTTTCCTTGTCCATGTTAACTTAGTGTTTGTGTTGGAACAAAATCAAAGGTTATCTTAAGAAGGCAATAAATGTGTGAATTGTGGGCCCAAAAAAGAATTAGAATTTGATCCACTTGAGGAAGATTTTCCTCTCAATTTTAAGCAAAAGAGAAAGTGGGGTCCATTTCTTTACACTATAATTTGAAACTATATAAGAGGAGGCAATAAGATGCATTAGGGTATCATAGAACAGAAGGGAGATCACGCATGGCTGCACCGTCTCGACGGACTGACACCGGAGTTCACGTTTGGTGAACAAAATGTGCAAAGGAGATTTTTTTGAGGCTTTATTTTTTATCTATGCTAGGGTAAACTCAACAGAGAGTTGAGGTAGTATCTTTTTAGAATACCCATATTCTTGTTTATACTTTGCTAGCTAAATTTTTGCTGAGAAGTATGAACTATTGTTCCATGGGCTAGGGCTATTGAGGTAGAGAGAGCTCATCTGCCAAAAGTTGGGAATGAGTAAGACATTAGTGAAGGCAATAGTAATAGTAGAAAGAGGAAAAAGAATAGAGAGAAGCAAAGGTGAGTTTACATCCCAATTTTTAGCACAAAATTACAACTACAAATGGAATCTCATATTGTTAATTTCACTCTCTTCTTTTCCTTTTTTTTGTCCATGTTAACTTAGTTCATGGATGTGCGCTATTCTATCAAGGGTATCCTATCATGCAATTTGTAGTCCTTGGCAATGGATCTATTCATGTAGATAGGTTTATTTAATGGTGTAGTGTTTACACTAAGAGAAAGGAGAATACTGGATGTGCACCATACCCATTTTCTAGAACAAAGAAATTTTGTGATATGTCCAGTGAACTATTAGCATAGTTGGAATGTTTTTGTTCATCATTGTTTTGTTCCGTATCTTTGTTTTTTAGGATTTGTTTTGTTTATTCTTGGATTTCTTTTTTGGATTTGTTTTGCTAATTACCTCTTTACTTAATGTGAAATGAGTTTTTTTCTGCCTTTTGCTGGCAATGGAAATTGAGTCTTTTTGTTGGTAGCAATCTCTTCATTATTAGCTTCTCTTGGCTTCCATTATTGTAGGCTTATGCCGAACAGAGGCGTTTTATTTGAGGAAATAAACTTGGTGGCCCTATAGGCAAGTGTCTAACTATCATTAAATTGGTTTACTAACAAACAATATCTTTTGTTTGCTAAATGCTCAAATTGCAGTAGACACAGTGATGTCTACATGAACTCTTGGATGATCTACTTATGATTCTATGTACATCAAAGTTAACCAATGGGCAGCCTACTAATAAAAAATATGTATAGCTCTTGGTTTAGTTATTGAGCGAAATTCTTAGGAGAGTCCTAAGCTATCTCTAGATTAGACGTAGTTCGTGTATTATGTTAGTTTAGATTATGCCTTTACATGGTGAAATGTTCTATTGGTGTTGATAATATAGAAATGTCGGAAGAGTTGATTTGGATAGTGTACAAGAAAATGAAGGTCACTAACATGACAGTGATGCATGATTTTAAATATTGATTTACAGGTGGTATAAGATGTAAATCAGTTTAGAATAAGTTGGGTTTTTTACGGGGAGAGGCGTTTTGTGTGTATACACGTTTTTTTTTTGGATAAATCAGCTTGACATTAAACCTCTTGCATTGGTGAGCAATGGCTCGTTGAAATCCAGATCCCCTTTTGAGCAAGAATGCAAATAGGGAGTGAAATATGATAGATGACAATAGTGGACCCAGATGGAGTTTAATAAAGTCCTTCAAACAGGTGTTTGAGGGAAAATTTTGGGGGAGTGCATTCTCTCTCCATTCTAGAGAGAGAATCTCTCAACCCCTGTCCTATCCCTTCCCTTTTCTTATTGACAGAACCACAAGTCATTATACACGTTTTTTCAACTACTTATTTCTCATTATGAAAATATTATTTATATTGGTAAATAGAAGAAAGGTAGTTTATCAAATTTAGGTCTTATTAAGTCGACGCGCCGTACCTTTAGGCACGGGCATTCCCTAGTACAATGTACATTTAAATTCCTCAGCCTTTCCTTCAAAACAATGGAAACATTTTGTACGTGTGTCCATCAATAGAATTTTGGGACATGGTGGGAGTTAAAATAAATAATTTGGTGAAAACTTTAATGATAGCCCTTGGAGTCATCAGTATCAAGTCAAATTTTTAGTCAATTTTTTGTATTCAAATATCTATATGACAAAACAAAGGGGTTTTCAAATCTTACACATTTTATCTACATAAATCAGGACCGTTCATGTTATTCCATCCCAACCGGACAGCAATGGTGCGTTAGGAATAAGGCTAAGAGTTCAGCCACGTCTCTTCACAATCCCACTCACTCTTCCCGGTAAGTTTCAAAATTTGAACTTCATGACCATCAATATGGCCTAGGTGAAGCTCACCGAAATGGTGTAACTCTCCTTCTACATCGTTATCGCCAGTTGGTACTATGAGAGTGGGTTTCCCATAAAAACCTAACCAGCACCGAAGCCCAAGTCGAATCTCTATTGGGGATTTTGAAATCTCTCTCTCTCTCTAATTTCAGATCTAATGGGGGGGAGATAGAGAGAGAGAGAGAGAGAGTTCCATTCTGCCTAATTAGAGTTCCAAAATTTTCGGTAAAAAACTAGAGTTCCAAATCGATTTCCCTTTAATAGATTTTTAGATGAATTATTTACTGTTTGAAAGAGCTCATTTTCTCAACATCTTACGATTTACTGTTGCTAAATTCTGGATTACTTGCACTCTAATGGAATTTGCTGGTGAAAAAAAAGGTATGCAGTCTATGCATTCGACGAAATGACACACACGTAGCCAGAACTGCTACTTGCCGGAAATTGCTGGAGTAACTTTGGGTGTTCACCACTTTCCTCTTTCGAATTTGGTTTGGTGTAATGTCTGATTGGTGTGGATTTCTGTGGTGCACAGCTTTTTGGAAAATCAACAGCGAGAGGGCTTTGTTCCCACAACCAGTACACACTGTATGGTATGATCTCGCTCTCCCCTTCTCTAGATTTTTGTGGGTGTGTTTAAATTTTAGGTAATTACCCTTTTTGTTCTTTATTTTCGTAATGCCTTTCGGTTAGATTTTTTGATTTCTTGGGATTTTGAAATCTGAATTGAGCTAGGTGTGCAGAGCTAACAAATAACGTGGTGAGTTCCTGTTTTGTTAGTTCTTGATATGAAAATATTGTTTAAGGGGAGGATGAATTATATAATGTCAATAAGATACATATATAATTCAACTAAGGAATGCATGTACCTAAAAGCACGGCACGACGTACCTCGACCTAGTGATCTACCATTCTCCTATTTATCCATATAATCTATATAACAAAACAAAGAGGTTTTAAAATCTTACACATTTTATCTATGTTAGAATAGGCTTTATTGTTAGTTGTCCCACATTGTTTAGCTATATACTGTATTCATCTCTCACATAATATAAATAAAGTCTTTTGTGTTTGGGTTCGTTAACACCCTACACACTTTCCTTTCTTCTTTCTAAATAAAATGGTATCAGAGCGGGTCCCTCACCCACCCTAGATACACGTAGCCCACCAATCGTCCTTCACCATCAACCTCTGTAAACCCTAAATCAACCAGCCACCATCGAAACCCTACACCAAACCCTAGCCGACCTATTCCCCAATCAAATCCTAAATCAAACCCTAGCCGATCTATCAATAACCCATCGAAACCCATCACTGTAACCACCTAAACCCTAAACCAAGTACCGGTACCCATCCAAAACTCTCAATCGACACCAGATAGCCATCAATCGTGATTCGAAAACTTAAACCGAGCAATGTTTGGTGTACTAACCTCAAAAATGAGTGCTGCAAATCCATATGCAGGTCTGTTCGAACTCAAAACCTGTTCAAACAGCCTTAAACCCTCTTGAAATCTCTTATTGAACTTCGAAATCCAGCCCTTGGTGTTCGAAATCTTCAATCGACTTCGAAATTGTGGTCTATGTGTTCGGATCAACCTCTCAGATTCAATCGGTGCCTGCAAAGTCTCTCTCGGTGTCTACAGAGTCTCCCTCTGGTTCACTGATCTACTGTGTTCGTGTTATTGGGAGGTTCTGGTCATGGGATTTTTCATATCACAGACACAACAATCATTTCTCGGATGAACTCATGCCCTTCTGGTATTATTTGGTGATTTTTATGACAGCATGCTCTGTTAGTATTTGATTGGTTTGTTTGATGCCAGCAGTGGCAGATATTTAGTTGTTTGATTGGGTTATTTGATCCAGTTGTTTTAGTTTGATTAGTAGTTTGTTGATTAATTTGGTTATCGGTGGTTGGTTGGCAAAATGTCTGAAGAAAAATCTGCTTCTGCAACTGGTTCTAGTTCTAGTTCTATTGTTATGGGTAGCTCTTCCAGTTCTTCTCGGGAGAGGCTGCCAATTACATCCACACGGCTGAATGGTAATAATTATGCTATTTGGGCCAAGGCAGTTGAGGTGTATTATGAGGGGGAGTCCGAGTCTCAGTTCTTGACTGATGATCCTCCTACAGATACTACTTTGTGGAAACCTAGGGATGCTCGGATCCGTAGTCAGTTGTGGAATAGTATGAATGAAGATATTGCTGGCTCACTGATGTTCTTGGACACAGCCAAACAGGTTTGGACACAGGCTCAGGAGATGTATTCTGGTGTGAACAATCTCCGTCGCACTTACGATCTTCATCAGCAATTCTTTTCTATCTCTCAGGGCAACTTATCTTTCGAGGAGTATTATGCTAGGTTTCGTCGTATTCGGGATGAACTTCGTGTTTGTGAGCCACTATCTTCTGATATTCAGGTTGTGCGATGCCAGCGTGAGCGTATGGAGGTTGCTCGATTCCTCTCTAGTGCCTCCTCAGATTTTGATCCAGTTAGTAATCAGATTTTGGGATCTAGCGACCTACCTTCTCTCAGCGAGGTCTTCAGTCGACTTCGTCAATCTTCTGCATCCCGTTCTACGCCACCTCCTGTGTCTTCTTCTGATCGTTCAGCTCTGGCTTCCGCTGTCTCTGGTGGTTTTGGGTCTGGTAATGGCCGTAACAGTCGTGGCCGTGGTTCTGGTGGTCGTGGTTTTGGTGGCCGTGATTCTAGTTATAGTTCCAGTGGTCGTGGTACTTCTGGATTCAATGGTCGTAGTTCTAAACGTGATGGAGGAAATTATGGTCGCACGTCAGGGGGAGGTGGTTCAGGTAGCTATGGTCGTGGTCGTGGTACCCGATCATGTACTCATTGTGGGGGTACAAGTCATATGGTGGATTACTGTTATAAGCTTCATGGTTATCCCCAGGCTCATCAGGTTGCTACTTTTGAGGAAACAGTGCCATCCCATCACTCTATTGATCAACCAGTGACTATTTCTGCTGAGGAGTACCAACGCTTTGTGGCATTTCAACAGTCATCTGCAGGATCTTCCTCCACCGCTACGCTTGCTCAGACAGGTTCTTCCGTTGTTTGCGTTGCCTCTTCTTCTACTTCTATTCCATGGGTTATTGATTCTGGTGCCTCTGATCATATGACTGGTATTTCTACTTCCTTTATTGATCATCAATCTTTTAGTAAACTCTCTCGTGTTACTCTAGCAGATGGTTCTACCACTGAGATTATTGGTTTTGGTTCTATCCCTATCAGTTCCTCTCTTACTTTAGACTCTGTGTTACATGTTCCTCGGTTTCCCTTTAATCTTATGTCTGTTAGTAAGCTTACCAAATCTTTAAATTGCTCCATCACATTTTCTCCTCATGATTGTGTGTTTCAGGATCTAAAGACAGGGAGGAAGATTGGTGGGGTTACTGAGCGTGGTGGCCTATACTACTTTGTGAGCGATGTTCGACCTCAATCTATTGCTCTTCAGTCATCAGAATCTCCATATCACCATCATTGTCGTCTTGGCCATCCTTCTCTCCAAAGTTTGAAGAAACTAGTACCTTCATGTAGTTGTGTTGATAGCTTATCTTGTGAAGTCTGTGAGTTTAGTAAACATCGTCGAGTGTCATATTATCCTCGGGTACAGCGTCGTGTGTCGCATCCTTTTGAATTAGTTCATTCAGATATTTGGGGACCTATACATGTCCCAAATTTATCTGGTTTTCAGTATTTTGTTATTTTTGTCGATGATTTCTCTCGAGTGACATATCTTTATCTTATGAAGACTAGGTCAGAATTGTCATCCATTTTTCAGCAATTTTTTATGGAAATAAAGACTCAGTTTAATACTTGCATTCGTCTATTTCGTTCTGATAATGCACGTGAATATTTTCGTAATGCTCTTTCTCAATTCTTTGTTGATCATGGAATTATACACCAGACCTCTTGCGCTCGAACTCCACAACAAAATGGGGTTGCCGAACGCAAGATTCGTCATTTGTCAGAAGTTATGCGTGCTATGTTATTTCAAATGCAAGTGCCTAAGTCTTATTGGAGTGATGCTGTCCTTACAGCATGTTATTTGATCAACCGTATGCCTTCCACTGTCCTGGGTGGTCAGATACCCTTTACGGTATTATTCCCTAGTCGTCCACTTCACTCTTTACCTCCTCGAATTTTTGGGTGCACCTGTTATGTTCATGCTCTAGATCCTGATCAGGGACAAACTTGATCCCCGGTCCATTCGATGTATCTTCCTAGGTTATTCCCGCACTCAGAAAGGGTATAAATGTTACTCGCCATCATTACGTCGACATTTTGTGTCTGCTGATGTTACATTTAATGAGTCATTACCATTTTATTCGGATACACACTGTTAGCGATGAGTCTATCTTTCCTATGGCTGTACCTTCTGTTCCATCTCCTCAATCCTTGCAGGACAAACCTTTGCAGGTATACGTTCGTCGTAACAAGGTACCAGTAGTGCCCACCCCAACATCTTCCCCGTCGCATGATCCGGTAGTCTCTTCTCCTTTGTCTGATCTTGATCTTCCCATTGCTATTCGTAAAGGTACTCGTACTTGTACTTCTCATCCTATTTCACACTTTGTCTCATATGATCATCTGTCTCCTTCTCTTCGTGCTTTTACTTCTTTTGTCTCTTCCATACATGTTCCTAACACTGTACAGGAGGCTCTTTCTCTATCTGAGTGGTGGACAGCAATGGAGAGTGAGATGACTGCTCTCCATGAAAATGGCACTTGGGAGTTGGTTTCTCTTCCACCAGGAAAGTCTACTGTTGGTTGTCGGTGGGTTTTTACGGTCAAGTATAATCCAGATGGCACTGTTGAGCGATATAAGGCCTGTCTTGTGGCCAAAGGCTATACACAGACATATGGCGTTGACTATGCTGAGACCTTTTCCCCTGTTGCCAAGATCAATTTTGTCCGGGTGGTTATTTCTTTGGCCTCCAATCTTGGCTGGCCCTTGTATCAGTTGGATGTTAAGAATGCTTTCCTTCATGGTGATCTGCTCGAGGAGGTCTATATGGAGCAACCTCCTGGGTTTGTTGCTCAGGGGGGGCGTTCTCAGGTTTGTCGTCTTCGCAAAGCTTTATATGGTCTGAAGCAGTCACCTCGAGCTTGGTTTGGTCGATTTAGTGAGGCTGTGTTGGAATTTGGTATGCGTCGATCTCATTCGGATCACTCGGTATTCTTCAGACAGTCTGAACGAGGAAGAATAGTATTGATTGTATATGTGGATGACATCATCATTACTGGAGATGATCAGTACGGCATTAATGAGTTGAAGCAATTTTTACAGCGTCAATTTCACACTAAAGACTTGGGTAAGTTGCGGTATTTCTTGGGTATTGAGGTAGCAAGGTCCAAGGATGGGATTAGTTTGTCCCAATGGAAGTATGCTTTGGATATTCTTGAGGAGACAGGTTTATTGGGAGCAAAACCTGTGGAGACTCCAAAGGATCCTAATGTGAAGCTTTGTGTTGATCAGGGGGAGATATTTCCTCATCCAGACCGGTATCGTCGCTTAGTTGGCAAGTTGAATTATCTTACCAATACCCGTCCAGATATCTCATTTGCTGTTAGTATGGTGAGTCAGTTTATGTCAGCTCCTCGCCTTCCTACACTGGGAAGCTTGTCTTCGTATTGTAAAGTATCTTAAGGCTCATCCTGGACGTGGTCTGTTTTATCGGTCCAACGGTCATTTGCGTGTTGAAGCCTTTACCGATGCTGACTGGGCAGGGTCACCATCTGATAGACGGTCTACTACTGGGTACTGTACTTTTTGTTGGAGGCAATTTGGTTACATGGAAAAGCAAGAAACAGACGGTTGTCGCAAGATCCAGTGCAGAAGCTGAGTATCGAGCCATGGCACACACATCTTGCGAAATTGTATGGTTGAGAGGTTTACTTGAGGAGTTTAGGCTTTGGTGTGCAGTTGCCTATTCCTATGCATTGTGATAATCAAGCAACCATCCATATTGCTTCAAACCCAGTATTTCATGAGAGAACGAAACACATTGAAGTAGATTGTCACATTGTTTGTGAGAAGATAGATGGGGGTGTGTTATCTACTCCATTTGTGTCTACAAGAGCTCAGTTGGCTGATATTTTCAGCAAGTCATTGTTTAGACCACGTTTAGAGTTTTTATGTAACAAGCTGGGATTTTGTGATATTTATTCTCCAGCTTGAGGGGGAGTGTTAGAATAGGCTTTATTGTTAGTTGTCCCACATTGGTTAGCTACATACTGTATTCATCTCTCACATAATATAAATAAAGTCTTCTGTGTTTGGGTTCGTTAACACCCTACACACTTTCCTTTCTTCTTTCTAAATAACAATCTACATAAATCTTACACATTTTAAAATGGTCGATACTGCTTCAAGCTGGTTCGATTTGGGCTGTAATAGGTTCGAAAAGGGTCGATTGGTGAGTTTGTGGGTCGATTTAGGGTTCAAATGGGTTGGAAATGGGTAGATTTGAAGAAAACAAGCTGAATGGGTTGATTTGGGTTTTCCGGCGAGGTCTAGGTTTCAGGCGAGGTTCCGGTAAGATGAATGGTCAGGATCTGAGCTCAGTGCTCTGAAACCAAATGGTGCAAACCAAATCAAAGGATAGATTAATAAGAGAGATAGAGGATCCCAAATGGGATACAAGGAGCAAAAAATCTCAATATTCTTTAATCAATATATCAAAAACTATTAAATGAAAGACTCCCACACCTATTTATAGACCCATTAACACTAAAGACACAAAATAACACTATCACCCCAAAAGTTGCTGCATCAAACTCTACTAAAAAAGCATGCATGACGTTCTTTTTCGATTCATCTATCTTTTAGAGCCATTAAGGAGCAATGCAAAAAAAAAAAAAGGAGCAATGCAATGTAGGTAGCCGATTCATCTTTTAGAATTTCTAAGCTCTTGATTTAGTTATTGGGCAAAAATTCTCAAAATTACTAGCATTCTTACATTGTCTCTTGGTTTAGTTGTGGGGCAAAAATCGCATGAGAGTACTGAGCTATTTACAGTCATAGGTAGCAGAAAGGTAGTGTAGTTTATTAGGTAGCGGACAAATTACATCGTGCCGTGCCTAATTTCCCAAGTGGTAAAAACAAAGGGAAGGGTTGGAGATGGCCTAAGGAGCTCATATATTTTTTAAAGGGACAATGTTATTTTCGCTTCTATGTTCTTTACAAAAATTGAGGAACAATGTCTTTAACCTCGTTATGAAAAGGAAAATGTAAATTTTCATTTGACATCTTGTCAACATATACACGAAATACACTTCAAATTGGATGGCAAAATTAATCCACTAATCACAAATGATGGTAATGGGTCTCGATGTTGAACACAAAATGGAACAATCGTTGTCATTCAATAAATAAGCTAGAAAAAAAAAATTAGATTGTGCCTTTGACCAAAATTAATTTGTCTTAAAGACAGTCGGTTTATGTACCTTTAGTGATATTTTATTTATTTATAATTATCATAATTTCTATGATCAATCATTCCTCTTGACGAATTATAAAAATATGGACCAAAATTGGAAAAAAGTTAAAGACAATAAAAATCAAAGTAAACCTTTGATTTTTTATGCTTTTGGTCTCAATAATGTATTTTTATGGACTCTTTTTTTATGGAGACGAAGATTAATTCAAAAAATTCAACTTGAATTCAACAAAGACTACAAGGAACACAAATAAAAATACCAAGATGTTAAACTTATGTACTCACGTATTTGAAAAGTTTAAGGACCCACGGATGGATTAACGTTGAAATGGTAAAGAAATTGGACAGCTGTGCCTGTGATTATAAAACTGAAACATAGCCGGCGAACATGAACAGTGCTCTCTTTCACAGTCTCTTTTCTCACTGTCTCTAGAATAGTTTGTCTGTCGAAGGGGACGACAACAGAGAAGAAGAACCGACTTCTCGTAGTGCATGTCCGTCACGTGTCGTTAACCAAACATTATTCCTTTATTCCGAGACCAAGTACATTATCGATTTCGTTAGAATAGCTCGTTAAACCATGTCCTCGTAGAGTGTGTCCGTCACGTGTCGTTAACCAAACATTATTCCTTTATTCCAAAACCAAGTGCATTGTAGAATGCGTTACCTAGGACGTGTCGTGTTCACAAGGATAAACATTTCGATCATTGAATTAAAACAGGAGTGGCAAGTTACGGGGTAATGGACTAACAACGGATATTGAGTCATAAACGAGTATTTTGGTAGGATATAAGTGTAGACAAAAGATATTTCAAGTACGTGACCAAACAAACCCACTTGAAGCCAAGAGAAAATTTCACAATTTAAGCATATGGGTAGGACATGAGGTATCGATACCTAGCTCCCTTTCAACAAATTTTAGAGGAACAGAATGATGGGTATCGATACCCGGCAAAGTTGATATCGATACCCAACCCTCTTCGGGCAGATTTTGACAGATTTTCACATGTACGTGGGAGATCTCAACCCAAGCAACAACTACAAAATTTTGAGCGAGAGTATGCACCAAAACATACATAAACACTTAAGAGAGAGTAGAATCAAAATTCTACCTCCAAATGTGATAGATCAAGACCCAAACAAAACCCTGACTTCAGGCTCCAAACTTCAAACGAACCCTGAAAATCACCTCCAAGCGAAGATAAACGTAACCCAAACTTCAAACATCTTGAATAAACACGTAGGAGGATGGATCAGTGTTCTAAAAATCGGTCAAGTCGGCCGACTAGTCAGCCTAAAGTCGCTAGTTGGAGGTCCCCCGACTTGATCGAAGCCCGACTAGTCGGCCAAAAGTCTGCGATTAGTCGGCCAAAAGTCGGCAGTCGGCAGCCAACCGACCTGAGACCGATTAGCGTCTTTTAGAACACTTGGATCTACAATTTAGTTGAGTGAGGGAGGTGGAATTGAGTGTTTTTGGGAGAATTTGTGTGTGTGTGAGAGAGAGAGAGAGAGAGAGAGAGAGAGAGAGAGAGAGAGGAGGAGGGAGGGGGCGTGGGGGGAGAAAAATGTTCTCTCTCTCTTCTCCTGTGCCTTGTATACCCATTGTTGAATAATTACACTAACAATCCCTCATGTAACTTGTGTATTGCTATTGAGTCCAATTTCAAACCACATAATACATTAACCCACTTCTACTTTCCAACATATTTCATAAAATTCTCCAACTTCAATTTGAAATGATTTTTCATAAAAATCTGGGCTCTTACACCGTAAGTGTATACGATTAAAATCTTCTCGAGCTTTCATTTAGAAAAACATCGGCTCGTCTTTTGGTCGATGTCAGCAATTTTCTTTGATTCTTATTTTTTATACTGTTGTTCTTTCCTAATAACTAACTATTTATTGTTAAGGTTAAGGTGATATGTCCGTCCAAACCTTTTAGTAAAAGTCAATAGCATCTGCTTTTAGTTCACACGTTATCGATGTCATTCATTCGTATGCTATAAATAATTGCACTTTAAGCTAATAATCTTGTTTGTGGAAACTATGTGCTTGTTCGCGACCTTATGTTACAAGTGTAAATCAAGACCCTCGAGAGGAAGCAAAGTCAGGAGAGGACAGCAGAGGGTGCTTGAGGCTTGAAAGCTTGTCATTCTCATTCTAATTTTTTGCTCTTGTATTGAATGTATTCAGAAAAGTTAGGAAAAACAAAAAAGGTTATAGTCCATAATAAATTAGAGGACTAATAGTTATTGAGGCTGAAAATACTTAATCACCTATCTCCAAGAAGTCTTTTTGCTGGATCAAGCTGTTCTTGTATCTTCATGTATTGACTGTAAATCTTCTATTTTAGGGCAGATTATCATTGCCATAGCTATCATGTAATCTTTTCCATTTTAGGCTCTTGTAATCTTTTCCATTTTAGGTTTTATCTTTTCCTTTTAGAATTTGTCTTTCTCTTATTTAAACCGTGTAATAGCTTAGGCTTTATTCATTCAGAAATATACAGTTTCTTCACCTATGTTTGTCGTCTCTGAAACTTTCATGGTATCAGAGCAAGGTTCGATCAGAACATAAACGTACCTCAGTCCCCTTCAGTTCAGTCGACTCCTCTCTCTTCTCCCTCTGCTCTCTCCATCATCAGCCATTATCAACCTCTAACGAACCAACTCAGATCTGAAAACCTCCATTAACGAACCTACCCAGACCTTCTACAATCTCTGGTTCTGCTCCACATATTAGATCTGAAAACCTTCAACTTTGCCGGTGACCTGACTATTTTCCGACGATGTCCGACCAACACAGCACTCATCGGACCTTTGTCTCTCTCTGACAGCCTTCGCCAGAGTTTAATCAGCCTCCGACGAGCTCCGACAAGCCCTCTCTGACCTCCGACAGCCTCTGACAAGCCTTCTCCACCCTCCGACGACTCTTTCCAGCGTCCGATGAAGCCTCTCTGACCTCCGACGAGACTGTCTTCGACCATCTCTGCATCTGACCTCCACTTGGTGTTCGTAATCTAGAAGTTTCAGATCGGTTTGGAGTTTCAAGACCAGATTTGAACCAGTCGTGTTCTGTTTGGGTGCTCTCTGGTTCAGATTTTTTGGTTCTGAAACTCTTCTGCAACGACCAGATCTGAACCACAACAGTAGACAATTGACTATTTTGGCCAGTATTGACGATCTCTCTCTCTCTGGTGACTTTGTTCTCTCCCCTCAACTCTGATTTTTTCACAGAGTTTTAGTACTACGTTAGTACTTTACTTTTCTTTCAGAAAATTCACTGTCTTTATGATGGATAAAAATCAGTTTATTAGTGTCCGTCTGCCTGGTAACAATTATTCTTACTGGGCAAATGTGATGAAAAATTTTGTTGTTGGTAAAGGGATGTGGGGACACGTCGATGGGTCAACACTGTGTCCATCTGACCCAAAAGCTGAGAATTATGCCACTGCACTAGAAAAATGGACCGTAGAAAATGCACAGATTCTTACTTGGTTTCACAACTCCATAGAACCAAGTATTGGGATGAACTTTTCAAAGTATGACACATCTAAGAAAGTCTGGGATTACTTGAAAGGCATGTACCTTGAATCCAACTTTGCGAAACAGTATGAACTTGAGTGGTCTATTCGTAGTGCTAGTCAGGGTGACAAAACTATTCAGGAATTTTATAATGAAATGACTACTTATTGGGATCAGTTAGCTTGTATGGAACCTACTGCTTTATGTTCACAGCCTGAGCTTATTGAGTATTGTGAGCAACGGAGGTTGGTCCAGTTCCTTATGCTTCTTCGAGCTCAATTTGAGCCCCTTCACGGGGCAATTCTACATCGTGTTCCTCTCCCTTCTATGGATGCGGCTGTTCATGAACTTATTGCAGAAGAAACCCGGTTCAAAGTGGCTAGTATAGCTTCTCCTAGTTCATAGTCAGTTTTTGCTGCTCAGTCTACTTCCTTTCGTTCCCCTTCAGCATCTCTGTTGCCCACTCCAGCATCCCATCTTATTCAGTCTATGGGCAAGCCCAAGCCTCAGTGGCCCCAGACACCTGTGGATGAGTGCAGCTATTGCCATCAGAAGGGTCATTAGAAGCATGCATGCCCTAAGCGTCTTCAGCCTAAGGGACGTAATGCTTCTCAGCCAACTAGTTCTTCAGTTTCTCGGGCACCACAACAACATTCTCGCCCACCTGCAGCATTGGCCACACCCTCCTCCAGCAGTACCCACTCTCCTCCCCTGTTTGATTTTGAGCAGTTTTAGCAATATCAGGCTTACATGGCAGCCATTCAAGGGAATTCTTCCCAAGCTTCTGCCTTGACTACCACTACCTCAGGTTTGCATGGTGCTTACACCACAGGTATCTTACCCACCACTTGGCTGTTTGACTCTGGCTCCTCCCATCATATGACCCCTGATTTATCTCTCCTTAGTCATTGTGTGCCACCTGTTTCTCCTATTATTATTTCCACTGCCAATGGTTCTCCAATGCAAGTTGTTTCTATTGGTTCCATCCTCCCTACTACTTCTTCTTCTCTATGTATTCCTAATGTCTTTTATGTTCCCCAATTGACATTGAGTCTTCTTTTGATTAGCTAGCTGTCTGATTCCGGTTTTGATGTTATCTTTTCCTCTTCTAGTTGTGTTGTGCAGGATTGGGATTCCAAGAAGCAGATTGGCGTAGGCCGTAGAGTTGGTAACCTCTATATCTTGGAGCATTTGCATATCCCACCAGAATCTTCTTCCACTGCTGCGTCATCTTTTCGTTTAGATAATAAATCTTCTCCCTTTTATCTTTGGCATTCTAGATTAGGACATTTGTCTAGTGAGCGTCTGAAACTTTTGGTTAAATCCGGTCATTTGGGAAACATTTCTATTAGTGATATTTCTGCCTGCAGTGGTTGTAAGTTTGCTAAAATGACTGCTTTACCTTTTAATAAAAGTTCTTTTGTTTCTACTTCTCCCTTTCAGCTTGTTCATACTGATTTGTGGGGTCCTTCCCCAGTTGTCGCCAAGGTGGTTTTGTTTACTATTTTTCTTTTGTGGATGATTTTAATCGGTATACATGGGTGTACTTAATGACGCATAAATCTGATTTCTTTCAAATTTATCAAAGTTTTCATGCTATGGTTCAAACTCAATTTTCTGCATCTATTAAAATTCTTCGTTCTGACTTGGGTGGGGAATACTCTCTTTTTGAGTTTGATAAATTTTTAGACACCCATGGGACTATCCATCAGTCTTCTTGTACTGATATTCCTGCTCAAAATGGTAAAGCTGAAAGAAAGCATCGTCATCTTCTTGATATTGCTCGATCTTTGCTATTATCATCATCTGTTCCTTCTCTTTTTTGGGGAGATGTTGTTCTCACTGCAGCCTATCTTCTGAATCGGATGTCCGCTCCTCTTCTCTCCGGTCGCTCTCCTTATGAGCAGCTCTATGGTCAGGTTCCTAACTACTCTCTTCTTAATGTGTTTGGTTCCACTTGCTTTGTTCTTCTTCCCAAGAAAGATCGCACTAAGCTCAACGCCCGTTGCGTCTTAGGCGTTTTTCTGGGATATGGAATTATTCAGAAAGGCTATCGGTGTTATGATCCTGTAACCAAAAAGTTGTATGTATCTAGGCATGTCGTTTTCTTAGAGAGTATTCCGTATTTTACTCTTCCTCCCAAAACTACTCCTGTAGCTAAGGAGGATTTGATCTATATTGACCCGTTTCCTGTAGATGTGCCTACTGATGAATATACCTCTACTCTTGAGGTCTCTGATGTTTTTGCAGCTTCTCCTCACCGCCCTTCAATCACTCAGGTTTACACCCGCCGTCCCACTTCTTCTCCTGCTCCCCAATCTGCCTCTGAAGATCCTGATCCGCCTGCTCGCCGGTATCCTACCTGTGCCCGTCACCCTCCGGTAAAATATGGTTTTTCTAATACTTGTTTCTCCTCTTCATACCAATCATTTCTTTCTCGCATTCACACTTATTTCGAGCCTGAGTCTTATAAAGATGCTTGTCAAGATCCCAATTGGGTGGATGCCATGAACGTTGAACTCGCTGCTCTTGCTCAAAATCACACTTGGGAGTTGGTTTCACTCCGGCCTGGAAAGAATCTTATTGGTTGCAAATGGGTCTATAAGGTCAAGATTCATTCTGATGGCTCCTTAGAACGGTACAAAGCTCGCCTCGTCGCTAAAGGTTTTTCTCAGGAGTATGGTATTGATTATGAGGAGACATTTGCTCCTCATAATCAGCCCTCTTTCATTGATTCTTTCGTCAAACTTATGTTTTGATTTATTTTTTTTTTAGCAATTAAAATTAAGTTTATGCTGATTACCTTTTGCCAGATACAAATTATTTGTTTATGGGAGATTATGTTGATCGTGGTTATTATTCAGTTGAAACTGTTACGGTAAGTGCATGTTTCTACCTTCTAATAAAGAAAGTTTTAGGGTATTACTCCTCAACTAAATTGGCACACTTGGATTCGTAACTGTCCCAAATGCCTCTCTTCTCTTTGTTGATTACCGACGGATGGCTGTTTACTGTGAACTTTCCTTGCATTTATTGCCAAGTGCTGCAACTGTTGTCCTTTTGCTAACTGATCTATTCATGAATTCAGCTTCTTGTGGCGCTGAAAGTACGCTATCCCCAACGAATTACTATTTTAAGAGGAAATCATGAGAGTCGACAGGTAAACTGATTGTCTATCATGTTATAGTTTTCTTGCTTCTGTCACATTGATGTGTTCCCGTGAATGAAAAAAATACCAAGTAAAAGCTACATGATCGCAATAATAGATATATCATCATTGATGTAATGTGAGTGCATAATTGTCCTTTCTTGTTTCATTTAGGTGTGGCCTTCATTCATTTTAGTTTGAAAGTTTTGGGCTTATTAGTTCATAGTTCATTAATTCTTTTCTAGACACTGGATGGTTTGTGATGATTGGTTTCTGTTTTTGGCTGCAGATCACTCAAGTTTATGGGTTTTATGACGAATGCTTGTGGAAGTGAGTTCCTTGCCCACAGGAGGTTAAGATAGTGGAATGATAATGTCATGTAGTTTGTGGACTAGAACCTTTATGCACAATCTTGAATTTGTCCCGTAACTTTAGAGTTTAGCCTCCTTACATGCATTTTCCTGTTAGGGGTGGGGTTTTTTTTTTTTTTTTTTGTTGTTGATATGTTGGTAATATTCTCCTTTTAGTGTTCTTTTAATTCTTTTGCCCTTTAAAGCCGTATTCTCCGTTTCAATTCCTTGCATAGAATACTCTATTCTTCACGGATTTAGCTATTTTCTGCTTGCATTTATCCTTATTTTGCTACTATGCAGCCGAAATTATCTGTAGTTTATTTCAATTAATCCAATTGTTTCTCCATGTTTAGTAACCCAAAGATAAAATCGTGATTCTGTTCTGGCATCCGTTGTTTAAGTAATTACAGTTTTGTGATACTCACTGATAAATGGAATTATTTCTTGTGCTCTGGAGTAATTTGTTCCTGAATGTTATGCCTACATAGAAAATAGTTCATGAGTTGTGTGAGTTTCGTAGAGACACTGAATTTGTCCAGGCTCTATATTAACAGAGCACCCTTGACTTTTGCCTGGCCAAAAGTAATTTTATCCATTCGGAAGGCTAAAAAATGGGTAGTTTTTCCTATAAACCTGTGGGCATTGACGGATCTTTTTTGTAACTTACGATGCTTGGCAGGCATACATCACTACGTTTTGTTATTAATTTGTGTAGATAGCTTGCAGATGCCCATTGCCCTAGTTATGAAAATGTTTTGCCCTTGTCATGTGCATGTTAATCTTGGTTGTTTGCATCAATATGTTTGGAAAATGCAGCAAAAATTCCCCCCAGTATGCTTCCTTGATTACTGCACAAAAGTGACTCAAGTGTTGGCCTAAATCATAGCTTAAAAACACAATCCACCAAGCCATTGTCTGGGATTAACGTTATCATGCGTCTTTGTCATTCACCACATTTGTATCGATAGCTTCTAGTCCTTGGTTCATTTTTTATTCTGTTGATGTTGGTTGGTTTAAATGTACAAACCCGTGTCATTGCCTTCTTACTTTTGTATACAGATACGGTCATGCCAACATTTGGAAGATCTTTACAGATTTGTTCGATTATTTTCCTCTCACAGCACTGGTTAGTGTATTTTTTCTTTCTGGATAAGATGTGTCAATTGTTTGTGATTCCTGCATTTGTGAGAAAGGAAAGCAAATAAGTTCATTTGTCTATGCTGCTTGTAGATTTGTGCTTGTCATGTTTAAAAAGGTTTTGAAAGGCAAATTGAGGGTGATGTGTTTGACTGAAGTTGGCCCTATAATGGGTAAAAGTCTTGAAAGGGCTGAATGTTTAATGGATTTTTAAGTTTTGGCATTAGACTTTTGAGCTGAGTTGAGTTTGTTTCCTTGCAAGCGTCTTTCTTTAAGGAAATTGGAATTGTTCCTTTTGATGGTTCTTATATATGGATCATTCATTGCTATTGGCCACAAACTTAGTTTTGCTTTTATACTGTGCCCTAAAAGCAAGAAAGCAGAAAGACAAGAATATAGCTTTCTTGCTTGTTAGAGTAGCTTTGCTCTTATATGCTTATCAGAGTAGTTCGCTCTTATATGCTTATTTCATGGTTTTGTTTTCTAATTTCATTCTGAGGGTTTTATTACCCTTGGACTTGGAAAGTTAGTTTGAAGATCCAATGAGGTTGAATTTGATTACTTTCTAATTTCACTTTGAGCCCTCTAATTGAGATTTTGTGCACTTTTAATTGACCTTGATTCCCTTCGTTTTTCACCTAGTCATAGATGAGTCTATGACACTCGGAGTGTTATGCATCATGTGCTCAGTCCTCGTATAATGGCACAGCTTGAAAACACTGCTTATAATTATAGCGGTAAATAATTTCAAAATCTTTTCTTGAATTTTCTTCGTCTCAATGTTTGGTATGCCCATTAGGTATAAGATCAATAGAACACCCGAATCAGATGTTGATTTTCTTTAGTTCCTCCTGTCAGAATACATCGTATTTTTTATTGACACTAGTTTGATTCATGTGTACTAGGTTGAATCTGAAATCTTTTGCCTCCATGGTGGATTGTCCCCTTCCATTGAAACCCTAGATCACATATGTAATTTTGACCATGTTCAAGAAGTTCCTCATGAGGGGCCTATGTGTGATCTTTTGTGGTCCGACCCTGATGATCGTTGTGGTTGGGGTATCTTGCCTAGGGGTGCTGGATATACTTTTGGCCAAGTAACTTCTTGTTTTTTTAATTTCCTGGTGTATGGGAATAGGGAGAGAAGAAATCTGTATTTTCTAGTACGGTGCTTGTTGCAGGACATATCCGAGCAGTTCAACCATACTAATAGCTTAAAGCTAATTGCTAGAGCACACCAACTGGTTATGGAGGGATTTAACTGGGGACATGTATGTATTTCTTGCCCAACCTTTTGGATTTTTTTGCATATATTTATTTGGGGGAGATTAGTTTTGTTGCATTGTTTGCTACAGGAGCAAAAGGTGGTTACTATCTTCGGTGCACCTAATTATTGTTATCGCTGCGGCAACATGGCGTCCATCCTGGAAGTTGACTGCAGCAGCGGCCACACTTTTATTCAGGTCTCTCTCTCTCTCTCTCTCTCTCTCTCTCTCTCTCTCTCTCTCTCTCTCACACACACACACACACACACACACACACACACTTGCACATGCACAACAGGGTCAGGATTGTATGAGAAATTCCAGCTTTCGTATGAACCTTTAGCGTTAGTTTTCTCTCATGCAACTAGAGTGCTACTAAAGCTGAAAATACAAATTCGGTTGTTGGTTGCAGTTTGAGCCAGCTTCAAGGAGGGGAGAGCCGGATGTGACACGGAGGACACCAGACTATTTCCTGTAATGTGCTTGCAACATGAAATGAGCTATTTTCTGAATCAGAAAGTGTTTACAATATCATGATGTGATAGTTGTAGGGTGGCAGGAAGAATGTAAAAGCTGTCGATGAGACTTCGTTTGATCCGATTATATCACGAAAGTGTACTGATCGTGTCATGCCGAGTCAAAAATATACTTGTAAAAACTTAGAATTAACTACTACTCAGAAGAATAGCGGTTAAGTCCGGGTGTCGGTCCACGGAGACAAATTGGCTGAGTCGCGTTAATTTCAATTAGCTTCTAATTTAATTCGGTGAAAAGATTGTTCGATTGGTTGTGAAATTGTCAAACTAAAGAGCGCAATAATTAAAACTGATTTAAATTGATGGAAAGGGAATCTAGGGTTTAGAATCCACTCCACCCTCGTAACCTCGACTTCTACATAAGTTAGGTTAATAATCGAATCACAAGGGGTTATCGCTAGGGCTTGCAATCCCCAACGATAATCGTCAAGAAAATATTTGTGATTGTTAAAAGGCATAAACTATCCCACGGCACAGACCGTCTCACTGGTGCAGTGTCACGCCATCCAATGGCACGGTCCGTCTCA
Organism: Vaccinium darrowii; assembly: GCA_020921065.1. NCBI lineage: Eukaryota > Viridiplantae > Streptophyta > Magnoliopsida > Ericales > Ericaceae > Vaccinium > Vaccinium darrowii. The sequence continues at coordinate 25,391,144 of CM037154.1, forward strand.
CGAGCACAGTCTATCTCAGAACTCCAAACACAACGTTGAAAACAATTATATGAACGGGTATTTGAAAACCGGTGTGCAAATACGAAACAAGTCGAAAGAATAAAACCACAATTCCATTGATCTCATGATTTCAAGTTTTGAACATATAATCCGATTCGATTAAAACCCTAACCTACACAAAATAAAAGGTTACTTGGCGTAGAGTTTCATCTTCCTCCTAGATAGGTGCTTTAGCCGGCCATGGAAGAAGTTAGAGCGCTTGAAGTTGAAGAAATCGCGGAGAACATCAAGAACTCTTGATTTCTCTCTATAAAGTAGCCTCTCCACAATGCCTAGATCTGATTTTCGACCCCCAGAACGTACATAGCAGGTCTCTATTTATGCAAAACCCTAAAAATTACACAGAATCGCGTTTTGCCGACCTAACTTGGTCGAGACCGTTCGGACGGACTTAAGGGCCGTCCGGATTAAAATTTCAGCAACTTTGGACAGCTTTTCTGTGATGCTCAGTAGGTTCTACAGGTGTTTCCTTTGCACTTTTGACACTTCTTAAGACGTCCAAATTGCATCTTTTTATGGTCCAACCCGCTCCAAGGCCTGCAAACACCATACAACTATCAAAATTCGCCAAGTAACATAACAAATGGACTATTAAAGTGTAAATTAGAGGACCAAATAGGTGCTTTTTAGGACCTATCACACCCCCAACTTACACTTTACTAGTCCCTAGTAAAGCAAAAGAACATTGCAACTAAACTAAATAGAAGGAAAAAGATAGGTCTTTTAAACCCCCGGGCGGCCCCGGTAGGACGAGTGAAGTCTCGTGAGGATTTTCAACAGTGATCGCCCACAAAACACAAAGGGAATTGGATACTACAAGTGCAACTCAAACCCAACCGATAACATCTCGAAATGCCGCAGCGAATGCCATGCAAGTCAAAGACAAGATGCTTTATTCGTGCAAAGACTTAAACAAGTGAATTCTCGTATTCAATCTACCACAAATATGCCTTCGCACCTATGATCGGATAGGGATTTATCACATAGCATGTGTGTAAGTGAGAGCCACACAGAGAGATTCACCAACCCTGAAAACAGTTCACACTATCAACAGCCCGATGTGTCTCTAAATTCACCCCCTCCCTTTATTCAACGGATTCCTTTTTTATTTATTTGGTTTTTTTTTTCTTTTTTCATGTGGTCGTGCAATGCCCGGTTCTCTCGGGCTTTCTAGTTGACCCTTTTAGCAAGCTTTAGGTCAGTAATCCCTGAGCCAAATGGCCTTAGGATACTAGGTTTAAAGAGACCCCCCCAGACTTAATTGCTAGAGTCAAAAAGGCTTTAGGGAGAGACCCAAACTAACTACATTCAACCAATGCCTTCACTAGGTCTATCCATATTTTCACGCGAATAATACGGTGGGAGCAAACCCCGATTGCCCGGTTACTCAATGAACGCTTGGATAAGCAATATCAATTCAGTGCATAATGTAAGGAAGGGATTCCAATTAGTCCATGAGCACAAACAACTAACACCAGAATATCAATGACATGTAAACCAAATTCTAGGCCAATGAATGCTCAAAGTGGGACAGTGCGCGTGAGAAAGCATGAACTCAAGTGATCAAACACTATCCAACCATAGATGATACAGGATAACCAAGTGCTTTCTATCAACATTTCATTCACAAGCTTAAACCGATCCATGAACTCGCATCAAGACATCAATTCGCATGACAAACACTCACAGCACTAATGCCATCAATCAAGACTAAGTGCACTCAAGCATCCAATGCCCTTGACGCAACTTTCTTTTTTTTAATTTTTTGGATTTTCAAGACTCTAGATATAAACAAGACAAGTGACAAAGTCACTTGAATAGTGCAATGTGCTCATTGTATGTCGTTCACTAAAAGGATAGGACAAATAATGAAAAGGTAAGGAAAGAGATCACCTCATGAAGGAGAACTAAACAGGCTAAAGATCACGGGGCATGACCCCCCAACTTGAACACAACGGTCTGCAAATGTTGGCCCCTACAAACTACAATAATAATAATAACAATAATAATAATAAAAAAAAATAGCAACAATCTAAACACGAACAATCAAAACACTAATTCTAAAACATCAAAACTAAAAATAAAATGGCTCAAAAGTAAGTAAACTCCATCCACTTTTGTCACGCGAAAAACACGGGTGCTACTTTTCTCCCTAATTTCTCACTTAAATATGTGTAGAGAATGTCATCATAACAATTCCGGGTAAGTCATGACTCAACAGGTTAAATTACTCAAGGTTTTTCCTTAAAGAGATCAGAGCCAATCATCTTTAATGACTATCCGAGGCACTGCAATAAGATTGTTAGAAACCCAAATACACATATTTAAGGCTAGAAAGTAGGTGGCTATACCGGACCATTAATAGTCGTTCGAGCACGGCTAACACTAGAGTTATCACAAACTCCAAGGATTTATAGTCTCCTAGACTTGTCGTGATTAACCTCACACTTGATGCTCAAATAGTAGATCTAATCCTCCTTTTAAAATTTACAAGATATGGATCATCCCAAGCGATATCATTCGACTCAATTCCAAGAATGAAAAACAGTTGATCAAATAATCTAGTCAGAATTGTTATCTTTATGCAAAGGAAAAATGTGCTTATAGGGTGAGGTCCCAACACTCACCCCACAAATTAAGACCGGGCACCACATCTCATCACTCTCCACCCCTCCAGTCACACCGTGAATATCCACACAAGAACCATCTACCCCCGAATTTCGAGTACACTTTACATGCCCATCGTCTAGCGTGGTAGCCTCTACCAATTCTACACATGGAGTCCACAATTCTAGTGCTAAAGGTAGCAAGTCAAACTCTACTAAAAACTCCATAGAAGTGTCGGGGACACCCAGAAAAGTGGGAACAGGCTCAATTTTGGACTCCCGAGAAGAGATATCCATGAGGGGTGTGGATTCAAGTAAAGTGTTAGCCTCTTCTATGGACTTGTCAATGTCAAAATCCTCAAAACCAAAATGTGCCAAACATGCGGCCAACGGGTCATTAGTCACACTGTAAGGCAATGCCCTCTCCTCAAGGTCTTCGATAACATCGACTGCAAAGCAGTCTTCATCCGCTTGAGGTTGTTCCGTGGTATTATAAACATTGAGCTTAAGAGTCATATTACCAAACGTGACCTCCATCTCTCTACTTCTCACATGTATATTAGCACAGGCCGTCGCCAAGAACAGACGGCCAAGTATAACGGGAATTTGCCTCCTGAAGGTGTTCACCGGTTCTGTGTCAAGGACTATAAAATCAGCAGGGAAGTAGAAATCATTGACCTTGACAAGAACGTCCTCAACTACACCACGTGGTACCTTTATGGATCGATCAGCTAATTGCAACGTTACCATTGTGAGTTTTAACTCTCTAAGTCCCAACTGCTCGTACACCGAGTAAGGGATCAAATTGACACTAGCCCCTAAGTCTAGAAGTGCGCGCTTGATACAATGGCTACCAATGACAATGGGAATGGTAGGTGTGCCAGGATCTTGTAACTTAGGGGGAGTGACAGACTGGAAAACAGAGCTCACTTGCTCGGTGAGAAGGACCTTTTTGGGCACATTTGTCCTAGATTTCCGCTTGTGAGTGCAGAGGTCTTTCAAGAACTTGACATAATTCGGGATTTGCTTTATGGCCTCGAGGAGGGGTATGTTGATATTCACGCGTTTGAATATCTCTAGAGTATCCTCCATAAAAGTTGGCTTCTTTGCAAAGGGAGATGGCCCATTTAAAGCAGTGGGGAATGGGGCTTTAGGCACGTAGGATGGTGCCTTGGAGCCCATGGTTGTGGCAGTGGGTGGTGAAATAGTGATTGGAGGGGTTGCCTCCTTGCTATGAGAATTTCCCTCCGCGGAAATAGGTGGGGAGGAGGGAGCTTGGTGCTCCTTGCTTTGTGGCTTCTCTGGTCGGGTTTCGACCTCTCGCTTATTACGAAGGGATATCAGAGCATTTGCTTGCTGGAAGTTACCAGTCCCTTGATTACCCTCACATTGGTTTTGACCTCTCGGGTTCTGAAATGGCTGACTAGGCAACCTACCCTCCTCTATGCAATTCATCGTGTTGGCCAATTGGCCCAATTGCGCCTCCATTCGTGCAATGGATTGTGTATGAGAATTCACCTGTTGTTGGATAGCAGTCATCATCTCAAATGCTTTTAAAAACTTATCCTTAAAGGAAGGGTCCCTCGAGGACTGGGCTGGCGCTCGCTGCGGGGGTGGCTGTTGATGGTTCACATAGCGATAGGCCGCAGGATTATATGGTGTGGACCATGGCCTAGACTATGGGGCAGGGGCGTTGTCTTGTGGCTATCGCCACGATAGGTTAGGATGGTTCTTAAGCCCCGGGTGGTAAGTGTTACAAGAGGGATCACCCTGGTTTAGGATAACTCTAAACATTAGAGTACCCCTGAGCAGCGTGAAGTTGCTCTTCTGCAAAACCTGGAAATTGGTCCCTCGCCGGCCACTTAGTAACATAATGGGCTGGACTAGCACATAGAGAGCAGGCCTCCTGAAAAACAGGAGGCGGAGGAGAAGTTGAGCCCAAACTCAAAAATTGGTCAAGTTTTTCAGCGATAGAGTCAACCTTAAGAGCGAGGTGGTTAGAGGGGCTAAGTTCGTACAAACCTCGTGGCTTTGAAGAATTGGCCATGTTGGTTGCCCTATCACTATGCTGAAAAGTGGCATGGTGTTGGGAGGTATCACTCATCGTCTTAAAGAGCTCCCATGCCGACTTCTCATCCTTGTTCATTAACGAGCCTCCACATGAGGCATCAACCATTATCCGATAATGGAAATTCAACCCATCGTAAAAACATTGCACCAACTGCCACTGTGGAATTGCATGGTGCGGACACTTCCTAATGAGGTTACCATACCTCTCCCTCATTGTCATTTTGTTGGAATGAAGTAATCAGTTTTCGATAATGGATTGTTTTGCCTATGGAGAAGTATTTTTTAAGGAACCCGTCCTTAAATTGATCCCAGCTAGTGATCAAGTTCGTGGGTAAAGTACTAAGCCAATGTTTAGCACTCTCTTTCAGTGAAAATTGGAACAAAATTAACCTAAGCACCTCATTAGGAAAATTATGAATTTGAAGTGTGGAACTTATGGTTATGAACTCGTCAATATGCTGGTAGGGATCCTCCTTAGAGTGCCCGTGAAAGTTGGGCAACGCATGCAGTATGCTAGGTTTAATCTCACCTCACCATTCAGTAGTCACACATAAGAACGAAGAAAACCATGACGAATTGTAGAAATGACAATTTCAGGATTGAAAGCCACAAAGAAATCCACAACTAAAATATTAGTATAGGGCTGCAAACGTACCGAGCTGTTCGCGAGTAGCTCCACAAGTTATTGGCTTCAGCTCGGCTCATTAGTCAACGAGTCGAGCTCGAGCTCCAATTTTAGGCTAGGCTCGTTTCTAGAGGATCGGCTTTTTATAGAAACTTGTTTGGTAACTAAGCTCGAACACCACCACACTAAACGAGCAGAGGTCGAGGTTGATTATTTGGGCTCGACTTGAGTTAGGCTGATTTAAAACGAGGTGAGCTCAAACACTTGAAAGCTTAGCTTGGCTCGTTTGGTTTGCAACCCTACCTGCCCGTCCATATACTACGATACATACATCCAGCATTACATACTCAAATATACGGCCGCGGAGAGAGAGAGAGAGAGAGAGAGAGAGAGAGAGAGAGAGAGAGGGTGCAGTGTTGGGATTATTGCACCCAAATCCCACCCGCAACGGAAGCATAATAAAAATAATAAAAAAAAAAAGCACAAATCACACACAATATTTTTACGTGGTTTGGCCTCAATGATTACCTCCACGGGAGAAAGATATTCCACTATGTTTGGAAAAATAGAGAATACAATGTCATGTGAAAAACCCACCCGAAGAGCACCTAACACCATGACTCTATACATTGTTTTTTACTCACCCCCCATTCTATTTTTCCTTCTCAAACTCATACCCGGAACGCACAGCAACCCCCACAAGGGCTGCCCTCCCTCGTGCCCTCTCATGTTCTCTCAATCTGCCCACTCTCTCGTCTCTCAACCTTTCACACAATGGAGTACAATATATATAGGTTGTACACTACAAACAAGGGGAGACAAAAGAAAGTCTTCAATTGCCCAGATGCTTCGGAACCCAACCAAAGCCATTTAACTAGAAACATTTACCCTTTCCAAACTTCGGCTGCTCCCTTTTCTGTCTCTTCTTCCAATGCACACATAGGCTGCCAATTGGGTCCCACTTTGCTTGCCTCTTCACTGCTTGAGAGAATTTCACATCTAACCCGTTCAACACACCATTTTTTCCTTTCTTTCTCATCTTTCAAGGAAACCAACAGTCCATCTACCATTAATTCCTCGAAAGCTAACACCCCTTTTTTTTTCCCTTTTCTTTTTCATTCTCCCACTATTTTTCTTTTTCTCTTTTCTTTTCCAATTGGGAAAAATTCACAAAACCCCCAAACTTTGCCCTGAATATCAAAAAACCTCCCAAACTTACAATTTTTTCAAGTGTACTCCCAAACTTCACTTCCGCTATTCAAACATACTCCCACCGTCTAGATCTGTTACCTAACTAACGTGAAATGCTAAGGTGGAGGTTAACGGACCCCAAAAACCGTTAAGTGTCTCAAAACGACATCGTTTTGGGCCTTTTTTTTCCTTTTTTTTTTCAAGGCTCCTTCTTCCGCCTCTAATTCATAGGAAAACAGAGGGAGAGAGAGAGAGAGAGAGAGAGGCCAAACCCAATTCCTATTCCACACAATTTCTGAACATTTCGTCGAAGACATTGGGTGTCTAAGAGAGGCAAAGTCAACGATGAGAGAGAGAGAGAGAGAGAGAGAGAGAGAGAGAGAGAGAGAGAGATCCAAGTCTTCGTTCAAAGTTTCCATGGCACAGGAATGATTATATATTCCTTATATCATTATGGGTAGTTTGCCTTTCCTCCAGTTTTCATGAATCTTTTCTCACAATAACAGTTTTTGTACATAGCTAGATTCATAAACTTCCTCCGCCTGGGTTGGTGGCTCGTTAGACTTTTTTAATCCCTCTCCCCCTTCTCTCTCTATCTGTTATGTATACTTCATTTTTTTTTTTTTTCATTTGGTAAAGTTCATCTTTCCCCTTTTTGATTCCTTTTCCTTGGTTTCAGAACATATAGCCGTTTTAATTGAGTGGGTTTATGGTCTTTATTTTCTGGGTTGGGGTTGAAGTTGAATATTTTTGGGGGTTTTCATTGAACAAGTTGCCCAATTAGAAAGATCAAATCTTTGCTATTGTGTGGAATAGGAATTGGGTTTGGTCAGTTTTAAGCAAAACACAAGTTGAAAATGACAAGAGGCAACAGAATGAAGCTGCATTTCAGCAAGATCTACACATTCAGATGTGGTAAGGCATCATTTGATGGAGACCATTCACAAATTGGGGGGCCTAGGTTTTCAAGAGTGGTTTATTGCATTGAACCACTAGGTTTTGAAGCTGCAATTAGGAATTGGGTTTGCTCTCTCTCTCTCTCTCTCTCTCTCTCTCTCTCTCTGTTTTCCTGTGAATTGGAGGAGGAAGAAGGAACTTTAAAAAAAAGGCCCAAAACTACGTCGTTTTGGGCCACTTAACGGTTTTTGGATTCTGTTAACCTCCACCTCAACATTTCCCGTTAGTTAGTTAATCGATCCCAACAGTGGGAGTATATTTGAACAACGGCAGTGAAGTTTGGAAGTACGGTTGAAAAAATTGTAAGTTTAGGAGGTTTTTTGATATTTAGGGCAAAGTTTGGGGGGTTTTATGAATTTTTCCCTTTCCAATTTTCAAAGAATTTCACATGGGCAGCCAATGATGGTGGCGACCCAGTGATAAAGATCGTAGCCTTTGGGGCCAGCGGAGCAGTCGGGAAGGTGGGTCCATGCTGAAGTCGGCCATCTCCTTTTACATTCTCTTTCCTTAAGTTGAAACCGACTGTCGTTGAAGGCCATGATCTTCCCCAGCGCCCGACATGCCGCCGGAGTTCATGGCCGACATTTTAGAACACACACACACAAAAGGAGGATACGATGAACACGCCAGAAATTCTATTCGCTTTGTGGGCCCCACCAAACCAGGGCATTAAAGGTAGGGCGGGCATCGTATCGTGTCAAATCGGATTCGTGTCAGAAAATTCTCAACTCGAACACAACCTATTCACCTAATCGTGTCAAGAAATCGAACCCTAACACGGCCTGCTATTATTTATTTCAACCCAAACACAACACATATTAGACACGATTAAATTGGAAACGACTTGTTTAGCCAAATGCGACCAGAACAATACACAAATTGACACGAATTATGACTTGTTTAGCCAAATGCGACCGGAACACGACACAAATTGACACGATTAATTCGTGTCATTCTCGGGTTTTATGGGTTAATTTGGGTTAATTCGTGTCACTCTCGGGTTATCGTGTCCACACAAATAGACAAATAGGTTAATTCGTATCATTCTCTGGTTATGTGGGTTGGACTCAAACTCGACTTGTTAACCCGGCCTGCTAGTCGTGTCATATACGTGTTTCATGTCAAAAATAATCAACACTAACCCGTAAGCTTCGTGTCGTGTTCGTATCGTATTATCGTGTTGGGTCATAAATTCTCACCCCTAATAACAAGAGGATATGATGAACAAATAATTTTGTATTATTAAAATAATACAAGTTGTTGAAAAAAAATAGATTTTTTCTGAAAAAAATTATACTTCTATTTTCAACTTCTCGTTTTTTCGACCGAATAAATATTTACATATGCCCTCGAGACAGATGCAGTATAAATTTTTTTACTACTATTAATGTTTGTGTTGTTCATTGGCAAGACGGTTTGATCAACTGGGCACCAAAATATAAAGAACAGAGCTGGAAATGTTAACACAATTCTTAATTCCTCTCATTGAAACTAAGGTGAGTTTCTACTGCAGTATTTTAAATATTCTTCGATTATAAATTGTCACATTAGGGAGTCATTATCCTCACGTACATCAACTGATACAGAGAAAACCGCCGATGCACTACGTGAGGATAATGACTCTCTAATTTGACAATTTATAGTCGAAGAATATTGAAAATAGCACCATAAACATACAGATAAAGAAGAAGAAAAAAATCCCATAACAAGTTAAGCAATGCTTCAGATATAGATATACATTTACAAATTTATATGCACAGAGATACAGATAAAACCGTCGATGCACATGAACCTTTCATTATCTTTTGAGGCAAATGTGCATCGGACGATTCTAAACACATTTTTTCTGTGTGCACATAAACTTTCCACAAGTAAGCTTCATAAGCTAAACCAAATGATGCGATCTAAAAATACCATGTAAGTAACAATTATACTACTATTAGTTTGCTTAAATAACAATGGAGTTGACAGAGAGATCCAAAACTCATCTCCAAGGCTAAGCCCCAAATATCCACAGGGAAAATTCAAAAAAAAAACCCTGAACTTTACACTTAATGTCTCAAAACTCCCCTAAACTTAACTAAACTTCAATTTCACCCCAAACTTTCACTCCGTTAGTCAATTTACCCCCGACAGTCCAAATCCGTCAACTTGTTGACGGAAATTGCTGACTTGGATTATTTCTTCTGTTATGTTGTTGTTAAGATGGTGAGATGGCATATGTTGGGCCCCCAACCTTAACTAAATGAAAAAAAGAAAAAAAAAAAAAGAAAAAAAAAAAGGACTTGAAACTATTGTATCTTCTTCTTCTTCTTCTTCTTCTTCTTCTTCTTCTTCTTCTCCTCCTCCTCTCTCTCTCTCTCCCTCTCTCTTTCCCCCACCCTCTCTCTTGACAATTCCATCGATGTCTCGGTAGTTTTGCCTTAAAGAACACAATGTTCTTCTGGGCCCTGTTCTTAATAGCCTTAACGGCATAGTAAATCAGCTTCGTCAACTCCAGTAGCCGCTGCTTCTCCTCCCCGGCCTCCATATTCGACAACATTGAGTATACGACCTGAATTTGTGCCCAATCTAAGGCCTCCACCCAGATCCACCGCTCCAACGGCCTTTCTGTCTTCGTCACCAGTGCCGCGGCAGCCATGTCTCCTCCCAGTTTTGTGCCCAATCTTTTTTAAAATATCCTAAACCGTTTCTGTAGCTAATCAAGTAGCTCTAGAAGCGCCGCGGCAGCCATGTCTCCTCCCAGTTTTGTGCCCAATCTACAACTTTTGAAGAAGTATAGATGGCCTTACCATTTTCCTTTCTGCATAGAAACCTGAGAAGCAACCTTGATTGGTAAACTCAAACCATGATAGTCTTCTAGACTTCTACAACCAGATTTGTTAGATTAGGCGAAGGGATTTCTCTCTCTGTGGATTTTTTTTTTTTTTTTAATCAGAGGCAAAGGGATCTCTCTGTCCCTCTGAAATTTATAAATCCTTTTTTCAATTGTCTTTCTATAAATCTAGACATGTTGTGAATTAGGTGTTGCTTGGCTGTGATTTAGCATCATCCAATTGTATGGTGTGTGTTTAATGGAATTGTTGGTGGAAGAAAAGTGGGTTTGGGAGGGGACGGTGGATTGATTTCTTTTTTCTTTTTTTTTTCTTCTTTTTTTTTTTTTTTGAGAGAGAGAGGAATTAACAAAGTTATTTGTCCAAGTCAGCAATTTCCGTTAACAAGTTGACAGCTTTGGACGGTAGGGGGTAAATTGACTAACGGAGTGAAAGTTTGAGGGTGAAATTGAAGTTTAGTTAAGTTCAGGGGGTTTTGAGACATTGAGTGTAAAGTTCAGGGGTTTTTTTGAAATTTTCCCATACGCACATGATCACTTGCCAAAGAACATAAAGGAACTAAAGAAAATAATCAAAATCGACTACAATTGCATGATTATCTAAAATGAACATCTCAACCATCAGTAGCGACTGCCAAAAAGAACTTGAGTTTATTTCCCATGGCTTCATTCCCTGCCAATTTCAAGAGGATGATAAGTTACACAACCCAGTATTCAAGCAAGATCGTGGCAATAAACATGGGTAAAATTCCAGGAATTTGAAGCCCTGAGGCACTTCCAGAATCTACGCCGGGTGAAGTAATTGGTCCAAATGCATTGGTAGGAGGGAATACGGTACTGGAGCTCGAATTCGAACTGTTCCAAATAGTTAATACATGTTAGAGGATCACCAAAAACAAATAGTAGTATGAAGTGAAATAGGAAAAGATACAGATTGAAGTCCTCACCCAGTAAAAATACAGGATCCATAACCTGAAAAATGGCACCAAACAGTTAGACAGATAGACAGAGTTGAATACAAGTGCTTAGAACACGATGAGGATTCAATGCATTCCTTGAACAATAACGACAATTTGGATTCAATGCATTCCTTGAACAATAACGACAATTTGGATGCATGGAAAAAATGTGCAATGTCTTGCATGGTTTCTTTTCCATATTGTATCACGTTTGACATAATGGGGCACACATTACGTTGTACTGGTTTTCTTAACTCAACCAACTTGCTTGTCAGAGACATTCATGGAAAAGCGAAAATGTAACATCGGTGCAAAATTAATTCTGACAATCTTAATTAGGAAAGTAAACTCTCTTCCATGATTTTGGACACAAAAAAGGCAGAAAATGGGTAGTTATACTCATTCCTGGAAATTGATCAGACACCTTTTCCTGCGAGAGAAATGCAACCCATTGCACATGAAGAAAGTAGCTCAAATATAACCCAGAATTGCAATTACAGCTCAACACATTGCATTTACATTTATGCATTCACTTAACTAGTTTAACATGTAGCCTACATCAACCATCAAGCTATGACTTCATTAGGCGAATTGGAGTCATTGGATGACTTCACAGTCAAATGCAACATGAAGATGCTAAAAGAAAATCCTCACTTACAACCTTCCCACTCAGGAAGCCTGCACAAATTTTATTTCCTTCCCTTCCCCTTCTTTCTTTCCTTTTTCGGAAGGACGCGTTGGTGAATTTCCAGTTCATTCGATAACCAGAGAAAAACCAAGGAGCTTTTGATTTTATTCTGACAAGTTTGTTAGATACCAATTGTTGTTTCTTCAACCAAACAACCACTATATGGGATAGGGGACAGGTTTTTCATCTGAAGAGGATTTTTAAGGGAGACAATACCTTTCAAACCATTCACAAGAAACAAAAGAAACAGAGCTCCAAGTAATACTATAAGAAAGAAATGATAGTAATAACTTACTGGGATCAATATTAGTTGTCATGGCAGTACCATCGAAGTCACAGGTTCCACCAACACTCTGTGTCTCTTGATAATAATCATTATATGCAAAAGAAGCATGGTTTTGAAGAGTATTAGGGTCATAACACGGCTGCCCAGGTTGAATAGCACTGCAGTTGGCGCCACCTTGCCCACAAGCATAATTCAGTCCATTTTGCAATGCAGTGGTATTCGTGCCTTGTATGGCAACACAAAAAACCGTTGAATTCCCCGATATTCTTGCGGAAGTACTCAGTCTCAGAGAATAAATAGAGGTCCCATTGGTAAAAAAGAGGCCCCAGTTTCTCTTCGAAACGGGCCCTGGTCTATTGTCTTCATTGAACAACTCATATATATACGTATTGACGGGAATGGCCGGCTGACTAGGCGGACCTGAACCGTTCAAAACACGGCGGATCAAGTTATTGTTGAAGATTTCAGCGTTCTCTGCAGTGGCATCAGGTTCATTGGGCCCACCGAGCCAGGGCCACCCAGATTCAGTCACCACAATTGGGATCCCTGAAAAATTGAAAGCTGCCATAGAGTTGTAAGTAGCATCCACCATAGCATCGAACATGCTGTTATAGTGAAAAAGTGTATTTGGGTCAACAATCTCCTTGACCGAAGAAAGCGGTTGAAAAAGGGCATAATCGATTGGAAAGATTCCGTTGCCGTTGATGTACCCATTATAAGGATAGGCATTCAACATGTAATAAGAATTGGTGTTTCTCAAAAACTGGAGGAGCTGGAAAATTGTAGAGTTCCAAGTGGTGTTGAAGCTGGCAGTCGACGGAGGAAAGGGGGGCTTAGAAATAATGTCCATGGATTGTGGAGTCGACACTTTGACCTTATAGTTTAGGTTGGCAGCGACGAGGGCTTTGTGAAGGTAATTCATTGCGGGAACCAAAACGGGAGCGACGTTTGGGATAGTAGTAAGGACCTCGCTACCTACAGCAATGGCTGTGATATTGGTCAAAGGCAAGTAAGCGGCGACGTTTCTATTAACCCAGGCAGCGGCAGTTGAGGGGGATTGTCCAATCCCTAGGACTTCTTGGTTTGTGACGCTGACCATGACTTCAATGCCACTGCCCGAGAGAGCATTCAACATGTGAGAATCGGCATCGAAAAGGCGTACGTGAGTTATCTGTTTTGATTTAAGAATGGCAACCACTTCTGAAGCTGGAGGCATGGTGGAAACGGCAGTGCCTACGTTAATTCCCACGAATGCACCTGCCGCACCGGAAAACATCATGCCTGTGAAAATGAGGAGGCTTCCTAAGCATATTACAGGCATCATCTGCTCCAAGAAGTCTTCAAGTTTGACCTTCACTCCTGACTCCTGAGTGATTCCCTCACGTTTAACTGATATTTCCTAAAGTTCAACAAAGACAAGAAAACTGCCGTAAGATATTGGATGTAACTGAAGCTTCAAATACGAAGAAATATACTGTAAAGTTAGGTTTAGCCATAAAATTTGCTGTATCTGACACCCCTAAAAAACCATACGTGACAAACATGCCTGCATAATGGTGTGTGAAGAACGAAACCTTCTCTATGTTCATAAAATATGTGTGTGTGTGTGTGTGTGTGTGTGTGTGTGTGTGTGAGAGAGAGAGAGAGAGAGAGAGAGAGAGAGAGAGAGAGAGAGTAAAGTATTGAAGGAGTACGGACTCATGGAGTCTATGGACTAGTGATAATCACGAAAATTGGGGCAAACTAAAAATTAAACAGTCATGGTGAATAATGATTAACCACAGCTTGACTGAACACTTGACCAAACCTAATGAGGTTGAGCAAGATGAAAAAAGGCGAAAAAGAAAAGGCTATTGAAGAAGAGAAAAGGTAGTCCATGTCCATGAGTATTGTCGACAACCGACTCAATGGTCTAAACTTGAAAACAATGTAGTCATCACATTGCATACATCACATTGCATACAAGCAAGGACAAAAAAAAAGGACTCGGGGAGGATCATAGTAACAAAGTTCAGGTGCATAAATAAGTAAATATAAATAAGAATAGTACTTTTATGATGGTAAATAACTTCTTATTCAGATTACATGGCTCTTGGATTCACAAGAGTCATGATACACCCAAATTTTCAAAAATCCCTGCAAAAATTGAGGAATAAAGAGCTGCCTGCATTTCATAGCAGTATGTCAAACTTGTTTTATCTGAGGGGCAGCTTCTTGCAATTGGCAGAAAGTATGAATTGCAATGCTAACAGATCACAATTTCTTATCTCTAACACTACTGCACTAACCCTCCCACCATTCCCAACATAAAAAGGCATAAGAAAAACAACACTTGCAAAACAAGAGAGAAGAACATGAAAACAAGGGGAAAACACAAGCAAATGATCCTAGAAAGTAGGTAAGTTGTTTCGTCGGTGTGAAAGCATGTTTGTATCTCGGTAAAGGACAATTAAAACACATTTCTATCCATCGCTTAGTAATATCAGCAGAAGATGAGAGGGTATGCAGTACTTAACAACATAAGTTTCACATAACCATCAAGGTCTCTAATTTCAACAAAGATTTGTCTTCACCGTTCAAAGTCCAAAAATTCTTGACTAACTGGTACCGAAGAGAAGTGAAGAAAAACAAGAACCCACAATGGGCCACCCAGACAAACGAAAACCATGCTGGGGTTGGGCATAGGTTTGCATATGTTCGGTTTGTCCAGGGAATTTCAGAGAAGACTACAAGGATGACTGCAAGGCTTTTATAACGTTGTTGGAAGGGTGATTTGAAATTTAACCAGACAAATAGATCGGTGTTTGAAATTGAAGGATGTTAAACATGTGTCCAGTCTAACAAGGAATCTTAAGGAATCTTACTTCTGCTAGTGTGTAGTCAGAAAACAAGAGACGGGGGTAGCAACAATGACTGGTTTTGTTACGGGACAGTTCGTGATGTTCGCATTGGTCTGCAATAGGCCGCTCCATGAAGGATTGGTTCAACCTCATAGCATCATTATGCTATTTCTAGGCTCATTCTTCGTTCAGCTTTTATGAACCAGTCTAACAACTTCACGCAACTGGCTGTTTTTGAATCCTAATGATAAAAGAAAGCATGTGGTAAGTAAATGAAGGCGTGTGGTAAAGCGCCTGATCCGCCTTCAATTGGAATTTATGCTGACTTTCTTTGGACTATATTGTGATATCGTTCAGGGCAGTACAGGCCGAAGGTGAGGGTTTGGCGGCTGGGAACCAAGGCAATATTTTTTGAATACTAATATGATGTCCAGAGATTTGGTGAAGAGAGAGAGAGAGAGAGATAGAGAGAGGAGCGGCTGAATGAGAAAAGGAAGAAGACAATCTCTATTGTCTAGGGTTATAGTTTGGATGGCAACTTTGTAAATATCAGCCGACAAAGTAGCGAGAGAATAGTCCGGCCTTATTGTGTAATCCCATGCGTATTGGACAAAAATTGTCCTGGGATTGTTAATCCCATGTGATTTTTCATTAACCAAACGAGGGACTATGCGGGATTGGATACATATAGTCCAATCCCAGGTACTTAATACTCGAATCAAACGAGGCCTAAGGACATAATTTCTTTTGTGTACTGAGGGTACACAATAATTCGTTGATGTGAGCCTTAGCAAATATATTGTTGGCTACTCTAGTAGCCTAAGAAGTAGAGACACGTCCACCGGCCTCAGGTATTTGTGTCCGACACGTGTCGGTCACGGACACGTATTGGACATGCCTAAATTGTTGGCCAATGTTTCTATTAAATTTCTTTTACTTAGACACATTGTGGATACTATGACATGTTAACAACATACCTGTATGATACAAATTCACATTACATTCGACGTGTCTCCCGGCGTGTCCATGTCGTAATTTTTGGAGAAATAATGTGGCTGCCAGTGGCGGCTCCAGGATTATTTCTTAGGGTGTTCATCCTGGACCAGGGGACCCTATGTGAGGAGGCTCACTACACGTGTATAGTGAGCTTCCTCGGCCGTCCCTTGCTTAGGAATGAAAAGAGTATCCATCAATTTTAATTTTTTGTTAGTTTTGCAAGTATATAACTCTACCAGCAGTTCAAACAAAAATGTGTAAAATCGGAATTGTGGAGTACAAATACATATACTCCTGTACCCAAAAGAACTATAGAATGTCAAGCTAAGAAGTGTAGTAACAAAAATAGAGAGAACGGGCAACTACATTTGCAGAAGAGAGAGAAGGGCAATGAAAAAGGTATTTGGTTGGTACAAATCAAGTCCATATCAACCAATAGTGTCACTAGTTCTCGTGCTTCTCTTTATTTTTTGAACTGATTTTTAGTACTTCTTGACCAATACTATAATGTAAAGGGTATCCAAATGTACAATTAACTGCTGGTCTTTCACATATTATCCAAGGGGTGGTGAAGAAATTTGGAAGGTGAAGGTGTTCATCTGAACACCCATAGTTGTACATAGCGCTGCCCCTGGTGGCCGCGTATCCGTGTCTTGTCGTGTCCGTATCCCGTATCCGTGTCTGTGCTTCTTAGCTAGTAGCCAATGTTGTACGTAATTTTTTTAATGCAAGAATATAATGAAGAATGACATGAACCATGGACCATTTCTTGTGTTGAGTTTTACTTATTCTTCATGCTTCGGTTTGCATGTGTTCGGTTTGTCACCCAACATGGAGTTTAGCTTCTCATTAACAAGCAACTCTGTGAAACTACAGTTTATGGAGCTTTTCAAACTTAATAAAGGGAAGTCAACAGTAACATGAAGAATAAACAACCCTTACCCTTTTTACAGGGCAGACAAATTAGAGATGGAGGAATTATGAAGTACTGTAACAATTAAGTGAAGTGACCAAACCTAGAATCCTAGACTAACATTCACAAGCAAGATCAAATTAAAACCTAATTACCCTATCAAAATTTAAATGGCTGATTAATTTCCGAAGATGATTCTATTTTTATTTTTTTTTCCCGCCAACATTGTATACATCAGTGGGTTAATGGGAAATTAGTGGTCTAACAAACAATCAAAGGGGTTTGCCGTCTCTCCATAGACTAGAACCCCATACTTCCTCTTGGAAGCCAATGGTACAACCTGGAGTCACATCTTCCAGAAGATACTTCAGCTCATCTCAATTTTTTACAGAAAATCAAAGAGTCAAACTCTAATGTGCTCCTTCGACATAAATCCTTAAACGACTAAATAAGCAGAATAGAAGGAAGGAAAAATGAAAAACAACAAAAACCCAGCAGAAAATCAACCAAATTCATAGATCACCCATATAACCGAAACAACCCCTATAAAATCACCCCAGAAGCAGAAACCAAGAGAGAAGAGTGAAGAAATACCTGGTTGAAGTGTCTTAGCTGCACAAACCCAAAAACCAAATCTCCCAATAAAGTCCGAAGATTAACAAAACCCTAAGTTTCAGACACAGGAATCCAGCCTCAGAAACACAAATGGAAACCCAGAACATAGAATCCAGTTAAGATTATGAAAACCCAAGAAAAGGGGAGAAAAAAAGAAAAAAAAAAAAAAAAGAGAGGCTCACTATTACAAATGTGGAAACCAGAACAGCAAAACAGAGTTCAACACACTCAAATAAAACTCTTCAGTTAATGCATGACTGTTCAGTACACCTTGTCAACCCTTCAAATTAAGTGATTCCGTGCATTTAGACACGCAGATTTACGATGTTAAATTTCTGAAGGAAAAAAAAAAAGTTGGAGAAGAAACACAAATACCTCTTCAATGGCAGCTTCTTTCTTCCCCTAATTCCAGCCTTCCTCTGAGCTCACACCTCTGGACCTTTTGGGTTGTCTCTTCTGTGAATGAAGTACTGTTTACTTAAAGAAAGTCCCCCTTTTTCTGCTTAATCAAAGCTTCTCAAAGAGTCGTTTTTTTAGTAATTTTATTTGTCCGAAAGTACTCTTTACAATACTCTTCCATTAAAGGAATTTTGGGGATTTTCTTGGCTATATAGGTTTTCAAAAGAAGTCAATTGTCTTGTTCGTTTTGGATTTCAAGACCCCAATTTTTTTAATTAGTATCTAATCATTGCCCCTATTTTCAAATAGTATTTTCATTTTTCTCTCTATCTCTCTCTAATCATTAACTCTTATTTTTAATTATTATCTTTATTAACCCAAACCAAGCACAACCATTCTTCCCATGGAAGAGGCTCCTTTCTAGTTTTCCATCCCGTTTGGTCTAGTTTTGGACCTCAGTGGGCTCTTTCGTATCTAAAATAATGATCAAAATTGTTCATTTTGTAAAGTTCGTCAAGTATGTCACATTGTCTCTCATTCAATTTCAAAGAGTTAGCTTGATCAAAACTTTGATAGGTATATGAACGAAACAAATTATTACAAGGAAAATGGGATTGCAAAAAAATTAGAAACTTAAATTGCCCCTTTTTTACCTTGTACAAATCTGTTTTGTTCGTGTATCTATCAAAGTTTGATCAAGCTAATTTTTTGCGTGGATGACTGAGCCTCCTCCTTTTTCTCATATACATTAACTAAAATGTAAAGAACACATCAATAAAAATAAAATATTACTCGAGTGTGCTACCAACAATGACCTGTTTGCATAAATAAATAAATACGTTTGTGTATAAAAAATTGAACATAGCATAAGAAGATTTTATTGGTCACTTACTTTATATCAACAAAAGTTTTGACTTTGTTTCCCAAATTAACAAACAACTTATCACAACTAAGCTAAGAGACTCGTGCTACATTCGATCTACATAGGACTAAGTACTCCAATAAAATACAAATTATATATGCAGGCATTTTTATGGATCCAGATCCTCTATGAGGATTTCTCTATGATGATCTTGTGAGGGTTTTGTTGTGGGTTTGACAATACACCGAAAAGGAGATCCAATGGCTCACACAACCCCTTTCCAAAAAAATGAACCTGGGAATAATATAATATTTGCAATTGAGTTCTACTTGTTTTTTATTTTTCTGTGAATAATTTTGTATCTCCGTTATTTTAATTTTTGTGACAATTTATGGAGAGCTAAATCTAAGATTAATTATATATACAGTAGTACTTTAATGGTGACTCGTGGGTAAGCAGACTAGGATCCGGATCCTCTATTAAAGAGTTTTTGGATTATAAACGGAATACGTAAAAGTGTTTGGATAATATCTTCAAAATATATTTTGTTCAAAATGTAAATGATAATTGACTCAGATCAAACACCCTCGTAACTGATTTTCATTTCTATTTTATTTGTTCATCTCTCATATGTGACATTATGTGATTAACTTTAATCCCCAAATTTTTTTTTTCATTGAGCATCTTATTGATCCTCTATTGACTAAAAAAATTTCAATCATGAAATCAAACATTATTATCCAATTGATTAGGTGATAGAAATCTGATAAAACGAAGCATTTTTCGAAACAGATGTCAAAAAGCACTTGATTAAAATGTCAATTTTGGATTATAAATAAATTTCAATCATGAAATCAAACATTATTATCCACCTGATTAGGTGATAGAAATCTAATAAAATGAAGCATTTTTCGAAACAGATGTCAGAAAGTATTTGATTGAAATTTAAATTTTGGATTATAAACAGAATATGTAAAAATATTTGGGTAATGTCTTCATAATATATTCTACAAAATAATTTTTTTCAGTGAATATATAATCATAGTCCAAGAATTTTGATTTAGAAACAAGGAAGGGGGTTGTGAGTCATTGGATCTCCTTTTTTGTGTGTTGTCAGACCCACATTAAAACCCTCACAAGATCCTCACAGAGAAATCCTCATAGAGGATCCGGATCCCATTTTTATTACTGCACTACTATTTTTAAGTGAATGTGGGACCAACAAACCTACCATCAAGATGGACCTATGGCTGGATTTTTTATTTTATTTTTTTGGGTGCAACCGAAAGTGTTTTCCTAAATATAAGTGGTCAAAAAATACCAGGATATATTTAAATTGCATGAAATTACTTAACTATATAAAAGAATAAAAAAAAATGCTCAACTAATATCCCACCAAAGAAACACAAATTAATTTCATTAAAACTAGGGGTGTACACGGTCCGGATCGGATTGGATTGGCATGAATCCAATCCTAATCCACGAGTCACGGTTTTTAGAAAATTCAATTTGTGTCCGGACCAAAAGTCTCACGGTCCGGTTCCAATCCGATCCATGAGTCACGGATCGATTCCAGTTTTATCCACGGATTACATGTCATATGTAAATAAGTAACAAACAGTTTGATTAAAATAAAATCCTAAAAAATTCAAAGTAGAAAACAAAAAAATCTTAGATGGAGCACATGATGGAGCCACAACTAGGGCCTAACAAACATAGTAGAAGCATATAGCTTAGTTCAGTTACATAGTGGAATAGAAACATAGGCAGTTTAATACAAAAAAAATAGTGAACAACTACTAAATTCATCAAAGTCCAATATAAATGCAAGGCAGTGGAATACATAAAAGTCCAATACAAATTGACAATATTTATAGGAGATAACAGTATTACTCTATATCAAATTAACAATAGTTATAAAAGTGATAAAATTATTTATATATACATACACATATATATATATTTTAAAAATATATATATAATAAAAATCTCACGGTCCAGATCGGTTAATCTACGGTTTCAAAATCAAAATTCATGTCCAGACCGCGAGTCACGATTTATTATTTTTTGAATCCATGCCCGGACCATTAATCCACGGTTAAAATCCAAAACGTACGGATCGGTTCGATCCGGACCGGATTCATGGTTCACCGATTTTTTTGTGCAACCCTAATTAAAACAATCAATATTCAGTACTTCTTCCAAGCCAAAAAGAGCAAACTAACTATATATTGTAATAATTAGCGGATGAACCTTGGCAAATTAAGGCTGCACAAGCCACATCTGCAACCAACAAATCTAAGTGAATATTATTCCCGTTCAGTTTCCACCTTCGCTCGCTAGTCGCTAGTGTTGTATCCAAATTCCAAAACAAAGAAAATTGTGACCCGATAGAGTTCCCTACTGATGATAGCATGCATGCCCAGATCTATATACACTTCTCAATTGATTAATGTTCAAAGAGGAGAGAATTTTGAGACAAATTGCAGAACACTTTCGACAATAAATACTAAAACAGTTTGGGCTTAATTCAAATTGCATTTTTTAGTTTCCCTCTGACTTGTGAATTAAGAAACTCATTGTCTTTGTTAATATGAATGAAATAGTGTGTCGTTAGTTAGAGCGTGACAGTACAACTAGTAGTGATTACTTACTTTCTTAATCACGTTTAAATATAAGTAATCTACAACTGTGATTGACATTTTACACCTTGTCATGCACTATTATGCATTTTATAATGTCTATATTTATTTCCAAATTTTTTTTTGGACCTTAACTATGTTTCAGATGGTTGTGGTTATTTTCTTTGCTATTTGCGTTTTGCTAATTTTTTAAAAGATAGAGTCCGAGAAAGTTTTTCTTTTGTATGATTATTTTTGTGTATTTGATTTACAAAAAATACCAAAGCTCACTCTAAGCAATGACGGACATAAGATCCGAGTGTAAGTTGGGTCTACATTACAACAAAATTTATAATATGTGAAAGGCAGCATCAATTAATTAAGCCATTGCAAAAATCATTATCAAACTATACGATTAGTGCGGGGGCTTATCCGACCTTGGGTTTGCCCTCAGTTTAAAGAAGTGTGCTCAAATATTTAGAATGTATCTATACGATATTGCAGGGGTGTTTCGTTAGAAATCCACTGAGCGTACAAGTACTAGCCTTATCTAGTACATTTATATTTTAATTGAATTTTTGAAATCGAATAGGTCCAAACTACTGGAACTTAGTATTTGGGGAAAAAAAATTTACAATTAGAGATCAATCAAATCTATTGACATATCTTGTAGGACAAAATAAAAGTTCTTGCGATCATTTTTAAAATATATATGTAGAAGTATATGAAAGTGCATGTAAAATATGCAGTACATGAATACTAGTATTTTGTTTTAGTTTTAAAGCTTAAAGTGACTAAAAAAGAGTAATATATGTGTGCTTTTTGTCAATACACAAAATCCTCGATCCAAAAGCTACCCCTTTTCAAGGGAAAGTGACTGTGAAAGCGAAAAGGAACAAGGTTGGCAAATTGGAACCAATTACAACTGTACTTTCTGTGAATTTTCCCTCCAAAAAAGTTTTGTTTTCAACTTTTCTTTTGATTCCATTTGAAAGGGGACGTGAAAAGTCATGGTCATGTGAGAACGGTTTGTATGGTGATTGGCTTTTCTATTTGGGTCTGAACAAGGAGTGATTATCCAGTGCTCCCGGAACACTATCATGAGGTGCTCTAGATTCAAGGGCGGGGCCGGCTGATGGCATAAGCTAATAAAGTTACTGTTTCCGGCCCCTTAAAAAATGTAAAAAAATATGGGCCCCCAAATATGTAGCCCTCCTATATATTCTAATGGGGTTTTTTTTTATGACAATATGTTTAAATTTATACAATGATAAATATTTTGTAATAATTTTTTACGAAGTTATGTGCTCAAAAAAATTATTATACAAAATACATGGAGGGCCTCATCTAATGATTCCGATTCAAGCCTCCAAATTTAATGAGTTGGTACTGTTCAAGGGCCTTCACCACCATATCTTCATGTGAGGTTCATCCCCTAAGTGCTAGATCCCGCAAAATGTATGATTGACTGATATTAAAGGCCCTCAAAACACCACGTGTCTGCAAGAACAAGTAATCATTTTCCTTGAAAAAAGGAGCGAAGGTCTCTAGTTTGTGAGACCGCTTTATAAGATGAGTGAGCAATTATTGACATTTGACCGGTTAAATGCATAGGATTGCCTCTGTGTCTTGTTCAGTTGCATGAAAAATGGTGTAAAATTAACTTTCCAGTTGTAGGTGATGAGTTTTGCCTTTAGCCAAAATGATGAGCTGGAGAGGTATGGATAGTCAACAGTAAAGACACAGTGAAAGGGAATAGGGTGGTCTAGAGGAAGGGTGAAGAACAGAGCAGGTGTGCACAGAAAGAACTAAGGCAGTGGATTGCTCTCAGTCTAATCCGAAATGCCCTTGGTGACCTAGGAGATGGGGACTGACCTATAGAGAGAATGTTCTCCTCTCAATCAGTGGTTTCCCTTTTCTCTCTCTAGAATGGCATATACTTCTGCTAGGATTTTTCACCAACCTTTGGGCATTGAAAAGGGAATGTCCCATATTTATAGGCACCTTGGACCAATCATCAGGTGCTAGGCTGTCGTCCTATAATAGGACAACACATGTCCTTTTCGTACAACCTGACCGTACGGGGGACGTCATCACCGCGCAGCTGATCCGTGCGGCGACAAGTCATTCCCCCGCACAGCGATCCTCTTGTCCTTTATAGCCACCAAGCCACTAAATCCCCCTTATTCCTGTAAGGGCAAGGTCGTGACCTGTTCGGTCTCGCCTATACCGCAGCCAAGCCTCAAGGGGCCCCCGGGGTCCTGCCTTTAGACCACAGCAGGTATTATTACCTAGGCTAGGTGGGACTAGCTTTTCGCGTTCTCGCTCATGTTCTGAGCCGCGCCAGTCACCTGAGCCATGGGTTGTTCTCCTGTTCGAATGGCCCATGGCTGTTCGAGCACCACCCTAGTTAGACATAGGGTGCGCGCCGCTGGGGCGCCTTACGCAAGAGGGTCCGGCTTTAGTGCCCGCCCCCCCCCCCCCCCCCCCCCCCCCGCGCGGAGACTCACGCCCGCGCCAGTGGCCCCCCCCCCCCCCCCCTGCGCGGAAGTTTGCGCGGAGAGTACCACGTGTCACGCGGACGCTGCGCCACCTGGGTGACACTTGTCATGCTTTCAATGGTGGGTCAACGTTGACTTTGGTCAACGGGGGTCTAGCGCTGACCCCATCCTACACCAGTCAATCCTAGTACAACTACGTATCGGTTGGATCCGAACTGATTTGACCGAGTCACCTGAACCAAGCATATCTGAAACGACTCGCTGATATGCGAAAGGTAGCTCATACATGTGCATGCTACCGTCTTATTCAGTGCACGTCACCCGGAGCTATTATCGTGCGTGGCGAGCCTGTGCCAACTTGGAGAGCAAGTCAAGAAAGAGGGTCTATATAGAGAGTACATAGATAAATCCTAAGAGGTACATATAACTCTCCTCTAAAATGCTCAGTACTTCCCTTTTCTCAGGCATCCTCTCACTCAACCACTAAAGTGCCTTCCCGGTCGCTTCCGGCCAAGTTAGGCACTAATGAAGGGTGTTGCTTTTGCAAGACAGTCAGGGTGCTCACGTGAGTCTTCGTTCCATCCAGGAGGTTCATTCAGGCGAGGTCTTAGGACCACGGTTAGGAGTGAAATTTAAACCGGCCAAACCGGACCGGCCGAATAAACCGACTGAATAAACCGGTTCGGTTTCGGTTTTGATTTTAGAAATTATTCGGTTCCGGTTCGGTTCCGGTTTTAAACCGGAAAAAACCAAACCAAACCGGTTTATATACCCCATACTTTTATTTCATCTCAGACGTCCATGCCTAATAACATAGGCTGAATCTCAGCCATCCATTAAGGTAACCCACTAACCCTACCCTTTTATGATCTCACGCCGCACCACTTTTCTTGCAAATAGAGAGAGAGACTTCATCACTTTCTTTTACTCACTCTTAAAACAAACAGAGAGAGAGAATATGGGTTTCATCAGTTCACGATCAAGATTCAAGTGAAAACAGTGAATCAACAAACATGTTACAAACCCTAATATTCACCTCCGAAATCTGATCGCAAGAGCCCCTCACTCCGATTTCATCAAGGTCTGTTGCAGCAAGCTCCACCTTCGAATCTTAAGGTAAATCACTAATCTTCCTCTCGCTGGAACATCTGATTTGTAGGTCGACTTTTCGATTCTGTAATATGGGTTTTGTTTCGCTAGGTTTTTGCAAGCTGCTTTTACTATGTTTTTGTATTTTTGAGAGCAAATTTCATATGTTTCGGACTGGATCTGTCCATTCTAAGAAGTATTGAAGTATTTAACTATAAACTATTTGTGTTCTTTTTAGATGAATGATATTTTGGAGGAAGAAATTGATCCAACCCAACCTGGAGATGGTGTAGAAGTGGGAAAAAAAGCAAATGCAAAGGCTAGTAATGCAAAGGTTGCTAATGGAAAGGCTCAGCACAAGAGAGCTAATCAATCTATGGTATGGGATCATTTTTCAATTATTACAGAAGATGGTGATCCTAATCCTAGGGTTGCATGTGATTACTGTCAGGCAGATTATGCATGTCACTCTACTAAAAATGGAACATCAGCAATGAAATCTCACTTAACCTACCAGTGTCGTGGGTATGAGTTAAGCCAAAAGAATTTGGACAAAAAGCAAAAAACCCTTGGCTTTGAGCCTGTAAAAGGCGAGGATGGTCCAGAAACGGGTGGAAAACTTAGCATTGTGAACTTTAGTGTGGAGGCTTGTGTGAAAGCCCTGGCTGAGATGGTGATTATTGATGAGTTACCTTTCAAATTTGTTGAGGGTGAGGGATTTAGGAAGTTCATACGTGTAGTTCAACCGAAGTGGGTAAGAATTCCCTCTAGAGTGACAATTGCAAAAGAATGTATACAAATATTTCACCAAGAGAAGAAAAAATTAAAAAGAGCACTCAAGGGTCAACGAATTTGCTTAACCACTGACACTTGGACATCACTCCAAAATTTGAATTACATGTGTCTCACGGCTCATTTTATTGACTGCGATTGGAAACTACACAAAAAGATTCTCAATTTTTGTTTAGTTACTAATCACAAGGGTGAAACCCTCGGTAAGAAGGTTGAGGATTGTTTGGTGGGCTGGGGTATTGATAAAATTTTGACAATCACGGTTGATAATGCAAGCTCAAATAATGGCTTAATTAATTTCTTGGCACGCAAGACCAAAGATAGGAAGACAACCATCTTTGAGCAAAAGTTTTTGCATGTTAGGTGTTGTGCACATATCTTAAATCTCATTGTGACCGAAGGTTTGAAAGATTTGCACACATTAATTATGAGGGTGCGGAATGTGACAAAGTATGTGAGGTCTTCGCCAAGTAGGATGTTAGTATTTTGGGAGTGTGTTGAGAAAGAAGGTAGTGTTTCTAAACTTGTACCTTGTTTAGATGTGCCCACTCGATGGAACTCCGCGTACTTCATGTTGGAAAGGGCTCTAATGTATCAAAAAGCTTTTGAGCGTTTGGAAGAAGAAAATAACCTCTTGTCATTGAGTGTTTAAGAGGATGAGGTTGGGGAGGTTTACAATTTGGATGAAAATGGTGGGATTGACGATAGTGGGAGAGGGAAAGGGAGTAGGAAAGTCTATGGGACTCCAACTAGCGATGATTGGGATATGGTTAGGTTGTATGTGGGTGTTCTTAAATTGTTTCATGATGCAACCGTGCGATTTTCGGGATCGTTATACGTGACTTGCAATTCCTTTTTTATGGATATGATGTTGATTCGTTTGGAAATTGTTAAGTTGAGTGAGAGCCAAAAAGATCCTCTTTTGAAGTCTTTGGCATGTGCCATGAAGAGCAAATTTGAAAAATATTGGAAGTTTGAGAAAGTGAATGCTTTGTTAATGTTTGGCTTTGTTCTTGACCCTCGTTATAAATTCAAATATGTGGCATGGTGTCTTAAGAAATGTTACGACAAAGAAGTTGTTGATTTAATGGTTGAGGAGATAAAGAATGCGATGGGTGAGGTTTATGGTTGCTATGAGAAGAATGGTAGTCATGCATTGCCACTAAATGATTTGGGTCAATCAACTAATAAAACGATGGATGAGGAAGAGGGTATGGATTCTTTGGAGAAAATGAAATTTCGATTTAAGATGCATTTAGAGCAAGAAAACAATTTGGTTAGTAAGTCCGAGTTGGAGAGGTATTGCATGGAGAGTTGTGAAGTGGACAACGAGCAGTTTAATTTATTAGGTTGGTGGAAGGCTAACTCCGCCAAGTATCCTATTCTCTCTCAAGTTGCGCGAGATATTCTAGCTGTACCAGTGTCCACTGTTGCTTCAGAATCTGCTTTTAGCACGGGAGGACGGGTCCTTGATCCGTACCGAACTTCTCTTTCTCCCACAACAGCCGAGGCTCTGTTTTGTACCCAAGATTGGTTGCGTTATCCAACTAAAATAAATCTTAGAGACTACATGGATGAGGTGGAAAAATTGGAAACAGGTAATTTATCTTGTTCAATATTTTGCTTCATTATTTGTACCCAATGTCCACTGTTGCTAACGTTTTCTGTTTTTTGTATTGCTATATGAATGATAGAGCTTGTAGTTGCGGACACAAGTGACGATTCAGAAATCATTGATCTTTGAATGAGCTGGACTTCATCATGGTATTAGGAATTGTTCTTGTAGTATTACAAACTGCTCTTCTTTTAGAAATTGCTCATGGTATTCACTGACTATTTACTTGTTGCAGTATTTGACAGGGAGTACTTGGAGAACAAATGGACTATTGAAAGAGGCGGAGTCTGGAGACACTCATGGATTTGTGAATCCAGTTTCCCGTGTTCATTTTGATGTTTTTGAGGCTGTAGTAAAAGCCTTTGTCTATTTCTTGTTTTGGTTGTCTGTCTCAGTAGTTGATGCAAAGTGCATTGAACTAGTGCAATGAACTAGTATTCTATTATTTTTTTGGGCATTTTTATGTTGGAATGCTAGGGAGTAGTTGATGCAAAGTGCACTGAAGTAGTGCAATGAACTCCTCTTTTTTTTTTTTTTTTTTCCTGGAGACACGCATGGGATGTTTTCAGCCTAAATGAGGCTTAAAAATTATGGAATGTGTCATTTTTTTTGGGCCGAAATGAGGCCAAATTAATTAGGATATCAATTTTGCATATTTGGGCCAAATGAGGCCCAATAAATGTGTTATTTCATTGTTTAATTTTATTTTTTCAGGCCCAGATGAGGTCCAAAGCTCAGAACCGAATTAACCGACTAAACCAACCGAAACTGAAAACACCGAAACCGGAAAAACCGATTCCCTATTCGGTCGGTTTCAGCCTATAAAAATGGTAAACCGAACCGAATATTCGGTTTTCAAAACCGAAGAAAAACCGGCCGAACCGCACCGCTTTCACCCCTAACCACGGTCACCACATTTTCCATGAGAACACTTTTTTTTGCCAAATACATCAAGCTAAAATGGAAGAATTCTAGTGCTTTTACAAAGTTCTTTGGCTATAGAACACAAACGAGAAGATAAATTTTATTTTCCTTTAATTCACTTCACTTTCCTTTTTTGAGAATATATTGCTCACACAACATTCCCGACAACTAAGCGGAGCCTAAGTGATCCGTTTTCGGTCCATGAAAATGAACTCAATGATCAAGTTCACATTTTGATGATTGAAACCGGGGCTGTAAATACAGCTTCGTCTGGCTGGTACGTCCCCTTCTTGGATGAAACGGGTGCCCTTGAGTTTGAGATCTATTTCGTTTTGCTTTATTTTATCGGCGAGTTTAGCCTGTTCTGGTGAGTTTTGGACTTTGGCGAGTTCAGGCAAACATGCAATCGGTAAGAAAAAAGGAGTTATGAAGTGAAATACTATTACTCCTAGCTTTTATGAAGAGATGACAATTATACCATGGATAGCCGATCCGGTCATTTGGACGTGGATACTGCCTATTTTTCTTATTCAATAGGAGTGGGTATGGTGATAATTATGTAATATTCTGTCGGATATGGGGAGGATATGATTTTGCTAACCCCATACCCAAATACCCGTACCCGCCCTATCATATTCGTTCCTCATTATATATACATCTCTCTTGGACATGCAATTATATTTTTCTTACCTTAGTCATTGATAATCCTTTTTTTTTTTTTTTTTATACTAGCCACTTAATTACTTATGTATCTAATGACTAATAATTTTTTTTTTATTTTGTACTAGCCACTTAATTACTTATGTATCTTTGTTACATTCACTTTCATTTTTGTTTTATAATGTTTTTGTTGCGAACTTTTATTTGGCCATTGCGTTAATGCAATAGTACCATAGTACTAATATTCATGAAATTTTGGACATAATATTGTCATATATTTATTTATGTATTTACTTACAATTACTATTTCAGCTCTTAAGATCTTATAAAAATTGTAGAGATTTGCCTCTTTTTCAAAGTTTAATTTGGTTTAGATAAGACCCGTTATCCAAATGGATATGGATTTAGTGACTTTTAAGTATGGGTACAGAGGTGAGCGTAGAATTTGGGGATCCAATTAGAAATAACACTCCCGATCCAAACCCGATCCGTTGCCATTCCTACTTTTATGGAGCATTGAGATAGATTTTCCTTGTAGATTCGGAGAGATGAGAATGAGAGGAGCTGGCCCACCTTTTTGCAGAATGAGGCAGAAATTGTGGAATTTTAGGGCTGGCAACTTCGAACAAGGCTCTAACGGATCCGGCTGAGGTGTCCCAAAGTGGTATTGGGGCACTGGTGCCCCAATTTTTCTTACCACGAATAATGGGTCTACAAACTATAAAAACATATCACACTTATCATAAACACATGATTTATTTACGACAATTTATGGCCTATATGTGTGATAAGTAAAGCATGTGGTCATAAGAAGTACAATTGCGCGGGAAAAGAGCAAAACCACCCTCATTCTTTTGGTGGTTTTCATCTAATGACTCAGATTTATCTTTTTTTTTTTATCTAATGACATAGATTTAGTGGAGCACGGGTGCCCCAATACCACATTGGGGCACCATAAAAATATTCGGTTCAACACGTAGGTACTGTTTTTTCCCCCCTATTTTTATCAGGGACGCGGACGTGGGCACTCGATAACAGAGATATCTATTGGTTACTACTAAAATGAATATGAAGTTGAATTTCTTTTTATATTGATAGTATCTTAAAGGGTTTTAGTTATGTAAACTAAAAGTCTAGTTTATAAGCAAATGTATCATATATATTTAACATATTATTTTGGGGGCCCGGTTTCGGCAACACAATAATAATTAGAACCCCAAGCTAATAATTAAAGCCGTTCAATTTGTTAAAACATTTGTTTACCATATTTGTAAGAGTACCCGTAAAAAATAAACTCACTCAGGATATTGAGAATGACTACTATAAATATGAATACGGCACGAGCCAAATGGGTCTAACCCACATATTCAAGCCTACACATAAAATGCTAACTCATCACGTTTTAGCAGAACGGAAGTTCCATATTGCAGAATACTCTATTTGCCGGTACAAGAAGAAAAGAAAACTTCAAATAAGACGAGATCTTAATCTATAAAATCTAAGGAGCAAAATCTTCCTCAAATGGCTCAAGTTAAGGAAATTGACAACGCGGTAAACTTCACAAGAAAGCCCTACCAAATGATATTGATAACATGGTAAAATTCACACCAGAACACAAGAATCTCAACAAGTATTGGAAAAACCATAACACAGTTTCAAATTCATTAAGCCCCTGAAGTACTTGAGTCAGTCACCTAACTTTTGAAACTAAATTTTTTGCATCATAGTAGCATTGCATAAAGCTTGCGCTTGCCACATATGGTAGAGTTACTCACTACTGGCTAGGAGATTCATCCCTTTCTGGGCTTCTAATAGGGCTCCTGCTCCTGCTCCTGCTCCTGCTTTGACCCCCAACAGGAGAATGCTCCCTAACTGGACTTCGACTGCGGCTTCTTGAACCATTATAGGGGGGTGACCGCTCCCTCACTGGGCTTTGACTGTGGCTCCTGGAGCCATTATAAGCAGGAGAGCGCGAGTATGACCTCTCTCTGCTATACCTTTTCTCCTGAGGTGACGGAGACCTGCCATAAAAATTACACTTGAAACGGTCAGCAATTCCAACAGAAAACTAAGGGAGCCTAAACCAAATGATAGTATGATACTATCCCAAAGATGAATATCCAGGGAAACAGCTATAGTACACGTCTACGAGTAATATAAAAGGTGATGACATTTTGTGCCCTTAGGCCTCGTTTGTTTGACTCGTACGGATTGGGATAAAAATTGGTGAGGGATTTCAAATCCCATCCGAAAAAAGGTTAACAAACATGGGATTTTGAGTCCCACTCCATCCCACCACCAAATCCCATTCCCAAATCCCACCAAACAAACAGGGTCTTAGTTACAAAGTTTAGAGGTTTAGTTATGATAAGGTGTACCATAAAAAAGTCGGGTAGTGCACTTTTTGGGTTGGCTAGACAAGTGGTTCATTCATTATGTACTATTCTGGCGTGATTTGTCAGGTACTTTTTTGAAATTTTTTTGTTCAACTTATTGTGGTAATAGTTACAAAAAAGTATGTATAGCGCAGTAGAAACTTTACAAATTATTAAGATGGTTACAAAAGAGTAAAGTAACAAATTAATGTGGCCAAATTACGATAAAATCTGGTTGTTGCAGGTGTACCACAGGGTTCTCTTCATCTGTTCAAACGTAAAACATGGAAAGCACTAAATTTTGTTGGTTCTCCTTATTTCTCCATTACACGCAGCGGAGGAGTAGAGTTTAGTAGAAAACCATAAAAGCAGAGGGATAAAAATGGGAGGATTAGTAGAGCATACCTTGAGTTTTGCCTCCGTGCGGAAGGGGAGTAGTAATCACGGCTGTGGGATCGCGATCTTCCATGACGTGGAGGAGAACGAGAATCCCGAGGTGAACGAGAATAACGAGCGGGAGACCGCCTTCTGTCATATTGTCGACCCCTGCCACTACTACGCATGCAGAAAAGTGAGCTTTCAATAACAATAAAGTGAGCTTTCAATAACAATTATCCATGTATATACAAGAAAAAAATGGTCACTTCTTCAAAATATCCAACTGCTTCCCCCTTTCCAATAGTTAGATAAACCATTCAAAGAAAACGAAAAATATTATATTTGAGTCATTCCACGGCATCCCAAATGAGTTCATTTACAGTAAAATATCATCTCATCAGCCAATTTTGTCACACACAATTATGATAAGTAAAGTTCTAAACAGATTTCCAATTATCTGTGAAGACACATTATTATGAGGCTACTTTTTCCCCCAGCGCAGGATAAAGGGGCACCATAGACTCTGAATGACTGTACAATTATACCCAAAGATAAAACAAAGAGATTTGTATTCGTCATGCCAATAGTAAAAAGACCGACACCGAATGAGTGACGACTGTGATGTGGGTGTGTGAGATAAAGAGAGAAATTGAGAAAGGCAAACCTACCTCCCCCGCTCCCTTGCCCTCATGTCAGTTGGCTTCTTCCTGTTCTCTTCTGCAAATACCACAGTCAACCTGCGGCCTAAAAGAATTTGACCATCCATATGATATTTAGCTTCCGCCGCATCACTGGGATCCACATATTGGATAAACCCAAAGCCCCTTGGCTCACTGCAAAATAAAGCAACAATGCCAATAGGATAAATTAAGGCTTAAAAAAAAGGTGTGCGCAATACAGGATGAAAAAGCACTGCCTAAACCTTGGACCTCTTGGGGCTGTTTGAAAGACGGGGCCAGTCTGCCTAGGGTAACATGGCCGGGTTTGAGTGATTAATATATTTTTCAACTCAGCTTCCCCTGTGAAAAGGAATTATTTGAGGGGATTCATAACCAACCCTGAAGTTGGTTACGTCTTGGACACCATAATCTTTAAGGCAATTTCCAAACAGCCCCTTCGAATATTAACCCCATTATTATGGGGGGGCATGATAAACAGAGGGCAAGCACTTGGCTGCTGACCTTGCAAGTGTCAGTATTAAAATGACTTGAAATTCTTCAAGACTTGAAATCTTGAAATCTTCAAAATGTACAGAAACCCAAATCCCTTCCACTCTTCACTACCATTAACATCATCTTGAACACAACTCTCTCCTACTACTTGATTGATGTCAACGGAACTCTTACTACTTGAGTGTCTCGACGAACTCTTAATACTTGATTGAAGTCTTCACAACTTTTATTTCACTGTTCAATCTCAACAACTTTAATAAATCAACCAAGTTGAGACAATAGAAAGTGAAACATGAATAAGAAAGCAAAAAAATATAAACGGGAAAAAAAAAGAAAGAATAAAAGCTGTAGAAATAGCTTTTATTTCACTTGACAGATATATGTGAGCTGATTCAGTTGGCAAAATAATTTGCATCACTCAAAACTATACAGGCTCACCCAGTATAATAATCTCTAGGAAGGTAAATATCCTTGAGCGCGCCAAATTGCCCAAATGGCCTCCGGAGGTCCTCTGCCCTGCACAGAAACATAAACTACAAAGGTAACCAACATCCAAGAGCACAAGGTTGAAATATAAGTACCCTAAATGAAACAACAGATGCTGTAACGATAATCTAGGCAGAGCTAACAGTACGTAGACGCCCCATTGGCCATGTCTACAACACCAACACTTAACTGGACAATTTTAGACACGTAATATTGCCCAAGTGACTCCAATTTCTCAAAATGAAAGTTTCTTAAGTTTGCAAAACTTAGTTGACACTTCTAGAACAGACCAATACTATTTAAGAGTATGCTCACGCACCCATCAACATAGGAGGGAGACATTTGCAAAGTCTAACCTTTTCATTAGAGGTGGCAAATGGGTGGGTTGGGTTGGGTTGGATTTGAGTGGGTTGAGATGGGTTATGGGTTGAATATGGGTGGATTGAATATGGGCCAATATTAAATAGGTTGAATATGGGTGGGTTGAATATGGGTTAGTCAAACCCAATATGACCCAACCCAACCCGCTTTTAAATTCACTGCATTTTGTCTCCATTTCAGTGATAGAAAGGAACCGCATTTCCTGAAGAGTGCCCGACCAACAGAAACTTTTTGTTTGAAATGAAAAGGTCTCAGGGAAAAGGGGGGGGGGGGAACTAAAACCTTTTCGCTATAATCTTGATTTGATCACAATCTCTCTCTCTCCTCTGAATCGTATGTATAAGCTCACAAAAAGCCTATTCTAGCTGAGCTAACAGTAAATCAAGTGGTTATATTTTTTTGTCTTTATTAACAAAAATTGTTTAGCTAATAATTTTTTACACTTTAGATTCCTCTCGCCAAGAAGAACCCAAAATTCACAAAAAATTAACAAAAAACTAAAAAGACAAAATAAATAAACCGCTTGGTTTATTTTATCCAAAGTACAGTTGATATGCTTTTTGTGTTTTTAGTCAAATTACAACGTTCTATTCGGACGATTGATTGAATGATTCCAATTGATGTATAAGTTGAATTTTTAGTTCAGTTGGGGTTGTCTAATCGAATTATTGATTGAATTACTCTAATTGATGTATAAAAATCCAATTTTTAGGAAAATTGAAGTGTTCTGGTCGAATTATTTCCTTACTGGTACCCATTGATGGACAAATTGAATTTTATTCTGTTCATACTATCAGACATGAAAAATAAATTTTGTTCTGCTGCCATTGTTGTAGCACCAGATTAAATGAAAACTCTATGTATTTCGTGGAAGTTTTTCTGTGTAATAGTTAACGTTCAAAAGCATTCAGGTAAATAAGGGTAATGGATCCCTGTGTAGTGCTTCGCTAAATTAGTAACAATAATCGCTCTTTACCTGTATCGATGGGAAAAAGAGAAGTGGAAAATGACTTTAATTTTGGGTCCAACCCATTTTGAACCCATGTAAACCCATGTGTATATGGTTTAATATGGGTTCACCCATTTAGAACCCATATTTTAATATGGGTGCGCTGGGTTGGGTTTTGAGTGGGTGGATTTGGATGGGTTAATGGGTTGGGTTAGAAATTGCCACCTCTACTTTTCATTACAGAAAAAAGGCAAAAGAAATGAAAATTGTCCAAATAAGCAAAAACAATAGGAAAGATAACTGAATAACAACAACAAGAGTACCAAATATAGTAAGGGGCGATTCTTACTAATAAGCTACTATGAACACAGGCAGAATAACACTAAAGAATACCTGTCCTTCCCTAAATTTTCCCTGAGAAGTTCAAGTGGTTTTTGTTATGATCGGTACAGGTTTAAGAAATTGAATTGTCTAATCCACAATAAATTGAAGTTCTGTGCATGCTATACAGACACAATACTTTGGGTTCTGAAATGTTGTCACGCAACAGACCTTTTCCACATTCCTAACTTGTTTGCCACTTCAAATACTAGTGAATAGTACTAAAATAACTATGCACAAGCCCCATCCATTGTGTAACATAAGCAAAAATGCAAAATAACAATGAACAGAAAGAACTCATTTACTCAGCACTAAAAATGTCCGACTTGTGGTGCAGAAAATGTCTACAGCCATGGTATGGTGTCGTTATACCATGCCCAGGATTGTGCTCATCAAACAGGAACAGAATGAACATAGTTAGCACCAGAAAGACTGAAATGAGGACATACCACAGCCATTTTATTACAAAAGCATCTAGATCCATAATAGTAATTACAAGAAGCCAAGAAGTTAGTCGACAATAAGAACCAAATTGATAAGAGCTCTTGAACAAGTTCATGCATTACTAAAATCAAACCCAAATTAACAATGGATTATAGCACTTCCAGAAAGCATCAATATGTTAGACAAGATACTGTGTATAAATCAGCTTCCCCTTTCACTTACTTATCACATGGGCAGTTACATTTTCAATCCATACTGTCCCGGAGCCGCCCCAACTGGGTCACTCCAAAATTCACCCAAATATTATTTTGTTCAAATATCAGGAAATCTTCATTTGGGATTCAAAACCCACAACACACACAAATTGATTCAAAACCTAGCGCACTATCCACTCAAAAGTTGACAGTAAGAAAACTACTTGATTTCTTAGATAAGAGAATTATTCTCAATCAATTCTAACAATTCAAATGCTAAAACAAAATAATAAAGCTTCATGTCAACCGAAAAGATAATAGGATTCAAATAGGAACCACCTTTGGCAACAACTACTTTATTACATTCAGAATCACATTCTTTATCATACCAAACAAGTTTAAGAATAAGCTCTATCAAAAAAACAACAAAGTAAACAAAATTAAGAAGTACGAACCTACAATCATGACGAAGGTTGCGAACTAAAAGACTAGTTGGGAGATCCTCTACCACGACCACCATAGCGACCCCTTGGGCTAGGACTCCTTCCTCTTCTGCCATAGCCCCTTGGAGGTGAAGGGG
This sequence comes from Vaccinium darrowii, assembly GCA_020921065.1. Lineage (NCBI taxonomy): Eukaryota > Viridiplantae > Streptophyta > Magnoliopsida > Ericales > Ericaceae > Vaccinium > Vaccinium darrowii. The sequence continues at coordinate 25,427,586 of CM037154.1, forward strand.
AGTAACTCCTTCCCCTCATTTACACAAAATACAAATAGTTCGAAACCTGTCCAATTAAACGAGAAAAATGAAAGTAAAAAAAAAAGCTTCCAAGGACATACAGTTCTGTAGATATGCCTCAAATGCTACAAAATATCCCCCAAAAAATTCTAAATGCAAGAAATGATGTGCAACAACAATATATGTTTAGAAAAACATAAATTCCAACTATTTAACCATGATATCCTCCGGACTTCGGCAACCCCCCGGGGCTGGGGCAACTGAAAAGAAAAAAAAAAAAAAAAAAAACAGGTTGTATTTTTGAAATAATAGAAAAAAGTTTCCTTAGCTAACGCAAAGCAGTATCTTGGTTTGGTGGTCAACGGGATGTGACAAACATCCGCGTGAATCCACGTTTGATTCCTACGCGCCTCCCCCATTCTTATTTACGCCCCTATTATTAGGTCTTCCCCTTTTTCTTTTTTTCTCTATTTTTGTTATTCCTAGCTCCATTTTTTTCCCTCTCAATCCACAATATTAAGAAATCACATTACTGAGTTGCTTTGTCAGAAATTATGCATTTAACAAACACAACAGTAATGTACAAGTGATATGTTCTTACATTTGATTAAAAAAAAGTTATCCCAATGGTAATAATTTAAAAAAAAAATCGAGTGGGCTAACACGATTTCTAAGTTGAAGTTGATAAAAACTTACCTTCGTACTACCTTGTCACAAAAGAGTTAAGTGTGTTTAAGATATAAATAATACCATTACCCCTCTCTCTAATGGCTTAAGCTTTTAGACAAGTCGGTGTTTGACAATCTAATAGGGTATCAGAACAAGCAATAGATCCTGTGTTCGAACCTCACTGCTTACCTGATAATTAAATACTTGAATGTGTTTAGCCCGCTTATGGAGGAAGCCTGGAAGGCCCTACACGTGAGGGAGAGTGTTGAAGATATAAATAATAAAGTTACCCCTCTCTCTAATAGCTTAAGCTCTTAGATGAGTTGGTGGTTAACAATCTAATAAAGTGAATCAATTCAAAATGAGTTATTGGATAAGTTAAAGTACGATGGCCTTGTTCGTTTCCCATTTTAGTTTTAGTTTTAGTTTTGATGACATCATCATTTCCCTCATTTCTCTCTCTCTCTCTCCACTCATTACACCTGATAACATCATCAAAACTAAACTAAACTATCTAACCAAACACAGCCGATAAAACAATTGAAAATTGTGATTTTCTTGACGTAAATACGTAATTCAAGCCAAAAGCACAGTGTAAGCTTTTACTTGTGTCTTTTTTTTAATGACTTCGCAGTAAGTGGACAACCAAGCTAGGAGTCGGACTTGGGCAACCCAAACATTAGGGCCGGCCCTGGCCAATAGCGAGGGGAAGTACCAACCAAATACAAACAGTATAATTTGATCAAAATCCAAATACAAAACATACATACGCTCCAATCTTACATTTAAAATTAGAAATAATTTCCATTCGACAACGTGCATAGCACAAACCGCTGCAGCTAGTACTTCTATTAATCGAATGTCAAACCCCCTTCAACATGATGCAAATATGTTAAGACTTGAGTAGATTGTAGCAGATAGAGACAGACTCTCCAATAAATGAACAAGCTAATATGTTGACGGGATGGCCAATATGTTGACGGGATGGGAATTAAGACAAAACACAAGAACAGCTCAAATCTGAGTATGAACAAAGCATGTTTATAATCCTTGAAAAACTCTTGGCAATAACCATTTTTCCAACCCCTATTCAAATAACAAATGCCCAGAGACTGTGTAGAATATAAGTTTCTTATCTTTAAGGTAAAGAACTTGTGCATTGCACACAACTACACCTTTGCAAAAGAAGTCCAACCTACACATTAACTTCCAAACCAATTGTGCCCTTGGAGTGTGGCAGACTTAATAAAACGAGTGGAGAACAACTACCCCATATTGAGCACAAATTTGTAATTTTTCCTATAAAAGATGCCTAACCATCTGGGCCACATACAACACAGCTAGGCTAAGTCTAAAGAAACACGGGACATTCAAGAGGCCCGACTCCCAGAGTCCCAGGGGAGTGGAGGAGTTCACTAGAGTGGAATGACAATTCGATGAGGGTCAGACGCGATTTTTCTTTCTATCTTCAGTGACGAACATAAGCCCCCCTGGGCAAAAAAGAGGTTGCAAGTCCAAACCCACACGGAACTCCAGGGTCCAACTCTTGGAGAAGAGATGCTAACTTACAGACGCAAGTTTCCAAGCGTATGTAGCAACCAAAATCCCCAAGTTCAACAAATCCTGACATCTCTACCCAATAGATATAAGAACATGGTAAGTTATAGGTACCAATTTCCTACAGTATATAGCCACCCAAAAATTTCCAAGTTCAATAAAATCTCTCTCTCTCTCTCTCTCTCTCTCTCTCTCTCTCACACACACACACACACACACCGCTGGGCGTTTTCATGAATGCATTGGATTCAGTTCAAAAAAAAAAATTCCTAGAAAACTAAACATGAATGACAAATTAGGGAATCGTTTCTCTGGGTGTCTTGGCTCAAAGATAGTGACACCAATGCAAAAGGATCGGCAAGATAACTGGTTGAAGAAAGGAAACCCCATAAAGTAAAGCTAGAGAAAAACGAAGACCAAGTCGATTGATAAGCATAATCTTTAAAACCTACCATGTGTACGGTCAGATCGATGTATACATGGAGCGAGAGAGGTGTAGAAGGAGAAGAAGAGGAGGAAGAGGAAGACGAAGTACCTGCGGAGAAAAGCGTTTTGAAGACGAAATCGGATCTTCAGCTGCGGCGGCGCCTGTTGTAATAGATTGGGCATTAGGGCACAACCCTGCTTTTATACTCGTATCCGTACACTAGCGCTGCTATGTGGGCGTTATCCTAAAACTAGTAAAGTCGATGCGCGCAAGGCACGCATAAATATTGGGCCCAATGAACATTATTGTTTTCATTTGTGAAATAAACACATTAAATCTAAATATTATGAAACTTGACTAGCATGCTCATTTGGTTTTTTTTTTTGGCTTGAGTAGAACACAGTAATGGGAGACTTATATAGGGGATTAGGCAAATCAAAACCTGAGTTTTTTTTTTTGGATAAATTAGCTTGAAATTAAAAGGGTTAAGCAAATGTACAGCCTACAAGGGGTATACCTCATGGAAGACAAAATAAAAATAAAAGAAAGAAAGGAAAAAGTGTGTGGTCCCCTGCATAACCCACCGAGGTGGAAAATGAGAATATTGGCACATCCTGCCAGCATAGGTATAAATGAGCAAAAAAACAATAATCGAAGCAGAAAGAAAAAGCAAAACTCCGACACAATCCGTCGAAGATGGGAAAGATAAGGTGCCCTTGCACAACCCGCAAGGATAGGGATAAGTAATGAAAAATAAAACCGTGTGTACTCCCCAGCACAACCCTTCGAGGTGGAAAAGAGATCCTGGCCAGAACCTGAGTTGTGGCTGCTAAAACTGTAGATTCAGTTTTCATGGTGTTTCAATTCTTAATTTTTCTTTGTTAATTTTCTCATGTTTTGGCTTCCAACTTTTTCGTTGGTTTGCCCTCGGTTTTACCTTTTTATTTTTTATTTTTGTTTTGCATTTTTCTTTTGTTCCCTCTCCCTCTCTCTCTCTCTCGATGTACCTTCTCTCTCGATGTACTTTTTTGATATATTCTTCTTTTGTTGATAAAAAAAGAGAGGCCATGAAGGGTCATTAGTATTAATTAATTAATTAATTAAATGTAAATATAATAACATAAATTGTGTAAACCAAAAAGCCCCTCGTATTTCAAGAATGTTTACCCATCATATTTTACCATCTTTTTGGTAAAGTTTGTGACCTATCTCTTGTTATATGTATTTTTTTCAGATTCAAGTCAATTAATATTTTTTTTGTCTAAAATGTTTAAGTAGTTGTTTGAACACAAAACATTGGAAGGTCAGGAATCTAACTATTTACATATGCCTTTTCAACCAAAAAAAAAAGAGCAAAGTTTAATTACTCCAGTTAGCAATAAAGTAGAGTGGTAAAAATGTCAAGTTGACTTATTAGGCCTAAAGAGTTGTGATTTTAGAAAATGAATATGTATTTCACAACGTCTCAAAATAAGTCAAATTTTTTTTGCATTTCCCCCTAATAAGTCAAGAAACAAAAAATATGCTTAACTTTTTAGGCCAAAATAAGCCTTAGTACTGCTAGGTACGGAGTGCTTAAAATTAAAGAAAAATCTACTTTGTTTGGTTCACATTTTTGACAACGGTAAATCCAGGGGTACCGACCCCCTGGTATAGACGGTGTACCGACCGGTGCTAGGGACTCCTTTGTGTGGGTCCCACACGATCAATCCGAACCGTTCATTCATCCCAAAATCAAACTCCGAGAGGGCCAAAACAAAAATCAACTCAATCGGATGTTCCTAAGTGCTCGATCCAAAATCACCCCATTTCGTTCAAATGGCTTGGATCGACTGTGTGGGACCCACAATGGGGTCCTTGGCGCCGGTCGGTGCACCATCGGAGCATTGCATCTATACATATAAAACGGTTGTTTTGAAAAGATTTCCAAAAACAATTTTCTCCTACTTTTCTTCTCTTTCTACTCATTACTCCTCTCCCCAATCAATTATTCATTTATCTTTTCAATCATTAACCCAAAAACCATTTTAAAAAATCAAACCAAACACTATCTCAAAAATATATCTCCAATTTTTTTTTCTCAAAATTGACAATCAAACACAATGTTAAAAACCCATCTTCAAGAGTAATGGTCTTGGAGTATTGTCGTACAGTGCCTCGATAGCTTTATTCACCACACATTTCTGTGGGACTCAGTATAATTTGTGGAAGATAAGGGTATTGGGTACTAACTGACGGTGTCCTAAGACCATAGAATAGTTGGTCCATCTTCAGATGTAGTTGCATTGCGAGCAGTTCGAGTACGTGAGCTTATATTTATCGAACGACAAAGAAGACAACTGCATTCGAAATTGTGTGTAAAACTTGTATTTCTAACACGTAAAATATATGTGAATTGTCATTGGCGATTCAATCATCTCCTTTAGTTATTTTCAAACATCAAATATTACAAAATTAAATGAGAACCACAAGCAATAATTTAATGATTAAAACAATTCCAACCAAAATTTTCTATTATTACAATGAGTTTACTTAATCAATATTTTAAACTTAATTTATAGTTTTTGAAAGCGAAAACAATTCCACTTAAATCCTTCGGTTAGGATGTCTTGTGTTTGGAGGTTCATGTGTTAGGATGACTGAATTGTTCTATCTCGTGTATCTCATGTATGGTTTAACTAAGGAGTATAATATATGTGCCAAATGGCTGAATTACACATATAACTTTGTTTATTTTATCATGCAATAAATATAAAAATTGCATATCCTTTATGCTTCAAAGGCAATTCCGAACAAATATATCATATAAGAAAAAAGATCCATTTAATATATTTGCAAAACTATCAGTTATGGCTCCACACATAACCAAAATAGAGACAAAGACGCAACAAAACAGAGTAATTTACTGTTGCTATAATTAATTTGATTTGCATAAAGAGAAATATTGCATATCTTCTCTTTTGTAATTCTAACCTGTAGTTCATAGCTGTAACTTGTCGAATTTGTTGGGAAACGAATCCCAGAACCCAGTAATTACGCGTACTAGATTAAACAACAAAAATAAACACAAACCCTACAAGGCAGAATTAGGGTTTACCTCTCATCCGTAGACACGAACGCTGGATGACTTGTTTATTTTAGAACTTTACAGACCTAATAACTGTATGCAACAAGCTTTGCTCAACAGTACCTCATGATCTTCTGCCATATTCCCTTATATCTCGATCATGTAGCCAAGTGTGGACTTCTACATGATCTCTTTGTTCTCTCTCTCACAGCCTCTATTCTAATTTTCTGAATAACTGTGTTTTGACTTAGAGAACATAACGATATATTTATAGGGCTAGAGCAGGGACCTGAGGAGAAATAAATCTGGGCTCCTTGTGTAAATAAGAAAACCTAATCCCACCCGGATTCTATTCTTATTTCACAAATTATAATTCACACCACTAAAGAATTATAATTGCACTCCCACCTTTATCTCAATTATATTTCGAGCTCCACGTTATTAAATACTTATTAATCTCCCCACGTTAAGATTACAGATACCCGTTGATTAAATGTCGATTACTAACAATCTCCCACTAATCAACATCTTATAAAACACCTTGAGACTAACCACTTAACTTATTCGATATGTCGGATACAAATATCCACCTGCAGGGTTTGACATAACCGAAACTTATAAGTTTACTCAAGGGGGTATCATCAATCTCTAACGAGACGTGGATTCTATCAACAATTAATATCCATATATTTCATGCATATAATGTTGTGACCCAACTCACCAAGACTATTGACCGTGAAAAAAGATCTCACTTTATAATGAATCAAAGTCAACAACATTAAATGTATATATGTATTAATTATATCCGGATTAAGAGCATAAGTATTCTTAATAACTATAAGGTTCTAATTATCTTAAAATGTCAGTACTAAGACAATTACCTTAAAGTGGTCTTGTTCAATACACACAAAAATGTACTAGCACAATGAGTCGAAACTAGAACCGTTCCCTGTAGTCAAGACAAACCTACTAAAACATTATACTACAATCCTACTGATGGTGTGTCAAATTCCATCTAAGATTGTGAACCAAAACTTATATTCCACAAGAACCGATGATCCAATCTTCTGTGTGTAAGCCGTACTCTACACACTAGATCATCTACTATATAGAATAAAAGACACATGCACAACATACAATTATATCGTGCAAACATTGCCCATAATAGATTCTCATCAAAAAGGGATAAAACTGATTAATAATTAACTAATTAAATATTAATCCATTACATAAAAGCATGGCTTTTAGTATAAGTTTCTAACAATCTCCCACTTAGACTCAAAACCATGCTACCACGCATCTCACTTCCATGCCATTTACATGACTATCAAAAGTCTTGGCATGTAAGCCATTTGTAAAAGGATCTGCTAGGTTGTTTGTTGATGCAATCTTGTCACAGCTACATCACCTTTCTACACGATCGCTCGAATCAGGTGACACTTACACTCGATGTGTTTTCCCTTCTTATGAATCTTTGGCTCCTTCGAGTTAGCAACTGCACTACTATTGTCACAATAGTTTAAAATTGCTGATTGTATCGAAAGTACCACTTCTAGATCCATCAAGAAGTTCTTGAGCCAAACAACTTCTTGGCTACTTCAAAAACTGCCACATACTCGGCCTCCATGGTGGAATCTATAATACATGATCACTAGATACTCCACTAACTCATGGCTCTACCTCTTAGGGAAAACACATATCTCGATGTTGACTATCTGGAACTCTTATATAACATAAAGTCTTAATCTGCGTACCCATAAGGCACTAGACTGTCTGACTGGTACACCAACGTATAATCCTTAGTTCTTTTCAGATACTTGAGTATACATTTTATATCAGTCCAATCTTCTTGTCTAGGGTTAGACTAAAATTTGCTAACCATGCCGACAGCAAAGCAAATACCAAGTCTACTTCACAGCATAGCATACATGAGGCTTCCTATTGCTGAAGCATTAGGAACTCCTTTCATTTTCTCCATCTCCTCAGATGTCTTAAGACTCTAATCCTTGGATAGATTGACTCCGTATCTGAAAGGAAGCAATCCTTTCTTGGAATCTTGCATGCTAAAATGGGTAAGGATCGCAATGATACAGGAAGCTTGAGAAGCTCAACATCCTCTGCTTGATCTCGCAAAAAATTTAATCCCAAGGGTGTGACCGACTACTCCTAAATCCTTCATATCGAACTGGCTGGATAACCACAACTATACCGAAGATAACACTCCGACATCATTTCTGATGAATAAGATATCATCCACATATAGCAATACAAACACCACCACATTTCCATTGCGCTTCTTGTACACACACGACTTATCCAAACATTGATCAAAACCAAAAGATTTTATTACTTGATCAAAATGGATGTTACAAGACCTAGATGCGTGCTTAAGTCCACAAATGGACTTCTTAAGCTAGCACAACACGTGCTCCTGATCTTTTGCCAAAGTTCTGCATCTTTATCTTGTAATGCCTCTTTGTAGTTTCAGGGTTTGACATGTTGTTTTCTAGGGATCATATCACAAGATTCTCCCAACAACATATACCGATTGGGTGAAACAATAACCCTCCCACTACGAAAACCCTCCCACTACGAAAAGGTACTGGTGTGTTAACAACAATTTCATGTGATGTAGTCTCTTGTACTATTGGTGTTGAAGAAGTCTGTGCCGGTCTATATTCTCTTAATACTTCTAGAACAATCTAACTACTGGGCTTGTGATCTATGACATAGTCTTCTTCTAAGTATCAAGCATTGGTGCTAACAATGACTTTATGATTCTTAGGACTATAAAATAGAGCAACTTTCGTTCTTCTAGGGTACCCCACCAAAACAAACAAACATTTGTCCTTGATTCCAATTTATCTGCTTTCCCTTTCAGCACATGTGCTGGACTACCCCAATTCTGAACATGCCATAGACTAGTTTTGCTCCCAGTCCACAGTTCTGTGGGTGCAGTTGGTACTAGCTTAAATGGTACCAAGTTAAGAATGTACACTATTGTTTCTAGTGCATGTCCCCAAAACAAATTTAGTTCATTTGAATAAGTCATCACTGATCTCACCATATCCATAAGAGTATTTTCCTTCTTTCTGCTACACCATTATGTAGTGGCATACCTAGCGTAGACAACTGGGATGTAATCCCTTCTGTTGTCACTAGTTCCTAAATACTTCCAAGAGGTATTCGCTACCACGATGAGATCGCAGTGTCTTGATACATTTATCCAGACGCTTTCCCGTTTCAGGTCTATGCTCCTTGAATTTCTCAAAGCATTCAGACTTACGGTGTATCAAATAAATGTAACCATATCTTGAGTAATCATCAATAAAAGTATTGAAATACTCAAAATCACCTCTACCCCGGATGTTCATAGGTACACACAGATCAAAGTGAACCAATTTCAACATTTCATTGGCTCTCCCTTTTTCCTGAAAAAGGACATCTTGGTCATTTTACCTTCCAAACAGGATTCACAGACTGGAAGTGCCTCCACTTCTAATGAACCCAAAGATCCATTTCTAACCAGTCTAGAAATTCTGTTTAGATTAATATGACCTAGGCGTAAGTGCCAAAGATACGTTTGGTTCAACTTATAAGACTCATTTCTCTTATATGGCAATCTATTAGTGTTATCCAATTCATTTAGTTGTATTGTAGGAACGATATCATTAATAACATAGAGATTGTCATCTAATGAACCATAACAGATAAAATGTTTATTTAACTTAATAACCACAGAGTTATTAAAAATAAACCAAATATCCATTTACAACCAAATTAGAAACCGAAACTAAGTTTCTCCTAATTCAATGATCATAAAGACAATCTCTTGAAATTAAACGCCTACTGCAACTGCTGCTACTTTTGTAGCACTTCCCATATGTAGATAAATCTCTTCATCACTAAGTCTCCTGGTTTCCTGGAACCTTTGCAATGAATTGCAAACATGATTAGTGGCACCCGTATCTACACACCAGGTATTGGTAGATAACACCGCTAAACACGATTCAACTACTAGTGAAAAAAATTTCGTTGATTATTCAATTTATTGAGAAAATTCGGATAACCTTCTTCTAGTGTCCTTTTTGCTTATAGTGAAAACACTTGCCGTTAGACCTTTTTCACTCTAACTCCAAGCTCATAAACTGTCTGAGGAACCGTGGCTTGTTGTTGAACCTTTTCCTGCTTCTTGTTGCCTTCCGGCTAAGAAGTAGAAACCTCTTCAACTACACTCACAGTTGTCTATTTATTAACCAAAAGACCCTTGGCTAATTTTAACTTTCTTTCAGCAGTTTCGTCAAATAATAATACATTTTGTTCATATTGTAATTCAGGCGGAACTGCTGAAAAAACTTGGTAAGCAACTGGAGCACAACATCAACCTGAGTTTCCCCATTGATTTCAGCTCCTGGGATTTCTAGTTCATTCAGAAGACCTATTATCTTCAGAACATAATCCCTTTACTAGGGTTCCTTCACCAATGGTTATATTCCCAAAATCCCACATTGCAACTTGCCTAGCTGCACCCCAAACCTTTATTTTAGGTTATGCATCATGTCATAGGCAGTTTTCAAAAACTGATGCTGATGTTGCAATACATTCGACATAGAAGCTAAAATGTAACACCGCGCCATCTCATCAGTTGTAACCCAATCCTTATATAGTAGATTTCAGGTTCTATTGCAATATCAGTGGGTTTGATAGAGCACACCTCAAAGAACACAAATTTGGTCCCCTAAGCAATTGACACAATATCCAGATCCTTTTCTAGTCAATATAATTAAGACCAGTAAATTTGTTTGACAATGTCATCAAGTGGATTGAAAGAGTCCATTTTTTTTTTAATTAATCTGAGAATCACATAACAACAATTATGAAGGGCAATAAAACTTTTTGTATTTCTATTAAATTGGTTCCCTCAACCAGTCTATTAAAAGAAAAACATTAGCAACCCTACACACCGTGAAGAGTATGCCTCGATGGGTAGGTCCACTACTCTTCATCATTCGTGTAGATAGGCACAACCTTTTAATTTTACTATCTAGACACTAAACCGTGCCCAATAAAATTAAATAGCTAATTTGCTTCGGTCCTATAAATAAAAGCAGTGACTCAGATGGAGAGGATACTTGTTATTTATAGCTAAGTGTATACCATTACCTAACCTCAAGATCCATTGTTCCGTAATGAACTACCCCAGATGGAGGAGTAGTCCACACAACAATTATCTTGAAACTATCCTCTAAGGAAGTAAGTACCGATGATGCCACAATTAATTTTGTCCGATGGGGAGGAAGGTACTAAAACCAACACACAAAACTTAATTATATCATCTACATACTAGTAATGGAGACCATGGGATTTATACAAAATAAACTCCCTCTCCCACTTAGTAATTTAAAAAATTTGTGAGGGTTATCAAAATTCACATGTTTGCAAAACCCGTGATCTAGGTCTAAGGCCAAATATTACCATGTTGTCCAAATATGGTAAACTATCACACATGCAAACAAGATGAATATACAAATATTCATAAAAAGGAAACATAAATAATATGTATCCCAACTATTATGGTCAAAGATGCAATCCTTGAGCAATAAGGAATCCTTCCATTCTTGAAATCCTTAAGCAGTCAGGAATCCTTCGAGTCTTGAAATCCTTAAGCAGTACGGAATCCTTTCCAAACTTGAAATCCTTGAGCAATACATATGTTGAAGACTTAGATACTTTGAATCAATCAAGGAAACCAAAATCCAACCATACTTAGGCAAGAAAAATCGGATCTGAAATTTTTCCCGAGTAAACTGCACAGCCTTCAGTATTTTGGACTTTTCTCCCTCATCCAAACTCCGATTGAACTGATTCCAATTGGGTTGGATTCGAAATTCAATTATCTACAACTTCTGTGAAGAACAGATTTTCCAATTCCGATGTTTACTGGGTCAAAACAGCCTTACAATCTGACCCTAAAAATCTGAAAAAAATTCTGCTGCGAGCCAAACATTCTTTTTTCTTGACAAAACTTATCTTCTTGTCAAAAAAGATTATTTTCTCTGTATATCCTTGAGCAATACATATGTTGAAGACTTAGATATACTTTGAATCAATCAATGAAACCAAAATCTAACCATACTTAGGCAAGAAAAATCGGATCTGAAATTTTCCCCGAGTAAACTGCACAACCTTCAGTATTTTGGACTTTTCTCCCTCATCCAAACTCCGATTGAACTGATTCCAATTGGGTTGGATTCGAAATTCAATTATCTACAACTTCTATGAAGAGCAGAATTTCCAATTCCGACGTTTACTAGGTCAAAACAGCCTTGCAATCTGACCCTAAAAATCTGGAAAAATTCTGCTGCGAGCCAAACATTCTTTTTTCTTGACAAAACTTATCTTCTTGTCAAAAAAGATTATTTTCTCCATATCGCATGCCCCATTACAGAATCTGTAATCTTACAACAGATCTATATATCTAAAACGATACAACTGAAGAAACAAAGATTACATCAAAAACTTATACCTCCCACATACTACTATTACAGATTACAAAACTAAACTTGTAATAAAAAAACAGTAATAGTAACCACGCATAAAACAATTACAAAGCGTGGGATCCAATCACACAATCAAAAACATGCGTGACCATAATAGTGGGATAATCGATTCTGCAAAACAGACGTCAGAACAAACTAGAACTCTGCAAAACAACGGTTAACACAGTTCTATATCTATGTTCTACGGACAACATGGCTTGTTTAATCCATACGCATGATTACAGCTGCTCTGATACCACTGTTGAGAAACGAATCCCAGAACCCAGTAATTACGCGTACAGATTAAACAACAAAAATAAACACAAACCCTACAAGGCGGAATTAGGGTTTACCTCTCATCCGTAAACACGAACGCTGGATGACTTGTTTATTTTAGAACTTGACAGACCTAATAACTGTATGCAACAAGCTTTGCTCAACAGTACCTCATGATCTTCTGCCATATTCCCATATATCTCGATCATGTAGCCAAGTGTGGACTTCTACATGATCTCTTTGTTCTCTCTCTCACAGCCTCTATTCTAATTTTCTGAATGACTGTGTTTTGACTTAGAGAACATAACGATATATTTATAGGGCTAGAGCAGGGACCTGAGGAGAAATAAATCTGGGCTCCTTGTGTAAATAAGAAAACCTAATCCCACCCGGATTCTATTCTTATTTCACAAATTATAATTCACACCACTAAAGAATTATAATTGCACTCCCACCTTTATCTCAATTATATTTCGAGCTCCACGTTATTAAATACTTATTAATCTCCCCACGTTAAGATTACAGATACCCGTTGATTAAATGTCAATTACTAACAGAATTAACAAGTAAGTCTTAGGAGTACAAAATGCTTGAAACAAACAAGACCAAAATTATGCTCTTAGTAGCCTGTGCATTGCCCGGACATTTTCTCCTCGAATATCTAATATCATGTTTTATACATTTATTTACCACAGAGTCAGTAGTGATTTTTCAGCATTGCTGTTAGGATCACATACGGTGACCATGAGCATAATGGGCATTGTTACTAAGCTGTAACATCCCATATCATAATTATGAGTTTGCCTTTTAAATATAAGCCCTCTATTATTGTTAACGAATTAAAGGTTTATGGGTATTATTTAGCATTTGGTCTTATATTGTTGTATACAGAAAGAAATCAATGAACAATTTAGTTGCACCCTTTGTCCACTTTAGTTGCACCCCACATGGAAAACGGTTGCACTCCTAAACAAATTCATTGCACCCCCGCCTTGGTCCATATGTGGTTGCATTGTGTGGTCCACTCTCACTTTCTGGAAAGATATTCTGCCCATTGCACCCTTCGTCCACTTTTGTTGCACCCTACATGAAAAATGGTTGCACTCCTCAACAAATTCATTGCACCCACGTTGGTCCAAATATGGTTGCAGTGTGTGGTCAAGTCACACTTTTTGGAAAGATATTCTGCCCAAGTGCCCATTGCACCATTCGCCCACTTTTGTTGCACCCTACATGGAAAATGATTGCCATCCTCAACAAATTTATTGCACACACATTGGTCCAAATTCAAGAAGGGGGTATTTTGGTCAACATTATTATGGGTATCATGTATTTGCAAATAATTTTTTCCATGTCATGTGAGGAGTAATTTTTAAAAAGTGCACCATTTATGCACAATTTTTGCCCCTACCGTCTCTGTCCGGCAATTAACCCTAAAACCTAAAGATTTAGTACCTAAACCTATGGATTTTTCCATGGTTGGCCCAGTATTTCTTGTACTTGAAATTCCATGAAATAGGGGATCAATTATGAGAGAGAGAGAGAGAGAGAGAGAGAGAGAGAGAGAGAGAGAGAGAGAGAGAGAGGGAGAGGGAGAGCCTTTGTTGCCTATAGATACCACCCTCCATGCTCAGTTGTTCTTCACACCTCCACCACCACCTTTCTAGGATTCTTGTTCTTGGCAGAAAACGATGTTGGAGTATTGTCTTCGCTAAGGTGTGGTTATCTAGCCAGTTCAATATGAAGGATTCAGGAGAAGCCATTCTCATCCTTGGGATTAAACTTATGAGAGATTGCAAACAAATGATGTTGGGCTTATCTCAAGCTTCCTATATCGATGTGATTCTTGCTTGACTTAGCATGCAGGATTCCTTCTTTTCATACATGGAATCAATCTATCCAAGGACTAGTGTCCTAAGAAACCTAAGGAGATGGAGAAAATAAACACAGTTCCTTACGCTTTAGCCGTGGGAAGCCTCGTGTATGTTATGGTGTGTACTAGACCTGATATTTACTTAGCCTATAGTTGGCAGATTTCAGTCTTACCCTGGACAAGTGCATTGGATCACTATGGAAAGAACTAGGGATTATATGTTGGTTTACTAGTCAGACAGTTTGATACCTTGTGGGTACACAAACTCAGACTTTATGTCAGATAAGGATTCCAGAAAGTCAATCTCGGGATATGTGTTTACCCTAGGAGGTAGAGTCATAAGTTGAAGAGTATCAAGCAATTATGTATTGCTGATTCCACCATGGAGGGCGAGTATGTGGTAGCTTCTGAAGCAGCCAAGGAGGCCGTTTGGCTCAAGAACTTCTTGATTGTAGACGCCCCAATTTAAAGTCTCTATACGTGTTTCAAATCCCCCATGATGAGAAAAAAAATGCTTGAATGACATTTTGAAGCAATACCTTTCAACAAACGAAGTCAACCTTGGTCAACTGTACCGTGCAACATTTAGACTTCGGGAAAATTTTAAAAAGACCCCTGAACTTTATGACAATTAGCAAAATAACACCCGGACTTCAGCCGTCAACAAAACGACACCCGAACTATATATTCTGTCAACAAAAAAGCCCCTATCGTCTAATTCTGTCATGTTTTTAACAAAGGATACCTAACGGATGAACTTAACAATGGTTTGGACGTTGGAGTTCCGTTAAGTGGCCAAAACGACGTCGTTTAGGGCAAAGCTAAAAAAAAGAGTCCTCCCTCTCCCTCTCCCTCTCCCCGATTGAAGAAACAAAGAACAAAGCTCACTCTCTCTTGGAAAAGAGGCTCTTCTCCCCGACACTCACGACACCATCAGTCCGATCGCCACCGTTGCTACATGTTGTCCCTCCTTGATCTCGATTTCTCCTCCCTCCACTGTTTTTTTTTTTTACTTGAATGAGATTATGGAGCCACTGTCCTCCAAGAATTTGGAATTGCTGGGTTATAAGGTAGCATATGGGAAATCATCAGATCTGCGAAATCCACCCGTTTTGGGATGGTGCCATCAGTAAATCATTTTTCGAGAAGATTTCACTTTCCTGCACATGTTCAAATCGAATGCTACTGTTTGAAAAACTCACCTGAGAAGACAGGACGGAGGGACGACAGCAATGGTGGCAGTCAGAACAGTAACTGTCAATACGGTTGAGGTGGAGTGGGAGCTGGCGGTGGGGTTGGCCGTCGGCAACCATGGTGGTGATTAGAAATAAAGCAGTGACTAGAGAGAGAGAGAGAGAGAGAGAGAGAGAGAGAGGTGTTTTGGTAAAGTAAAGGGGAGGAAGGTAAAGGTCTAGATCCCATTTTTCAAAAATTTTGACCATGCGTGGGCCCTATTACGGGGTCCAACACGAACTATCCAAACCATTGATTATTTTCTAAATACTTTTTCTAGATAACCCTGAAAAATTCAACTCAATCGGATACATACAAGTGTCCGATCCAATCGTTCAATGTTTCATTCAGATTATAGGATCCTAAATTCTGAATGAAAATTGGACAATTTGATCTATCACTTATATGTATTCGATTGAGTTGAAATTTTCCAGGTTAGCTCGAAAAATTATTTGAAAAATAACCAACGGTTTGAATTGTTCATCAGTACATTATAGACCACATTTTTAAAAAACTTATCCCAGTGCACAACCAAAATGCTAGGTAGGGCTGTTAGGTCTATTAAGAGTTAACTCTCGTTAACTTCCTTTGTCAAAAATATTAACAGAATGGGACGGCAGGGGATTTTTTGTTGACGGAATATATAGTTCGGGTATCGTTTTGTTGACGGCTGAAGTCCAGGTGTTATTTCGCTAATTGTCAGAAAGTTCAGGGGTCTTTTTAAAATTTTCCCTTAGACTTCAGTCAAAAGTAATGTGCAGCACTTCTTCCACCGCAAAACCAAATTGGCTACAAAACTATGTCGTATGACACCCACCTTTGTCGCACGGCATTGTCACGATTCTAATCAGCTTTTTGCAAGCAGCAAACAACTCCTTTCTTTGACAAACATGGTCTTGCATGATTAGGGAAGCAAAAGCACGTCAAGATCTAGGGTTTAGCCAACCATAGGCTTAGCTTGGTCACCAAGTTTACTTGGAAAAGGATTTAAATCCTCCTTTATAAATACCAAGCCATTTTTGGATGAAAGGACCACTGAGGAAACCAGTTAGATTCTCAAGAAAGTGGAAGAAAGTATTACTGAATGGTACTACTGATGAGTTGTCTCATTCCTTTACAAACACGAAAACAATGCATGAATTAGAGATTATAAACTTTTGCTTGGAACTCAGCTAGATTCTCTCACACATTCTTTAACAAAACCCACAATATGTGCACCAACTTTGTCGTCGCCAAATCCTATGAATCAATGTATGATTATTAAATCACATATCTTCCTTTAACTATGACAGAGATTACTAATAATACATGTGTGTTGTATGACACTCATCCTAAAGCTCAAAATGCCAAGAATCCATAAAAATACAAAGCTAAAGTAATAAGATCCTAGAATCAATGTGTACCAACTTTGTCAGTGTAAAATCCTATGAATCAATGTGTGATTATTAAATCACATATCTACCTTTGTTATATCTTCCTTTCACTACGACAGAGATTACTAATAATATACATGTGTTGTATGACGCTCGTCCTATAGCTGAAAATGCCAAGAATCCATAAAAATGTAGAGCTAAAGTAATAAGCTCCTAGAATTGAGTAGGGAATGTACTTATACCAATAGCAGAAAAAGTATCCCAAAACAGGTTTTGATCATTCCCACTACTATCGTACTTAAATCTTTCGCATCAAAATTCAGAAAGTTCTTCGGATTAGAAAAATATGTGAGTCCAAAGGAAAATGAGGTCTCCAAGTAAACTAAAAGAGGTCATTAACCTATTAGATGCACACTTCCAAAGAATTTGTTAGTGTCTTGTACTCCCTCCACCCCTTTTTAAGTGTTTAACTTTCCATTTTGGGTTGTCCCTAAATAAGTGTGTGGTTTGAAAAATTAATGGGTAAAAGTTTGTACAATTATCATTTTGCCCTTTTGAAAAGTTAGTGGGTAAAGAGTTAATGAGTAAAAGTGGAGGATAATTTTGGAAAGTAAAGGTAAAAGTTGATGTGAAAAGTGTAAAGTGGAGGAAAAAGTTGATGTAAAAGGTGTAATGATGATGTTTCTTTAATAAGTTGGATTTACGAAGTAACACATTTAAAAAGGGACGGAGTGAGTATTTAATTTACTCTCGAAGTTATTAAGAGCCTTTGATAGAGGGCTGAGGCCGAAAGGCCTTCTTCTCTCATATGCTGCATGTTGGTGCCAGCCCACAAGTAGGACTGGTCAATTCAAAGACTCTCTCTTATTTTCGGCTCAAATGTTATCAAGCCTGTGCGATGCATGCTATACAAATAGTTCTTTTTTTTTTATTGATTGACCATGCTATACATATAGTTTTTTTTTTTTTGGATCGGCCATGCTATACTGACAGTTAGCATCAATGCATAAAAAAAGACCACCTTGGAAACAAGTGCCTCAATAGATAAGCCATCTACAAATGGAAATACAAAATAGTTCGCAGAACATTCCCAAAGCTCACAGATTCAGCAAGTAGTAAGGAGGTTATCCATTTATATGAAGTTGAACACAAGCCCCAAGTTCCAGTCCTTCCCCGCCAATTAGAAGAATTGTGCCCAATATAGTTGCTCCTTTCTCCCTCTCACTGAACATGCCTAAAGTAATCACAAAAGACTAGAGTACGAATGAATGCCACTAATACAATAGACTAGAGTACGCAAGACAACAAAGTAGTGTATTGTACTCAGGGCTCTTCAAAGTTTCAATTGTCCTTCATAGTGTCATATTTTGCACAATTAAAGTACCAATATGGCAAGTTCACTATTCTTCTACAGATTGTAGATATGAAACACGGATAAAAGAAAATAGAAAGGCAACAACAACATGAAACATGCAAATCCCTTCCCAAAACCAAGCTGATTACAAATTCACAAATGTGAGCATAACATACATAAATGTCAACCGAAGAGTAAAGAACTAAGGAAGGTAAGGAAAATGAATTAGAGTATAACATGAATTCTTTAGAACAGCTGTGATAGCGAGCTTTTAACAATTTTTAAGAAGCAAAACTATTCTAGCAGCAAAAGAGGGATATGGAAAACAAATCCAATAAGACAAATTGTTGCAATTGATAGGAGTTGCAAATTATAAAAGAAGGAAGAAAGTAAAGATGAGAGAGAGAGACGTTCGGAGTGCTCCTTTTTTAACCTACATCTACCAATCATGAACACAAGGCTCCCGTAAAACTTTAAATTTTTTAGTCTTGTGAAGAACCTCTTCATAATATGATTGCGAAGGGAAAAAGATGAAGAAAGTTTTCAATGTTAGTTTTGGCAAGATCATACTGCTAATACAACTGCTTCCAGCCCAGTTATTGGAACAGTAGACCCTGTTTGCATATTTGTTTTTCTCAAAGAAAAACCTACACCTAAAAAATGGTTGCAATCCTTTATATTGCTAATACGAATACTTTCACAACAGGAATGTACCTAAAGGTTTGCTACAAGCACCAACACTTGTACCAACAATTTCACAAATTCTCTCACATGGGATATGTGGACCTACCACTTTTTATATGTGGGCCTCACATATGCCATGTAAGAGAGTTGGTGCAATTGTTAGTGCCTCTATCTTTTCTCATGTACTTATGCTCTCCACATGTAAACAACCGAAAAACAATCCAAACCTTAAATGGAAAGATTTCTACATGTAAATTGTTTTTCGTTGAGATAGATCTCTGCTGATGACATAGCAGCTGTTTTTTTGTTTTGGGAAATCTTCATCTAACCGAAGAGGTTTTTGAAATTGCATAGTTGCTAAAAAATGGAACATAATTTTATTTATCACAAACCATTGAAGCAAGTGGAAAAAACCTGAACAAGAAAAGATACAATTAGAAAAGAAATGACAACACTATCCATTCTATGTTTAATCAAGCCCACAATACTATGGATATCTAAAAACTAAGATACTTATCAACAAGGGAAAGAACATCATTTTTGGGAAACTTGGATGCGGTGAAACCTATATGGGTGATAACTTCAATAACCTGCTGCTGGACCTGCAATTTTTAGTTTGTAGAAATTGATAAACTGAAAAACAATCATAAAGACCTTGCCAGTAATGTAAGCAAAAGAGTGAATACCTTTACATTTTTCTCACTCCATCCAAGAAGAGCACAAAGTAAACGTACTGACTAGTCCAATTCCTGTGTTCCTTCCACCTGCTCTTTGAATGAGGTAATTGCTGCGAAAATGATAGGGTGGTTACTGCATTCAAGCATGAAGTGAAATGCTTGCAAAATATGAACCTAGGCAAAGCTTAAAAGAAAACAAAGAAGAAGAAGAAGAAGAAGAAGAAGAAGAAGAAGCAAAGATAATGTACAATAACATGAGACACAAATTACAACCACTTCGAGATACTACAATTACTAGGAACCAAAGTTAAAACAGAAACACTACCCAAAAAAAAAAAAAAAAATAATCCTACTCAAACAATAAGCAATAAGCCAATAACACATATCCAATCCCACTATGTAAGAAAATATTGGGATTCATCAAAAAGTTGTATAGGACCCAAAAAACAAAAACTCCTAAACTCTTATGACAATTCCCTTTCGCAAATACATAGTCCAAATATCTAAGTTGGTTAATCCAGGTAAGTTTGAAGAACGAAATCCAAGTTCTATTACCTGTGGGGGCTACCTATTTGGCAATGTTCAAGTTGAAGCTTCTTGTTAGAACAATTAGTTTCCATTACGTGGTCAATGTTCTCCAACTATAAAGATATTCTAAGAAATGACAACTAAAAGTAAAATGACTACCTTGATCGATGGTGGCCAAGGTAGATGGGGAGAAGTTTACATCCTCACTGGGACTCCTACAGTATTCAAAATACACCTGGAAAACAACCAAAAACCGAAGTCAAATAAGTTAATAAGTTAATAGAGGTGCCAAAACCGATTTTCCCATTGTGTACTTATGTCAAACAAAGAGGAGGGCCGCCAGGGGGGGTTTGGTTTTTCACACCCCAAAACGTGAAAAGACTAACCGTGAACCACAAGGCCAACTTATGGAACACGCAGCCTAAAATAAAATAAGCTAATGAATACTAGGAGACCATCCTTTATTTTTAAATAAAATGAAACCAAATTGTTTCGACAAAGCATGGGGCACACCATCCCATGAACCAAACTATAAAAATGATCACCAATAATAAATTGAATCCAATCTTTTACCAAAATGGTTTAACCATGTGTGGAAGCAAATAAATAAAATAACAAGACTAGAATGCAACATCCTATGGAGGTCAACACAGTGACTCCCCAGGATGCCGCCAGAGTCCTCACCTACTGACTTGATTTTCCTAAAAATGGTGTTGGAATAAATCCGTTAACTGACAAGCTCAGTGAATGATAAGCATGTATATTAAATAAAGTTGTAAAGCAGAGATTAAATTAAATTACCATTTCATCATAATTTGGCACACACGATATAAGATAAAAACAATAATAATAAAAAATCATAATGGTGATCACAAGATGATATCCAACAATAATGGGGAACCACAACCAAATAGTACCATGACGAACAAAATAATAATCTCAATATTGGATCCAATATCGAACTTAGAGTCACCATGTCACGCCCTCAAATTTTTTTTTTTTTGAAAAGCACGCCCTCAAATTTAATAACCCAAAAGTAAATAAAATCCACGTAGGACAAGTCAAGACCTCATAATTTCCTTTTGAATAGTCAAAGTCAACATAATATAATTCCACCATTCCGAATAAACAAGTTCAATCCACTAGTGTCCTTAACCCGAATGCATAAGTACAAAGTTTAAAAGTTATTACATTGCCAAATAGTCAAAAGATAAGCTATAGAAGTTATAAAACCATCTTTCCAAAAATATAACACAAAGATGGGAAAATAACTTCATGCATGTTTAAGCTCCATGTAAATGTCACTCGACAAGCATCCAACTTCATGCTTCATGTCGTGTACCTGAAAATTGATAGGTTGAGCTCACCAGCCTAGTAGGAAAACAATTCTACCAACGCTAGGTGTATAAACATGATACATGCATAATAAATGAGTATAGTGGTGGACACGACCAATGTATAAGGTTAGGATGATAGAAAGGCTATTACTCGACCACGAAGTAACCAAAATGTATCTAAGTGTCCAAAATACGTCTAAGTGTTCCAAAACAATCTTATGTATCCAACCAAAGTCCAAGTAGTTACCAAAATTCTCATTTTCGCATACCGAAAGTCAATTTTTGCCAAATATGCCAAGTTAACCCATTTACATCAAAACCGACATTTCATAAAAAAAATATTCATCAATTTTATTAGGGAAGTATCCCTCTGCCGGATTTCATGGGCTCCGTGCACCCCTGCTGGATTTCGTGGGCTCCATGCACCCATGGCTAGGGACACCAAACGGGTGATTCCTAGGGTTCATTTTATCCATTAATATCATCTCAAAACAATTTGTCTTTCAAAAGTTCCTAAAAGTCCCATTTAGTCCAAAAGTTCACCGTTTTCGCCCAAAAGCGTCAACCGACGCGTGTTTAATTCATAAAACTAAGAAATTTGTTAAATCACGTGTCCAAGGGTCAAATTTATGATATCAAGGTGAATTCAGTGTTCAAAATGGTTATACGGGTCAAAAACACGAAGAAACGGACAATCGAAGGCCAAACGGGCATCGGGGAACAAACCGGAACAAAACAAATTTTGGGGTGGTTGTTGGATTTTCTGCCTGGGCAGCCCCCAATCCCGCCCGGGCGGATCGGGCAGATTCTGGGCCTCACAGACAATGAAATTTTTCACCCCTTTGGGGTGAAAATTGACCCCAAGTGCATATATAATGTTATAGGCCAAAAATTGGATATATAGAGCAACAAATGGACATCAAAGGAGTGCAAATCAACCATCAATTGCATCGAACAAGTTCTCAATTCATAGATCACAAAATCAAACTCAAACAAACCCATTTTTGGGAGCAAATGATAAATTAGATGGATTTGAGCAACAAGAACAAGATATATGCTATACATCACATAGATACAACTAGAGGGAGTAGAATTTGTCTTCCTACCTCAAGATTTGAGCTTGAATTGAGCGAGAAAATGAAAGCCCTAGCCTCCAATGAACTCCAACCCAAAACATGAGCTTTTGGTGCGAAACGAACGAGATACGAGCTTTAATACGTGTAGAGGAGGTGATTTTTGGTGTAGGTCTTGAAGGGGACTTGAAGGCTTGGTGAATTTTGGAGCTCTTGAGCAAGAAAAATGGAGGAGAGGAGAGGAGAGAGAGGGCTATGGCTGATGAAGAAGAGAGAGGGGCTGATTTTCTTGCAAAAATGAAAGAATAACTCATATATATATGTCCCTACCCTTTACACTTTCACCCCTAAACTTCCAAATGTACTTTAAACACACCCAATGCATTCTACCACTATCACATTGACCCATCTAAGTCAAAATTCAATTCTTCACATTTACCCAACATTATTCCGGAAAAATTATGAAAAATTACGGGTCCTTGCACACCAGGTGTTGGCAACTCGTGGTACTCTTCCCTAAGTCGATCCAGCAAAAAGAGAGCCGTTGAGCAAAATGGTCACCGGCCTAACCCAAGTCTCTTCCCTAATGGCCAGGGTCACCTATACAAAGGAATAATTTCCCTGGACATCCAATAATAAAAGTTCCCAATAATATACATAATGTTCTCACCAAAAAGAGTGCTTTTTATCGCTTGCCAATTTAAAGAGCTAATTATAAATAATTCACTTTTCCAATTAACGATTCTAAATTTTTCAACGAATAATTCAAGGAACACGGGAAAGTTTCGAAAGTACGTAACATACTTAATCACTCACCTGGGTCCCAAAAATAATGCAATCAAACCATGCGAATCAAGTTAACCTGAATGAGAAAATAATTCACATTTGGTTATCATTTATATATCAAGTGTTGTTAAGAACTATTCTAAACTAATAAATAACTAAACTTTGTACTAAACTCTGTGACATCAGAACTCATTTCCCACGTAGACACCATGGCAGACCACTTGCTCTTCAAATAATTTACCCAAACCTTGCTACAATTTTACCTCTATATAGAACCCCACTTCAAAAGGTCTTTTACTTACAACTCATGACACCAGAACACAATCTCATACCCAAAAGCACTTCATCTAAAGCCTCCAAAACAATTCATAAAATATTACTACAATTACTTCAAAACATGACAAATCATGACCTTGACAATATCTCCACAATCTCACCCATGTGCATCGTGTTACAACAGTTTCTCACGCCCGCACAAACCGACACTCAGTAGTCGGTTTCACTCACACCGCAAATACACATGGCAACACACCTTCTCTCTATTTCGTGATATCACTCTCTCATCACAACTCAACACAACTAAAAGCTCCAGTATTTAACTAGTCCCAAATCAATGATGGACAATCCGTGGAAAACTACACACCACGGGAGAAAGAAAATTGATGAGAAGAATATTACGTCGAGAAACCCAAAGAGATTAACTTCAGAGAACCCAAATGCTGCGGCTACTCTCAAAATGTCAGGAAGCTCTTCTAAAATTAACCTTAATCCCCTTGTGAAAATTTGTTTAAGTAAAACTCATTAAATCAACCCACTACTCACGTCCCTAAACTATAGCTATGTAGTTAAGATATTTAGATAAAGTATAAACTAATCACAGTAATATCAATTGATCTCTTTTTAAAAAAAAATTACTTAACAAACAACCTATTAAATGAAATATACTAAAATTAAACTTATACCCTAAAAACTATAACAATGCTAATAATATCTGCTAAAATAATTATATAGTAACACTGAATTATAAATGACAACATAAATAATAATAAGAATAAAAAACCTAAATGCTAGGGTGTAACAGGGTTGGTTCACACAGCACACAAAAAAACCCAAGAACAAAAAAAGAGTCGACATACCTGGGGAGGAGAGGAGAGAGATAGAGGTTGAGAGAGAGATTTAGGTCAGTTAATAATTTGAAATGGAGAGAGAGAGAGAGAGAGAGAGAGAGAGAGAGAGAGAGAGAGAGAGAGAGAGAGAGAGAGCTGAGTGAGTTTGGAGAGAGGGGGGGTGGGGTGGGGAGGGGGGGGGGGGGTGGAAAGGGGGCTTTCAATCTTGGCCCTTGAAAAATGAACGATGAGGATTTACGTAGATAGGCCCATTTATATAGTGATTTCAAAACTTAAGTGCTATATTCAAGGGCCATTGGATTAAATGGTCTAGTATTTCTACCGTTTGATTGTTATGTTGAACAGATATGCTGCAAAAATAAATTATAAGCATCTATACTTGGTCATTAGATTAATTTATATCGTATAAAGAAGTGCAACTGCACTATTCATTCTTATGCAAGCAATAAAAATTATACCAAAACAACCTTTTTTTCCCTTCGATCCACGCAGTCCAGGCAGTGGCAGACGTAGGATTGCAATTTTCTCCTAATTTAAGGGGACCACTCTTCAATAATTTTACAAAAAAATCTAAAAACTACACTAACAATATGAAGAAAATTTGGGGAGTGCATTCTCATCATGAAGTCAGTCAGAAGCTAAGTCATATGCTATTGCGATAAACACTACCTCCTCCTTGTACATGAAGCAAAACTAACACAACCTAAAGAGGAGTAAGCAATACTACTGCGATAAGTTTACTTTTTTTCATTAGTCATACTTCATCCTCATTGCACACCCAATCAACCCTTGCAACTCCCGATACAACGAAGTGGCTTTCCCAAGCAATTGCCAAAACATTACTAAAAAAATGCAAATGCCAAAACACAAGTATCAATTAGACACAAGCAACAATATGATATATAATCACCTTGTCACTGATTACATGTAAAATGATCTAGCTCACGAATATGGAGAATTATGGATCTCGAACCCAAGTCAACATCGTTGGTTTCTTGAAACATGATCAGTTCACCACAAGAGATTTTTGGGGCATTTACAGGCACACCCCCTACGCAAAACTTGATTGTCTCGCTCACCCCGTACACGAAATTTGCCTACGGGGACACCCCATTAAACTTTCATTTTCACGTCCACCCCTTCCGTCAAGTTTCCGTTTAAAATTTGACCTAAATTCTTTGAAAAGTGATCTAACTTTCCATCCTTGCCCTTCCCATATCTCTACTTAATCTTCCCCCCAAAACCCAAACACGTGAAACCCTAAATTCCCCTAAATTCCCATTTCTCCCTTCCTCCTTCCTCAGAAAAGTGATCTAACTTTCCATCCTTCCCCTTCCCATATCTCTACTTCCCATATCTCTACTTAATCTACTTACTCTTTCCCCCCAAAACCCAAAAACGTGAAACTTCTCCCTTCCTCTTCCTCCTTCTTCTTCCTGATTTATATTTTCCCTCATTTTCCTTCTCTCTCTCTCTCTCTCTCTCTCTCTATCGTCTCTCTCTATATCTGTATCCGAGAAAACCCTAACCCTAACCCTATTTGTTCTCTCTTTGTCTCCCTTCACCACTGTCGGAAAATGTCATCCGATTCAAGTTCGAGCAACCCACTACGAGGTGTGAATTGTGGCTGTGGAGAAAGGGCTCCACTAAGAACAGCCTTAATTGAACCGAATGTGGGTAGGAGATTCCTAGGATGTGTCAACTACAAGGTGAGTTAATTCTATTACACTTTAAATTTTTTTAATCTTTTTGTTTTCATTTATTTGGGTAACCCTTAATGATGTATTTCTCTGTAACCCTTGATGATTTTCTCCCTAACCCATGAATGATGTCTATACTTGGGGTTGGAATTTTTATTTGTTTTTGTTTTTATCTTTTTTTTGTTATTAGGCTGAGACCGGTTGCAACTTTTTTGAATGGGCTAACCTAAAACCATGTCCGAGAGGGAAGGAATTTGGGAACTGGATTGTGAAGAAGAAAATCGATTTGGAGAAAGAAAATGATGAATTGAAGGCCAAAATTAGAGAGTTCAAACTGAGGGAGGAATGGTTGTCTGTGAAGTTGAACTCCATGTACAGAAATATGAAGGAGATGGAAGACGATCATGCATTAAAAATGGAAGAGTGGAAGAACAAGTTCGATTGGAATGAATTGGAGATGGAGGAATTGAGGCTGCAGGTGAAATAGCTCGAAGAAACAAATGTTGGTTTGACGATGCGGTGCAACAAGACATGGGTTTGAGCAAGAAGAACAAAGAAATGAAGGAGGAGGTTCAGTTTGCCAGATTGAAGCTAAATGTGTTGACTGCAATTGTGGTGGTTTGCATTGCTGCCATATGTATTGTTGTTTCATTGCCTGGTAAAGGAGTGTTGAAGAATAAGATGTTGGCATTACCCTAAGTTGTGTTTGACGTTGTATTTAGTTTATTAGGTCTGTGTTTTTTGGCCATTACCTCAATTGTGGCTTTTTGTAAACTATGGTACTCTAACTCCACTATGGGAATGGTAATGCTTGTTGATTGTAATCCTAATTCTAGTCTAAGTAATTGCCATGATTATAATCCTAATGCTTGTGTTTGTTAGCTATATTACCCACCATTGTCCTTATGTTTGGCCACTTTTAGGAATGGCAATTAGAGAAAGTTTGAAATACTTCTACAATTCCTTTGGATGGTGATATTTGCTGAGAAATGAAAGGAAAAGGTTATGGACGAGTGGCTTTTAAATGAGGGGATTGAATTAGACTTTGGAGAATTGTAGGAAGGTTAACTACTGGAGTGAGTTTTTCTTTTTCTGGTGGAATTACTATTGGGAGTAGATTGATCAAATACAAGAAGTGAAGAGCGAACAGAGAGGCAAAATCTATTTTCCTAAAATTCATGGCCAAAATTTGGCGGGCTAAAATTCATGGGCAAATAGAGACAATTCGAAATAACAAGAGTTGGAAAGCTATTTTGAGTTCCATCAATCTAAAACTCTCAAATCCATTCAAGCAATGTAGCCCTAAAATATAGAATTGAGGTAAAAATTTGCAAAATCTGTCAAAAACTGTTCTTCATTACATGACAAACAAGTGCACAAATGGAACACATAGCAATTCTCCTTAATGGTTAACAGTCCAAACACTTAACCCCTTACTGAATAATTACACTTGTTCATCAGTTCCCATTACTCAACCCCTTACTCAATAATTACACTTGTTCATCAGTTCCCAAATACGATTTTCATCAGTTCCCATTACTCAACCCCTTACTCAATAATTACACTTGGGACACTTGTGCAAATTGTCCACATCAAAAATATATCACAGTGGACAAGATCACAAGTGCACACACAATCACAACCACTTCTGCAAATATAAAGTATTTTGACCTATCCTAAGGCCACAAAAATGACAACCATTGCAGCACATAAAAAGTATCTTGACCTATTTATGATTATCTGAAGGCCACAAAAATTCACAACTACTGTTATAATCTATTGAGCACGTCCCTTAGTGGTTCCACTGGTGACTTGAGATGAGAAGACACCATCTCCAATCCTTGCTATCTTCCAGCCCTGTTGAGATCCACCACCTCTTGCACTCAACCATGACACATTTCTTCCTCCTCTTGGCATGGTTGATGCACCATTAAGCTTTGAAAATGCAGTAGCAGGTGGACCATTGATTGCACCACCAGTTTGGACAGTACTTGTTCCAATTTTTGCACCTGTTACTAACAAGGAAATGTTTGAGCTACAAAACGATGGTGTTAAGCAAATATGAGGCACCAGTTTGAAGAACACCTGTTGCAGCACCAGGTGCAACAGCCTTTGAACCACATGTTGCCTTTGAACCACCAGTTGCCTTTAAACCACCACCTGTTATGTACCAGTGACAGTCACAACATAACACATTTAACTTCAAAGTTCTGAAAGTACATACAGAAATAAGTTCAGAAAATTCAACCTATTTTTACACATTTCAGAAAAATTAAAATTAAGGGGAAATTAACTTCAAAGTTGGAATAGATATACCTCTAGTCGTCCTTCCTCTTGCACCACTTAAACCACTTGCTCTTCCTTTACCACCAAGTATACCACTAGCCCTTCCCCTACCACCAACTATACTATTTGCCCTTCCCCTTGCACCAATTATAGTTGTTGCCCTTCCCCTACCACCAGTTGCCGCTACATTGTCTCTTGGTCTGCCACCACTTACTCCTCTCGCTCTGGCACCACTTACTCCTCTTGTCAGTCCAGCACTTGCAACTCTGCAACTGCAGTTCCAATTCCCCTTCTTTTTAGAAGTGCTCTAGATCTGGTCCACCTTGGCTGCAACACAAGAGAAAACAAACCAAAGCACAAAACAAAGATAAGTGGTGGAACTTTACAAAACCAAAGCACAAAACAAAGTGATGAATTAGTAATGCATTACAACCTTTACTAAAGTGCCCTCCCCAACCTCTATGCTTTTAGAAGACTGAGCAGGTTGACCAACCTCACTCTGCATGTCCTAGCATTATGTCTAGGTTGCTTGCATTTTCTACACTTTATCTCTCTTCTCACCCTAACTGTACTTGCATTTGACTCCTCTTCACCTCTTCTCCTTGTCTTTTTTGGCCTGCCAGCCTTCCTTCTATAAGGTGGAGGCATAATGTTGTCATATTCAGTTTGGAGCCAAAAGGATTTATCAGGGATTGGGTTGATGAGATGGGCCCAAGTCTTTTTAAATGTTTTTGTCAGGTAGTATGGGCAAATGAAATCCTCAGGTTTTCTCCTATCCTTTATCATTGCGCACATGCATGGCTACATGGTATCCTTGTCACATCCCATTTCCTACATGTGCATGTATAAGCACTTGTGTCCACTATGAAAGAATTGTAAGGTGAGCTTATTTCAAACTTGTGTGGAGAAAAATACATGACAAAAAATTCCATTGCATATAACTTTTCACTCTCCAATTTCTTGCATATGTTAGGGCATATGTTGGATTTAAAAGTGCTTCCAAATTTGGTCATCTCAACATACCTTTGCATGATGTACCTCCTAAGGCCTTCCATCATGGTAAAAATGGGTTGGTCTCTCACCTTTTCTATGGAACTGTTAAAGCCCTCACTGAGGTTGTTAACCATTTTATTGGTCTTGGCTCTTGAACTGTAATAACACTTAGCTCAATTCTTAGGTGGCTCCTGAATCAACCAATCATGTGCCTCTGGTGAAAGTGCCAACAACTGTCTCATCTTGGCTTGATACTCAGGCACAGTAAACTTGCTGCCCCCCACATAAGGTCTTTGAACTCCTTCCCTTTGTATAATTTCTGAAAGTTAGCATACATATGTCTCATGCAATACCTGTGCTCCACCCCAGGAAACAACATATCCATAGACTCAGTAAGGCCCTGCATTATAATCAAAGTGGATACATAAGACAACATGGCATAAAAAATGGCAAATTTTTTTTACTAAATTACAGATAAACACTTGCCTTTTGTCTGTCAGAAATAAAAATCCACCCTTTTTCCTCAGGCTTGCCAATATAATCTATGAGAAGCTCCAGAAACCAAGTCCAAATGCTCTTCAACTCAAACTCCATTACAGCCATTGCAATGGAGTACATCTGGTTGTCACCATCTCTCCCAACGGCATGCATCAACTGCCCCGCAAATGGACCTTTAAAGAAGCAAGCATCCAAACCTACAATGGGCGTACAATTTTCAACAAATCCATTGGCCTGAGCTTCACAACAAATGAACATCCTCTGGAAAAAAAGGGTTTCTGTCTATCCAAGGTCTATCAACAAGAATTTTTGCACAACTCCCTGGGTTCTCTTTTCTTATCATCTCACAATAGTCCCATAATCTATGGTATTGTTCACCATATACCACCCCATCCACAATCTCCAAAGCCTTCCTCTTAGCCCTATATATTTGCATCTCAGAAACATCCAACTTCCACGTCCTCCTAACATCACTTTGCATTTCTGTCACTTTCCAATCAGGGTCATCATGTACTTGATCCACATACTTTTTGGCCAACCACTGTGCAGATGCCCACTTATTGTGGTATATTCTAGGACAAGTATGTTCCCCATTTAGCTTTTTAATTTGGTAAGTTGTTGATTTACCAACCCTAGATGCATGAAGTCTCCATTCACAGCCTTTTTGTACTTCAAATTTGCACTTAACAGTTAGCCTCCTTCCTTCATTTTTTAGGTACTTGTATTCACTTCCATTTCTAAGGTGAAACTCCTTTTAAAAATGTCCTAAATACCTTCACATTAGGGAACAACATCCCTTCCACCAATTTAGGATTTTTCATATCCATTTCTTCATTGAACTCTGGGAATTTGACCCTTTTTTCCCTTGGTTTTGGTTTTGACATCATCATCTAACGAACTACAAATACTAAGATTGTCATTACTATTGTCACTTCCCTCATCCTCACCAACGGTCACACCTTTCCCAAATCATCCACAACATTAGTACTTGGTCCACCCTCATCCACACACTCATTCTCTGCATTTTGTATTTCCTTAGTCTCATACTCTTCATCATCATCATAGTCCATGTCCTCACTATCCTCACTGTCACTCCCACTATCACCACTCCCACTATCAATGTCCCTACCATGAGCCTTAAGATAAACAACATTACTCCCAAATCTGTATTGCTTTTAATCTCAAGTAACCCATCATCCATCCTACGACCTGGTTGTACATAGAAAATTGACTCCCAAGGGGGTACATATGTGTAGACACCCCAATCCGGAACCTCGGAATTCCGAAACTTCCCCGTGGATGAAAATGCCTACCAAGAGCATGCGTGGTTTGATCAAAGGCTTGAAAACCCTACCAATAACCTTCCATAAGATTATCAAAATACCCCTTGAAACCCTCGGAATAGCCCAAGACTTGAAAACACATGCACCTGGATTGCACTTTCAGGCACCTAGACATCAGTCCAGGTTGAGTGTAGTTTAAGTTGATAGTGGGCGGGAACGATATCTTTGAGGGATTTTCTGTAGAATTAGTTGGAGAGGGGTGTGAGAGGGATGATTACATCTACACCTTGCCCCCTAGGTGACCCCTCACCCTTTCTAAAGGTTCAAGTGGTTCATCTTGAACCCTTGTTTGCCTATTTAAGCCACATTACTCTTACATTTTCAGGGGCTGAAAAATCTTACTACTCCCTTGTTGTTACTCTGCCAAAATAACCTCAGAAGCTTTAGTTCCAACCATCATCTCTCAAATCCAACCCATTTCAACCCCAAAAACCATCTCTTTACTCCATTAACCCATCATCCACTCATCCTCACCAATCAAACCCCCATCAAATTCTATCTACATTGTCCCTACCAGCCGAATACATTCAAGTCCAGTAGCCATAACCTACACAATCTACTCATAAACCCATTTTTAGCCCATTTGATCAAGCCAAAAAGGTAGTTTTCTCTACCAATATGCTCACATAAGCCCTGAGGGGGATTCAACCAAGCTTTCACTGGTCATCAATACCAGTAGGAGGCTTGGAAGAAGTTTAGAAATCATCAAGAAAAGAAATCAGTTTGCGTATCAGAGTTCAATCCAGGCGCCTGGATCATCCCCTTCCAGGCGCCTGCATTGAGTCCAGGCGCCTAGATTCACCCCATGCAGGCGCTTGGATCCCCTTTCCCTTTATCACATTTTCTGTTTTCTTTTGTACCTTGATCAGTTTTGGTATACCATTTACATGCATTGGTCTATATCTGCTCATATTTCATGCTCTGATCTTTGTTTTGATAATCATCTAAAGTGTTCAAGGGCTACAATCATGCTTAAAATAAAGAAGGAGGATCACATAAGTGAGAAGCATTCATATGAGTTTGTGTGCCATCTGTAGGCTCTTATCATTCAATCTTGAAGGTTCAAAAATGAGATTTTCCATGTTATTTAGGCATATCCTCATGGTAGATGTTTAAAACACACATTATCATTACATTGTAGTATCATTATGTTGTATTTAAGTTAAGATTGGAGCTCCAAGTCTGTTACTCTGTCGCCACACATCTTCTAGAATGCATGTGAGTTGATCAAGATATTGCATTTTGGTGCTTTTTTGCAAGAAATAGGGTTCTGAGTTTTCTGTCTGAAGAGCAATCCAGGCTCCTGGACTGACCCTTTCCAGGCGCCTGGATCCAATCCAGGCACTTGGACCTGCCTAATCCAGGCGCCCAGACTGCAATCCAGGTGTGATGTGTTGGGCATTTGTGATCAGTTCCTGAGATATTCTAAGGCTGTTTGGGGGCATTTTAGTGTAATTTTAGCATCTTTTGTATATGAATCATTCATTCACAACACTTTGCGCAAGCATTCACTCATATCTCATTGATATTCTTGATGTATTTGCTATGCTCTCACATGAATTTGAATTTGAAGTCCATTTAAACAACATTTTCAAAATCCTCTAAGCATTTAGTAGAGACCGGTGGCTATACCGGGCGCGAGGGGTGCTTTAAACTCCTTCCCCTCGCGTAACCTAGCTCCCGGACCCGAAAAATCTCGATTTGTGAGACCGGTAAAATATTTTCTATTCCAAGGACAAAAGAGTCATTTTTTAAAAAGGTTTCTCGGGTGTAGTTCTCAAATCCGGGTGGCGACTCTATCCAACTGATCAAAACCGCTTTCCAAACCAAATCGATTTTCGTGGATACCGCCTACGCGGGGTGTTCACAATATGTCTTGCATGACAGTCACTAAATTAGTGTACGAAAACTCATAAGGGATTCACTCTAGAATAAGCCACTGACCCATCAATGTAACTGTTGATTGGGTGTGGACAGTCGACCTCCACGCCGGTTATTGTTTTGGAAATAGTGTTTTGAAAATAGAGTCGCCACCCGGGTTTTTGGAAAATGGTTTAGGACCCGAGAAACCGTTTTGAAAAATAGTTTGGAAAATGATTTAGAGAATGATTTGGAAACCAGAGATTCGTTTTGGATTCGGGAGCCAGGTTACGAACGGGGAAGGGTTTTAATGCACCCCGCTCGTCCGATTAAAAATCGGTCTTTACTAAACATTTGCGGGATTTTTAGAAAATATTTTAATGCCGAACTTTATTCAAATAAACAGTTTATCAAACAAAGCAGACGATAATAATGAAAACAAATAAATAGTAATACAAGTCATAATAATGAACAAACAACCAATCAAGGATTCAAACTGTTCATACGAGAAAGTGATCCAAAATTTCAGATTTTACAAAAAGTGTGCCGTGCGGCACACTAAGTGTACTGTGCGGTACAGAAAGTGTGTCGTGTGGCACTGTTCATCAATCCAACGGTCAAATTTTCAAAGAATGCCGTACAGCACTCCCAGTATACTGTGTGGTACAGGAGGAGTGCCGTGCGACACTGTTTCTTTCATAAACAGTTCAAAACTTTGATTTTCAAAAAGAATGAAATAAAGGCACATACAGGGCATGAAACTTAATTGAAAACAGATTACTTTGGGTACGAAATTGATATGTTCAAATGAGGAATGGTCCTCCTCACTGAATTGCCCTGTACGAGGCGATATTTTCACCGTACAACGCAACCGTGAGGTTTCCAATTGGATTGATTCTTGCTATAACATGGGTATACCAAATGTGGGGATGATATAGCAGATCATCCCACACTTGGTACCCCTCCCCTCAGGGTATCAAACTTAAGAAATTTGGCGAAACAAAAATATACCTTCGACTTAGAACTCTCGGATTGAACCCTTTTCTTGACTCCTCGTGCACTGCTTGGACTTCTTTTAGCTTCTAACTCTCCTCTGATGCGGCAAGCAAGATGATTGATGACTTGAACTTGAGCAAATTCTTAATGGCAAACTTATGGGTTCTAGAACTGAAAACAGGGGGTTAGAATTTGCTTTGAAAGAAAGAACTAGATTAATTCCTAGAGGATTATGGGTAGTAAAGAAGATGGCTTATAATAGAGAAGGTGTTTTGACAGAGATTTATGAGTGGAATTTCATGGTTTTCTTCATACTTCTCCAATGCCTTTCTTCATTCATCGATTGGGTTATCTAGAGAATGAGTGAACGTGATTGCCAAGTTTACTTATTCTCCACACAAAGGAATGATGGCTAGGAGGTAGCTTTGAGGCCTTGCACAAAAATCATGATGAGCAGAGTAACCATTTCGTCAACATTTTGAGCTGCTGGAACCTCTGCAAAAGCTGTTTGACAATTGACAGTACCGTACGGTACACAAACTGTGCCATGCGGTGTGCCGCACGGCACACTTCCACAGCCAAAATTTAAAAAGCTGCTGTACGTGACTGAAGTTGTACCGTGCACGAGAGATGAGTACCGTACTGTACTGTTGACCAAGTTGAATAAGAGAATTTCAATCCGAGAGGCCTTCCGGGTGTTTCTTTTCATCATTGGAGATTAAAATGTATACAAACGTCTCATTTTGGGGTGTCTACGGTTGCCCCTCTTTGACGAGGCTTGTCAATCATTGTGTGATGAAAGTCGCGTCAAAGATAGAAGGCACCCCTCGATGTGAACATCTTCATATGAAAACAAACAAATAAATATGATGCATGTGGTCGTGCTCGTACGAGCTACCTACGTACCCCGTTGTAGGGATCAGACTAGCGTAGTTCGTTGGGGCTTAATATGAAAATGCTGAATGGTGATTCATGCAAATATAAGAGTTATGAGAAACATACCTTGATCGGATTGCCGGGATTGTCACTCTGTTCTTCAACAAGGGAAAAACGAATGATGTGCTTATGACTTGACGTCATCGGAGAATTGGGTGCTGAATACTATCGTTAATGCCGTAGAGGACTTACAATGCCAGTTGGTGTTGAGAAAACCTTCGTTAATGCCGTAGAGGACTTATAAAACTAGAAAATCGTCGTTAATGCCGTAGAGGACTTACGAAACCAGTCGGTGCTGAGAAAAACCGTTGTTAATGTCGTAGAGGACTTATAAAACCAGTTGGTGCTGAGAAAAACTGTTGTTAATGCCGTAGAGGACTTACAAAACCAGAAAACCGTCGTTAATGCCGTAGAGGACTTACGAAACCAGTCGGTGCTGCTATGAGCGATGAGATAGAACCAGCGAGCGAGGTTCTGATTTTGATGATTAGTTTGAGTAAGATTGGTGGCTATTTCCTTTGAAGACTTGAAGCCGCGTCCAAAACATCTCTTTGGAAAATTGATTTTAGTGTTAAAATTGTATCGTGCAACATCAAATTTGAACCGTGTGGTTGAACTTGAGTATCGTGCGGCCGAGCCCGAAATATATACACTGTATGGCAGAGGGAGTGTACCGTGCGACACAGTAGGTGTACCGTACGACGGAGTGAGTGTGCCGTGCGGCACAGGTGGTTTTATAACCGCGCAAAATCTTTTGTTTTCTCCCACTTTCAATACATTCAAACTTCTTGGTTGGTTATTGGAACTTGAAAATCACTTCTACCTTCATTCTTCTTCTTCTTCTTCTTTCTTCCTTTCCCCAAATTTCCTTCAACTTTTCGGTCCAATCCCATCCAAAACCGAGTTCTCTCTTCCGAAATACACTTGCCATGGTAGACTCCGGTAAGGAACCGAGCGGTTCCACCATGTCCGCTGCTGATTCAACATCATCGGCATTCAAGGAAGGTAGTATGGCGTCCGACGAGTCCGGGAGTGACTCGTCCATGGGTGTTCCGGCCAATATTGATCCAGTTGCCACAGTTCTGGTTCGTGAAGTGTCTCGTACGGCACCGATTGGGGCTGAAGTGACATCATTCATGCCGAAAACAATACCGATGGGACTCGGTAAGGTTCATACGGGTGAAACATCAACTCCGGTGGAGATACAGGATACCATAGGTATGGGTGGTGGTGATTCTGATGAAGACCAAAGTGCCGCATGGCATGCTCAGAGTGTCGTGCGTGATGACGGGAGTACCGTGCCAGTGGATTCGAGTACCGTGGGTAGTGGTGATGACCAAAGTGCCGTACGACACACTGAGAGTGTCGTGCCTGTTGATCAGAGTGTCGTGCCGCATGCCATAGTACTGCAGCTATTGATCAAAGTACCGTGGTGAGCCCTTCGGTTGCTCACGAAGGTCCAGAGGCTATGGACATTGATCCTCCAGGTATGGGTACTCCACTTTCTGATATTGCAATGAACCTTGGTGGGATTGATGTTGTTCTAGAGAAAACTGGTGCTCTGGAAGGTGGATCTCAGACTGTTATCACCTCGGGTGATGTTCTGGGTGCTACCCTTGTGACTAAGGTTATTATAGGTGGTGAGCATGTTGTGACTGACATACCAGTGGTTCGGGGAGGTCCCGGTGATAGAGATGTGCAGGTGGAGGATGTTGTAGGAGATAGTAGTACTGACAGTGAGGAGACACCCTTGGTGAGATGTATT
Organism: Vaccinium darrowii; assembly: GCA_020921065.1. Taxonomy (NCBI): domain Eukaryota; kingdom Viridiplantae; phylum Streptophyta; class Magnoliopsida; order Ericales; family Ericaceae; genus Vaccinium; species Vaccinium darrowii. Next base: position 25,464,543 of record CM037154.1, read on the forward strand.
GCTCCAGGTCCGGCCATTGCGATTGGTACTGCTAAAGTGCCAGAGGAGAGTGCTGAGAGGGAGGCAGAGGTTTTAGAGCCTCCGTTGTTTGTTTCTGCAGTTGGTTCTTCCTGTAGACCAGGCCTGACTTTGGCAGATACTTTGGAGGGAGCGAGAGATGAGGATATTGCATCGACTTTGCAGGAGTCTCCCCAGTTTGAGAATATTCTGATTCAGGAGGGTATACCATCTCATGTCAGGGATGTTGAGCAGGAGGACAGAGAGAGAGAGGCTGAGGTAGCCGCTAGGGAGGAGCGTATGACCATAGTCCGAGAGGTTGAGTTGGCGTTGGAGCATAGGGTTCCTTTTACGCCTGCTACTTATGTGCCACGGGTTCACTTCTTTGTTCCTCAGGGATGTGACACATATACTCTTATGCTGCTTGCGTACTTGGATACGAATGCTATTCATGACCGCTCGACCCACATTGCTTACAGAAATCCCTTGGTATGCATCTTGTTTATTCTTTGCTGCTTGTATCTGTTTGCTATACATTCCTTTTAACATCAACTGACAGAAATTTTACCATGCCTTTGTTGACAGACTCAGAGATCCATGGGTGGTTATGGAGGTTCTGCGAGTTCTCTGGCATATTACCGTGCTTTGCCATCGAGTGTGAGGGCCTTGGTTGATGCTTCTGGGTTTACCATCTTTATTCGGCTCTTGACAATGACTCGGACAGATCGCAAGCTGATACGGGCTCTGGTGGAGAGGTAGTGGGATACCACCAATACCTTTCACTTTAGGTTTGGGGAGATGACTATCACCCCTCTTGACTTTGCTGCTATCACTGGTCTGAGAGTTGGAGGTGAGCCCATCCCGTTTGATTCAGAGCTATATTTGGACACTGCGGCCATAGAGCATTACTTGGGGAGGAGGCCTGGAGGCATTGAGCCGGGGGTGAGGTATACTGTCTTAGTGGATTTCTAGGACCATGAGCCAGGGTTAGAGGAGGAGGCTAGACAGATGGCGAGGGCTTACTTGTTATACCTCTTTGGCGCTTCCCTGTTTCCGAACAGGCAAGGCATGGTACACTTGGGTTGGTTGCCAGCTTTGGAGAACTTGGAGACTACCGGGAGATTTGACTGGGGTGGTGCAGGTTTGTGCACCGTATACTGCTTCTTGGGTTGTGTCTGTCATGGAGTAGGCACGAGCCTTGGTGGCTACTGGAGAGTACTGGAGGTAAACTTTGCTTGCATTTCTCCTTTGTATAAAACCATCATGATAATGCATTAACTGTATTTCTTGACTTTGATTGGTTTCTGAACATGCAGGTGTGGGCTTATGAGGTGCTGGGAGTATTTGCTCCGGCCAATTCACATAGCAATGAGAATGTGCTGCCACGTGCCGAGAAGTGGGGACTAGAGTTCACAGGGGCTGGTGATCAAAAGGGAGATTTGAGGAGCTTTAGACTTTTTCTTGATTCCACCACGGGAGATAGAGTAAGCCTTTTTGTGAGCAACTTTTCATGTTTCCTTGCCTTTTATTTTTCTGAATATGACAAATTTTTTTTCTTGCAGGTGAGGTGGAATGTCAGGGACAGGTTGCGCAAGGATTATCTGATTAAGAGCAGGGAGTGGACACGGAGTTGAGTGCTGTTAGAGTGTCCATATGGCTGGCGATGGTATTTGGGTGACAAAGTGTCTCGTCAATCTCTTGGGATTGACCACTTCAGAGTGCCTTCGCCCCTTCCTCCGCTTGTTCAGAGGACCGCTGAGTATACTCGAGCAGAGATAGAGAGGTACACAGTGCCAACAGAGGTGATCTTCAGCCCTTCGATAGACTATGAGGGATACTTGAGTACTCACTTGGCATATGACCTGGATATGGAGAACTGCTTGAGAGCTACCCCTGCTTTACCTGAGTTGAGGAGAGAGATTGAGGTAGTGATTGTTGATGGAGCACTTGGAGTAGTGACGGTGCCTTTTATTACTCCTGCAGTTACTCTTGCCATGACAGAGGTAACTTCTGATTGCTCTCTCTGCTTCAAAGATTTTCTCATGCCAATATCTCATGCATTATTGATGTATCTTTGCATTTCAAATTCCTGCTGAATGGGCGGTGTTTGCATTTCACTTGGTGCAAGACTTGCAGGCCATGGTCCGTCAGTTTGTGATGGGCATGGCTCCAGAGGTACGCCTGCGAGCTGAGGCAGAAGTTGTACTTGGTCGTAGGTAGAGTACTTCCAGAGAGAGGACACCGGCTTGTGGTACCAGAGAGGCTGGCAGAGGCACAGGCCGAGGCGCTGGAGAGACTAGCAGAAGTAGAGAGACAGGTCGTGGTACTCGTAGGAGGAGAGAGAGTAGCCATGGAGCAGGTACCAACAGTGAGAGAGGAGCTAGTCGCAGAGCTACTCCTAGCAGTGGAGCTGCTAAGGTACATATCATACTTGCCCTTCCTTTCTATTGATCATGCATATTTTTCATCATTCTTGACAGTCTTTGTTGCTTGTGCAGGGAGCATCAGGTTCCCGTAGTGTCAGGCGTTCAACGCCTCGAGCTACTTCAGCAGTTCCAGCTTCAGATCGAGTTCTTCGTTCTTCTGCGGCCTAGGAGAAGCGGCAGGAGAGTGCACAGAGAGAGGAGTCTGCGGAAAACAGTTGTACTGAGAGCCGTCCTTCTACGCCGGAAGAGTACAGACACCGAGGATATGAGCCCCCAAAGCGTTGTGCTCGTACCTGAGGCAGTTGTTAGTAGTAGCTTTTTAGGTGGGGCCTGTGTGCCTCGTTTTGATTTGGGCGCCTGTTTAGCCCTTCTGTAGAGATGGCCTGCGAGCCATGGTAGTAGACTTAGTATTGGGCCTATTTGCCCTTGGACATGTTTATGCTTATGATGTGGATATTTGCGTTTTTGGTTTTATAAAAACTTGCACCTTGTCATGCTGTTATTTATATTGGCAATGAATTTGGAAAATCAAAGTTTGCACATGAGCATTTTAGTTAAAACGACTGAATTGAGACTTGTATATGAAGAAACTGAATTGCATCTGTGATTACGACTCACATGACTCGATGAAATGAACAGAGCTTTGGATTTGTATGTAAAATGGAATAGGACTTGACATGTACACGTGCCGGAGTTATGGTCCTTTCAATGCTTGATGAACGAGTAAAATAATCTCCTTACAAACCATAAATGTACAATGTGACCTGCATGAGCCAATTGACTTTTCAATATCATCAAATGTAACTTGACAATGTCCAATCATCAAAAATTTGACTGAGGGCGTCAACCAAACTTTCCATTAAGCTATATGTACGTGCTACGGCTTGTTCACATAGGCCATGTGTCCATGGAATGAGTTCCGAATGTTCAAAACACAATTTTACTGAAACTGTGCCGTGCGGCACTGGCCTAGCAGTGCCAAATTTTTTTTTGCAACTTGCAGCCGATTTCTGGTCTTTCCCTTTGGCCTTTCATCACTCCAATACACGTCCTAGGGTCCTGAAGAGCCAGTGTGAGGGTCCTGAAGAGCCAGTGTGAGGTATCCTTTGAGAAGTTTTGCAATTTTAGCATGATTCCTCGCAGTTCTCAAGTTGGCACGCTTTTCGAGACAACCGTTCTTCGGGACTTTAAACTTTGTATCGTTCTTCATGCATGACAGCTATAAATGCCACTTGTTTTACTCCTCATTTGCATCCCAAATCCATAAATTTCTCTTTTGTTCATCTTTTCTCACAATGGCGGTGAGTTTCTCAGCTTTAATGCACCCTTGGCTTGATGATCTCAATGGCTTGGATTGGCTCCACTTTCGAGGCCACAGGCTGACTTCCCTTCGCTATATTCGAGACGTGTCCATACATCCTGAGTTGTTACGAGCTGCAACACAATTCTGGGACCCTGAGGTACATGTTTTTCGCTTTGGTCTTCATGAGTTATACCCCACAATGGAAGAATTCTATGCATACATCGGAGGTTTTGATTTGGTGGAGCCTATCATCCCTCTCCAAGGGGTTGGTTTTGCCCCAGTGCTGTCTTCCAAGCTCGAGATAAGCAACAATGCTGCCAAGTCCATGATTCGTGGAGGTTTTCTGAACATTCCTCGCCTTATTGAGGGATTTCGTTCCAACAACTTTGCTCTGTGCTTGTATTTACTGGCTGCATTCTTGTTTGTACAATCTGATGGTCAGGCAAGTTCTTCCTTGGTTGGCGTAGCTATGCAAATTGAGGAGCGCAAAGACGTGGCTCCTATGGTTCTCGCTGAAACTTTGATGGGTATAGATGGGGTTCATGCCGGTCGGACCGATGTCTTCGAGGGCAGTCCTTTGCTCCTACAGGTAGGCATCTCACTCAGCTCTCATTTTTCTGGTTTTTCACTCGTTCTTATTTTACCTCGACTCTCAGTTTAAGGCTTTCTAAGGCTCCTTACTTGTTTTCTCTCTTTCACACAACTGTGGTTATGTGACAAGGCTAATCTGCTGGAACCTGTGCCAAGAAACCGGGTTCATGAAACACAGGGGTTTGTTATCAGGGATTTCAGGGAAGTTTTTGATGATGTGGGAGGTTGGGTTCAGGTTCTTTCTCAGCTTATAGAGGAGGTGATTTCTTGGCGCTTGACTTGGCTTGTTCTTCCTAACATGGCTGTTAGCAACATGCGGCGCCAGCGAATTGTTTTAGCAGGTCTGACCCGATGGACTTCTTACATCCAAACCACATCCTTCGACAACTTGGCGCTCGTCAAGTACTGCCGCCTGTGGGTCCCGAGAACTTTGTTATGCCACATTCAGAGCTTATCAGAACAATTGGAGGGAACGCGCGACCATTCCAAGAGATCCATATCCCAGTGTTCTTCTTCCGGCACGTTACAAGAGATGGTTGACAAAAGACATCGAAGCAAGAGCAAATGGGAACTAAGACAGACTTTAGACTCGATCTTACTGTGCTTGAAATAAGTTGTGTACCCAATGTTATGAATGTTGTTGTTGTTTCTTTTTGAAAGTTTCATGCTCAGCCATGTAATTGAAATAAAGTTTGTTCGAATAAAACTTGAGTTTTGAGAATTTTCCACTCTTGATTCTTACTGGCTCTGTCTGTAAAACCTGAAATGCGTATGATGACTTGGAATCAACTCAAAGATTGTGACCGAACCTCAGGGTGAGGCTGCCTACGTATCCCTTGTAGAAAAGGAATCAGGTCATGACGTAGTTCAGGACTACGAATGTTTGGTTAGGGTTCACTCGGGTATTTTCATTCTCCTTTTGTGCTATAAATTTTGCCTAGTATCGCCCTTTCAGGATTTTGGTCTAGCGAGCTCTGATTCATTTAGCCTTATCTTTTGCCTAGGCCGCCCTTTCGGGTTTTCAACCTAGCAGGCTTTTGCTCTAATTTTTGCTTGGAACTGTCCGTCCTTGCGGTTTTCAGTCCAGCGAGCTTCTCTCAGGGGTAATATCTCTTGAGTTGATCCAAATTGACCAGAGTAGAGAATTCATTGCCGTCGAGATCAATGAGTTGTGATGCTCCTCCGGATAAGATGTTCTTGATAATATAAGGCCCGGCCCATTTTAGTCAAAACTTCCCACGCGGATCAAAAATTGGAGCTCGAATCTCCTTTAAAACCATGTCGCCTTCTTGTAAATCCCTGGATTTTACCTTCTTGTTAAAAGCACGGGCTATTTGGCGTTGATGTCCCTGCACATGGTACAAGGCTTTGAGCTGCCTTTCATTGAATAACATGAGTTCTTCGAACCTTGCATTTTGCCATTCCGCTTCATCAATTCCTGATTCTGCCATGATCCTCAAAGATGGGACTTCGAGTTCTACAGGGAGAACGGCTTCCATGCCATAAACCAAAGAATAGGGTGTTGCCCCTGTCGGAGTTCGGATGGATGTTCGATATCCCCACAATGCCAATGGCAGTTGTTCGTGCCAATTCCGTGTGGACTCAGTGGTTTTCTCCAGTATAGACTTGATGGTTTTGTTAGCTGCTTCCACAGCCCCGTTGGTTTGCGGTCGATAGACAGTTGATTTATGAACTTGAATTCCGAATTCTTCAAGAGTTTCTGCTGCTCTTCCTTTGAAATGAACCCCGTTATCCAATACAAAAGCCTAAGGGACTCCATATCTGTAGATGATGTTCTGCTTGATAAAGTGAGCAACCTGGACTGCCGTGAGAGTCGTGTAGGAAGCAGCTTCAACCCACTTGGTGAAATAATCGATTGCGACTAAAATGAACTTGTGCCCGTTTGACGCTGCCGGTGTGATTTTGGCGATAACGTCTATGCCCCAAACAGAAAAGGGCCAAGGCAAAGTCATAGAATGCAACTCTGATGGGGGGACATGCATGAGATTGGCGTGAATCTGGCATTTGTGACATCGTCTCACATACTCAATACATTCAGTTTCCATGGTTGACCAATAATAACCTTGCCTTAAGATCTTCTTGGCGAGCATCATGCCATTCATATGAGGGCCTCAAACTCCTTTATGAACCTCTTCCATAATCCGGTTGGCTTCTTTCCCTTGCACACATAGCTTGTGCATTCCACAATAAGATCTCCGACATAGCTTTCCTCCGCAAATGATGTACTGAGATGCCAATCTCCGAAGAGCGATTTGGTCCTTCTTTATCGGTCCCAGCTGGATACTCGCCTCTCTCAATGAAGTTCCAAATGTCGTAATTCCAGGCAAACCATCGTTCAGCTCATCAATGGCCATGACGTACTCGTAGACAGGCTTGTCTCGTTGTTCGGTCACAATTGGCCTGAGTCTGACTCCATTTGGTATCTCAACCATAGATGCTAATGTTGCGAGGGCATCAGCAAACCGATTCTTCAATCTTGGCACATGTGTGAAAGTGACCATCTGAAATCGTGGGATCAAATCATCCAAGTCTTGATGACAGGGTTTCAACTTGTCTTCCCTAACCTTCCAATCACCGTTTGCTTGTGACACTACTAAATTTGAGTCTCCAACTACTTCCAGTCTTTTGACTCCAATTTCCAAGGCAGCTTCCATCCCTACGATGCAGGCTTCATATTCTGATTGGTTATTGGTGACTTCGAAGTTTAGCTTGAAAGCAAGAGGGATATGCGATCCTTCTGGGGAAATTAGCAGTACCCCGATTCCGAATCCTTTCTGATTGGCTGCCCCATCAAAATATAGCATCCAGACATCATTAGTAGCGGTCATCACATTTTCATCTGGAAATTCAAACTCCACATCTTCTGCGCCCTCCACGGGATGATCAGCTAGAAACTCGGCGACGGCTCTTCCTTTTACTGGCTTTCGTTTGATGTCGAATTCTGCTAGCAAAAGCAACCAACATGCTAACTTTCCTGTAAGCACGGGTTTTTCAAATAAATATTTGAGAGGGTCCATTCGAGAAATTAGCATTACAGAATAAGCCAACATGTAATGTCTTAACTTCTTGGAAGCCCAAACCAAAGCCCAAAAAGTCTTCTCTAGAGAAGTGTATCGTTCTTCGCATCCGACCATCTTCTTGCTTATGTAGTAAATAGCCTTCTCAGAACCGCCTTCCCCTTCTTGCGCTAGCATGCATCCCATAGCTGATGGAGTGACTGACAAATACAGAATCAGAGGTTGCCCTGGTACAGGAGGCATCAGTACCGGGGGATTCTGCAAGTATTTCTTGATTGTTTCAAAGGCTTTCTGACATCTGTCGTCCCATTTGAATGGCACACCTTTCTTGAGAAGATGAAACATCGGCTCGCAAGTTGAGGTTAACTTGGCGATGAATCTGCTGATGAACTGAATTTTGCCGAGGAAACTTCGTACATCCTTTTCTATTAGTGGCGGGTTCATTTCAAGAATGGCCTTGATTTTGGATGGATCCACTTCAATTCCTCGGGTTTTGATCATGAAACCTAACATCTTCCCGGCTGTAACCCCAAATGTGCACTTTTTGGGATTGAGACGCAATCTGTACTTGCGAATCCTTTCAAAGAACTTTCTGAGAGCGTGCAGGTGTTCTTTTCTTTCCTTGGACTTGACGATCATGTCATCTATGTACACTTCGACCTCTTTGTGGATCATATCATGCAATAAAGTTGTAGTTGCTCTTTGGTAGGTTGATCTGGCATTCTTCAACCCAAACAGCATAACCCTGTAGCAGTAGGTCCCCCATTCTGTGGTGAAGGTAGTCTTTTCTCGGTCCTCGGGGGCCATGAGAATTTGATTGTAGCCTGAAAAACCATCCATGAAGGAAAGTAATGCATGCCCTGCAGTGTTATCTACGAGTACATCTATATGCGGCAGCGGAAAGTCGTCTTTAGGGCTGGCTCTGTTCAAATCTCTGAAATCCACGCAAACTCTGATCTTCCCATTCTTCTTGGGAACAGGTACGATATTGGCGACCCACTGAGGGTATTCTGTTACCATTAAGAACCCTGCATCAATCTGTCTCTGGATCTCCTTCTTGATTTCCAGCACCCAGTCAGGCCTCATTTTCCTCAGTTTCTGTTTAACAAGCTTTGCATCTGGATAAAGTGGGATCCGATGCTCCACGATTTCAGGGTCAATTCCGGGCATGTCTGCGTGAGACCATGCAAAAACATCTTGAAATTCTTTTAGAAGATCTGAATGAGCTTTAAATTCTTCTGGAGACAACCCGGAACCAATTTGAACCATTCGTGGATCACTCTCATCTCTCAGATTTATTGAAATTACTTCTTCTTTTATAGGCTGAGCATGCCTTTCATTTTCTCGTTCGATTAGGGATCGGAGTTCTTTTGAAATTTCTTCCTCAAACTCAATCCCATCATCATCAGGGTCAACACAATTTATTTCAGACACAGTAAAATAAGCAAAGTCGATTTCATTCATTGCAAAAAAAGTGGCTCCAGAGGCATGATACATGCGAGTGGACTCAAACTCGAAAGAGAAATGATGACATGGAGGACCAATAGACACGTGCTCTGACTCAGAAGTGGACTCAGACTCAGTGCTAGACTCTGACTCAAATCCAAATTCAGTGCCAGTGCAAAAAATTTTAGAAACAAAAGTGCAGTTTTTATAAATTTCATTGGCATCCACAATGAGCGAGGTAACATCTCCAAGGACTTCTTGGCTTAGCATCATCAGCTCCATGTCTCTAACAGGCTCCAAATCAATAACCATTGCAGCAGACCCGTCTTCAACCATGCCTATTGGACTTTCGCTCCCAAACAACGATATCAGATTCCCTGAGTCAAAAACTTCAATCCAGTCAGATTTGCATTGTTTGACCAGTTCTTCCAGTTTCTCTGATTCATTATTGCTGTCCCATGTGTCATTAGCGAAGATTTCAAATCCTGGCAGTTTGATTCTTTTCTCCATGTCCCAAAATGGTTCTGGCTCCCCTTGATAGATAGCCTCCTTTTCTTTGGCAAAACGAATGGAACCCTTCTTTGGCTGAGCACAGGCTCGAGCTTTCCATCCACTTCCAAGTTCATTCTCGTTGGGCTGATAACCAAGGTCGAAGCGGTGATTGTTCATAGGAAAATCTGGGAATTCAGGTACTCTTTGATTATTACGGCCCAACCCCAAACCAGGCATGTAAGCCATCTTCCTCATCATTTCAATGACTGTAGAGCTAATCGAGAAATCTTCATCCATCTTAATAGTGAGAACTGCCCCAGCGATGTCAAAAGAGAATCCCCTAAAAGTGACATCTTCTTCTCCATGTGTTATTTCAAGCACAGGAGCATTATCAGAGACATGAGGACGAATCCCAGATTCTCCGTAGATGGTTAGAGTTCCCGTGGCAAGTCCAAGCTGAACTTTCTGATGCAGAGAGGATGGTACTGCCATAATGTCTGGGTGGTGAAGCCATGGCCTACCCAACAGCAAATTGAAAGATGAAGGAATGTCGAGTACATGAAACTCAACATTAGATTTAAAATTTTGACTGATATTTCCAGCTGAACAATTTCGACTACATCCCTGCGCGTATTATCGTAGGCACGCACTCCAAGATTTGACTGTTAGAAATCTTTAGTTGTAAACCCAAGACAGTAGGCTGTGCGCAGCGGACAAACATTCAAGGCAGATCCATTGTCTAGAAGAATGACGGGAACCCATTTCCCCATACACTTCATGGTGATGTGTAATGGCTTGTTGTGACCAGCTCCTTCTGGCGGCAAATCCCTCCCAGTGAATGTCACAACATGTTTCGCATGGTTTGGCGCTAGTAAGACCACCAATGCTTCAGGGGGAGTGTCAGGCGGCACTTCCATGTTAGACAGAGTCCTGATCAATCTCTGACGATGTCCCCTGGATGAGGAAAGTAGCCCCTAGATGGATACTGACGCTGGAGTCTTTTCAAGTTGTCTCCGGATGAGATCTTCTACTAGCATAGGATTCTTTTGCGGTGGTTGAGTAACTACTTTTGGTGTTTGAATGACAACTTCTGGATTACTTGAAATTGAGTTGTCCTGGACGGGATCGTTGCAAGTGAAACCCCCAGCTTGAGCATGGTTAGAGGTGTTGCCTTTCTGCAGATTAGCAGGTTGATAAATCCGCCCACTTCTTGTTACTCGGTTGACCGACAATGGCTTTTCATCCCAAAAGTCTGAAAATTCATTGACCCTTCGTTTCCCAGCCTTGATGGATTCCAACTTCTGTTTTGTGTCAAAATACTCGGACCAAAAACTTGCAAGGTTATCCTCGGCTTTTCGTTTCTCGATTTCGATGTTTTCCATCTTTTTTCCCAAATTTTCCACTGCTTGGTTATGCCAAAATGAATTATCTAACGTGGCGTTATTGACGGTCCACACTTCATCGTTGTTGAACAGGATATCGATCACGTCTTCTTCGCTCTAAAATGAATCTGTAATTAGAACTGAAACATTCGACTGAGGAGGAAATGGCACAAATGGCCGAGGTAGGGATTCTCCGATAATGTAAGCTTGAGGAAACCAATCATGATCACCAAAGACAGTTTCTATGGCAGAATGTTCTTCAATCCCAGGAAGCGGAGGTGGCAACAAATTATTCGGAGGGTTACTGTTAGGGACCCAATGATAAACTTCACCAAGTGTTCGATTCCATATGTCTCCAGGTTCTTCAAACAATGCAGGGAGTGAAACTGCATCGAGGGGGTCAGCACAAATTGCTTCCCACTTTTCTCGCCAATCTTCCTGTTCACTTGGTTCAACATATTCAAGAGTATGCACCATGCCTGCGATGCACATGACTTTGTCAATCCGACAGATATGGGAATCTGTTGGTATAGAAATGACTAGCTTGGCATGAGAATCCGAGATAATGAACTAGCTTGGGTCCCACTCTTGACGAAGTTCTTCCCAATCTTGATCATTCATGGCCCATTCTTTGCTTTCCGTGATATCCGCCCATCTAGATTTCTGTTCTGGTTTAACGCTTTCGAGGAAGCAGTCTTCAAGATCCTCCGGTACCGGGACAATGGGTTTAGGCTCGGTGGCTGGTATGATGTATAGGCTAGGGTTAAATTTGGTGGAGCTTGGGTTATTTTGAGTGGAGCTGAGGGAGATTTGATTGATTTGGGCATTGGGCTTGTGTTCTGGCATGGGATTTGAGATAGTGTTTGGCTTTTTGAGGGGGAGTGGAAGTGTTCCGTCTTCCATGAGGTCTTGGACTTTGTGCTTGAGACGGATACAATTGTTGGTGTGATGACAGGGCATTTGGTGGTAGGAACAAAAAACATTCGGGTTATGGTTTGGAGGAAGTACTTTGGGTGGCTCGCGAGGTTCAAGTGGTTTGATGGCGTCTTTTTCAAGGAGCTTTTTGTAGACTGTGGTTAAGGGAAAAGGGAATTGGTAGAAATTTCTCGTCTGCCGGGTTGGTTGGGTTGCTATCTGGTTAATAGGCTCAGTTTTGGTTGGCTTGGAGTTTGAGGAGCTAGTCTGGGCATGGTTGTATTGACTGGTTTCGAACAGGGTATTGTTGTTGCCAGAGTAAACTCGTTTGGGCTTGGTAGGTTCTCCTTTCTCAAATATACCAGTTCTGAGGGCATCTTCAACCGCGAGGCCGGCTTCGTAGAAAGTCTTGAAGTCGGCGGTGGTTTGAAAAACCACCAGGTGCTTTGCAAAATCAGGTGCCAAGTTCTTTGTAATAATTCTCATCTGCTCTTTCTCTGAAGGTCGATCTATCATTTGAGATGCTTTTCCTCTCCACCTTTTGATAAAGTCAGCAAAGGATTCGTTTGCTCCCATTGTGGTTGCATCCAACTCTCGAATGGTCATCTCGAGCTGAATGTTGTAATTGTATTGAGCCATGAAGGCTGCTCCAATATCTTCCCAGCTTTCTTTCTTGGAAATGTCTAGATTCAAAAACCATTGCAGCGCTGGTCCTGTCAAAGTCTGCTGAAACATTTGTCCCATGGCATTCTTCTCAATGTTGTACATGGATAGAGTGCCCACATATGTCTGTAGATGAGCTTTTGGATCTCCACTTCCATCAAATTTTTCCCAAGTTATTGGCTTGAATCCTTCTGGGAGCTTGGCGTCAGGAAATAGACACAACTTGTCCATATCAATACCTGTGGCAGCTACTTTCTCTTGTTTCTGGACTGATTCTTCTAGTTTGGCGACCTTTGTCATCATTACTTCCAAGTTAGGATTCTCTTGCGGTGGTAGATTCAGCGGTGGCTACTCCCCTGGACCTCCTGGTGGCGTATTATGAAGGGTCAGTCCTTGTATCAAAAGTAGTAATTCAGCCTTTTGACTATCACTGTGTTCCCGCTGTTCTTCCAAGGCTAACTTGAGAGGATTCTCTTTCAGCTTTACTGAATATATCCTAGTGAACAAAGGAGTTCCCCTCCTCCTGTAATTCTCAGGCTGCATTTTTTGCTTCTGAAGTGTTGCCAGTCGATCTTTTTGAGGTACATATCTGGGTTTTCGATCAAAATCTGCCGTTGTGGTTTCAGTGGGAACCCATATCAAACAGAAGGTGGGAAGGGGAAGCACTCTAAACCAAAAGTTCAACCGAGAAACCCCATGGCCATGCGAGCTTCTCTTTTTGATCCATGGCCTTATTCCCTCCGTCGTTTCCTCCCCCGGCATCGGATCATCTCTCTGCTGCTACTATTGATTTTGCCTTTCCTGCTGTTCTCGTTGGAAACCCTCCACTTAGGGTTTCAACTTCAACACCCTCGACTGAAGTCTTGTCATCTCAGTGCAATGGCGATCAGCCTTCGGAAGTTGTTCCTGAGATTCAACCTAATCTTTTTGTGACGTCTGGCTCCCAATCCTCTCACGAAGGTCTCAAACCGGGATCGGATAGCACTTTGCAAGTTTTGTCTGGTAAGAACTTGCTTTGTGATGTTAGGGGGTTAGATGGGCACATGGGGATCTCTCCCGCATTTCCTGGTGATGGTGGTGGTGCTCCACCATTACGCCCGTCTTCTCCGGTGTCTGGTTTGATTCAGAACTTGGGGGATTTTCCGCCTCTTCAGGGGGCTGTGGGCGTGAACGTCGGGCAGGCTCGCTCTGTTCCTGCTTCTGGACCTTCTCCTTCTGCTTCTGGTGCATGGGCTGGTCTATTTAGTTCGAATCGCCTGAAGGTAAATGGTCTTAGTTTGGAATACATTCAGCCATCTACTAATTATACTTCTGGTCCTACAATTTCTTACTCTCATGAGGAAGTTTCTCCTGAAATTTCACGCTGGGAACATGCTCTAGTTGGGTTTGTTCTTGGAACTAAGCCTCCTTTCAAACAAATTGGATGGTTTCGTGCAGCGTCGATGGAAGGTTTTTGGTGATGTAGAGGTCTTTGTCTTGGAATCTGGTGTTTTTGTGTTTAACTTTTCCAATAACGAAGCTAAGCAAAAGGTTCTGGACATGGGTCCTTGGTCTTTCTATGATAAGCCTCTTTTCCTTAAACCGTGGTCGCCTGATTGCTCTTATGAACGCGAGAACATTACTTCCATCCCTATTTGGATTCGTCTTCCTCAATTGAAGTTGCATCTATGGAGCTCCGCATTGCTTAGCAAAATTGCTAGTGTTGTTGGGAAACCTCTTTTTACTGATAATATGACAGCTGAGCGGAAACGGCTTGCCTATGCCAGATTGTGCGTAGAGGTAAATCCTAGTTCTGACTTTCCTACTTCCGTTGATATTGTTGGTCCTGATGGTTCAAAATATTCTCAAACAATTGACTACGAATGGCTCCCCTCTACTTGCAAGCAATGTTCTACTTTTGGACATAAACTCTCAAATTGCCCCAAAACAGTGAGACAGGAATGGAGGCCAAAAGCAAAATTTGTATTGACTGAGTTTGAGCCTGGTCCAGATCATTCTCTTGATTCTAGCTCTGTCTTGCTTGATTCTAGCACTCATGTTGTTTCGGATTCTATCCTTGGATCTGGTAATAATCCTAAGGGTGGTGTGGATATTGTTACTCATGCTGTTTCTTGCGATACTAATGATCAGCAGTTGGCTCCTATTGTGTCGAACGTTGTTATCACTCCTGATGCCTCTAACTCAATTTCTTCTTTCAATCAATTTGATGCCCTTACTCAGTTTGTAAATGATTCTTCGGCATCTATTTCTCAACATTCAGATGATAATAGCAGTGATGTTAATGGTACGTCTGCGGTTCCAACTCCCCAAGGGGGGAAAAACAAGAAGAAAGCTAAGCATAAAGCGGGTATTATGTCCCAGATTTCTAATCAGGACAAGACAACTGCTGTTCCAGCCAGGTATAGGAAGCCACCCGACAGGTTCTTATGAATATTGCTGCCTGGAACATAAGGGGTTTAAATCACCCCTCTAAACAATAAGCTATCTCTAAGTTCATTTCTGAAAATAAGGTTGATCTTATGGGTATTGTTGAGACTAAAGTTAGAAGTTCTAATGTTTCTTCTGTATGTAGCAACATTTCTCATTCTTTTATGTCTTTTGGGAATTATGGCCCTTCCGACCCTGCCAGGATTATTCTTTTATAGGATGGTGCTATTCTTGATGCTAAGGTTCTCATTTCTACTGCCCAGATTGTTACTGTGGAAGTTCTTCATAAGCTCCTTGGTATTAAGTTTGTGGCTTCTTTCATCTATGGTGCTAATACCAGAGATGTTAGGAATCAACTATGGAATTCTCTCTCTGCTAGTTCTATGGTTGTCACTTCTCATGTTCCTTGGATTCTCTTGGGTGATTTCAACATTGTTAGGAATGCCTCTGAAAAGTGGGGCGGTCTTGGCATTGATGCCTTGGGTGTGCAGAGTTTCAACACCTGTATTGACTCTTTAGAAGTTGAGGACCTCACCTATAAGGGTTGTTTCCACACTTGGAGTAATAAGCATGAGAATGGTCAACTCATTCTCTCCAAAATCGATCGGGTTATGGTGAATTCTGCTTGGTTGACTTCTTTTCCCGAGTCTGAGGCTACTTTTCTCCCTCCGGGTATATCTGATCACAGCCCTGCTTATGTTATCATCAGGCCTCATCACACTTCTGGCCCTAAGCCCTTTAAGTTCTTTAATTTTTGGGTTAGGAATCCAGATTTTCTATCTGTAGTAGCTTCTGCTTTGGCTAAACCTCACAAAGGGTCCCCTTTGATGATTCTTTATAACAAGCTTAAATCTCTCAAGCTAGAGCTCAAGAATTTTAATAAGCATAATTTTAGTAACATTTCTCAAAGAGTCCTTGCTGCCAAGACTCATCTTGAGAACCTTCAGATGGCTATATTGACAAATCCTTCTGATGCTTCTCTAATCGCACAAGAGAAACAATCACTGGCTTCTTTCTCTTCCTTACTTGTAGCTGAAGAGGGGTTTTATAAGCAGAAATCCAAAGAGCGTTGGATAAAGTTGGGCGACCAAAATACCACCTTTTTCCACAAAAAAGTTAAGTTGCATACTGCCAGGAACAAAATCCTCTCTATATTTGATTCTGATGGGGTTAGGCATGAGAACTATAATGATGTCAAGAGAATAATTGTTGATTACTTCAAAAATCTTTTGGGTTCCTCTTTCACTTCTCCTCTGGATAGTCTTGATAGAATTGCTGAAGTCATCTATCCTTGCCTTAATGACTCTCAACTGGTCTCTCTGGATGCTATGGTTTCTGCTGAAGAAATTAAGGATACACTATTCTCCCTCAGTGATGACAAAGCCCCTGGACCTGATGGTTATACAGCTTGCTTCTTCAAGAAGGCCTGGAATGTTATTGGTAAAGATTTTATTGCTGCTATACAACATTTCTTTACCTCTGGCGAATTAGTTGGGGGTTTGAATGCCACTGCTGTTACTCTTGGTCCTAAAGTTCCTAGCCCTTGTTCCATGACTGATTATAGGCCTATCTCCTGCTGCAATACTACCTACAAAGTCATTTCCAAGATCCTTACTAATAGGCTTAAAGCTGTGATCCATCTCATGATTAATTCTTCCCAAGCTGCTTTTATTTCTGGGAGATCTATTTCAGATCAAATCTTGCTTATGCAAGAGCTTGTTATGAACTACCATAGATCTAATATTTCTCCTCGAGCTGCTATGAAAATTGACATCATGAAAGCTTTTGATTCTGTATCATGGACTCTAATTTTGAATATTCTTGAAGCCTTCAATCTACCTTTTGAGGTTCAGGACTTGGGTTGCGAATTGCATCACCACCCCTATGTTCTCTATCTCCATCAATGGTGTTATGGAGGGATTTTTTCCAGGTGCCAAAGGCCTTAGGCAAGGGGACCCTCTCTCCCCTTACCTTTTTATTCTTGTTATGGAGTTCTTTTCTAGAATTTTGCAGCAGCTTATCTCTTCTGGGGAGTTCTCTTATCACCCAAAGTGCCAAGATTTGGGTATTAGCCACATATGCTTTGCTGATGATTTATTCATCTTGTGCTACCCAAATGATCACTCTTTTCAGCTTGTGCATGATGCTCTTATGGAGTTCTATAAGTTCTCTGGTTTGCTACCTAACAATAATAAGAGCAGAGTTTTTATTGCTGGTGTTTCAGAACCTGAAAAGATCAGACTTTGTAGCCTTATGGGCTTTCAGCTTGGCTCTTTTCCTGTGAGGTACCTTGGGGTTCCACTAATCTCTACCAAGCTCTCTACATCTGACTGTACTCCTCTTATTTCTAAGTTTTCTACAAAGATTGATCACTGGTCTACTAGATCTCCATCCTATGCGGGGAGGTTTCAGCTTATAACCTCGGTCCTCTTCAGTCTACAAGTTTTTTGGTCCATGCATTTCATCCTTCCCAAGGCAGTTGGGAAGCATATTGAACTCCTTTTGAGGAACTTTCTTTGGTCAGGTTCTACGAAGTTTAACCACTCTCACAAGGTTGCTTGGGAAGCTCTCTGTTGTCCTAAAAATGAGGGGGGTCTTGGCATTAGGAGAATTGCGGATTAGAATTATGCTGCAATGGCTAAACATCTTTGGGCTATATGTTCACATCAGAATTCTCTATGGGTCAGATGGAGTTATCGGTATGTCATCAAGAATCAAAGCCTCTGGTCAATGAATATCCCATCCTCTTGCTCCTGGACTTGGAGGAAGCTACTCCAACTTAGGCCTAAAGTGAGACCATTTATCAAGCACATCATTGGTGATGGATCTACCACTCATTTCTGGCACGATAACTGGCACCCAGCTGGGCCTCTTCTAGATTACTTTGGCCATCATTTCCAGTCTGTTTCTGGTATTCATATGGCAGCTAAAGTCTCCTGCATTATATATAATGATGTATGGACTTGGCCTTTTCTTTCTCTCTCTTGCCCTAATTTTTTGCCTCATCCCGGTGTCTCTGACTCAGTTATTTGGGCTCATTCTCCTACATCCAAGTATCAGGCGTCCCATGCTTGGAATGCATTTAGAATCCACTATCCACTAGTCTCCTGGCACAAGGTGGTTTGGTTCTCAAAAAATATTCCGAGGCATAGTTTTATTTTGTGGTTGGCTGTTAGAGGCAGCTTAAGAACAAGGGATAAACTTCACAGATGGGGGGTCATTTCTAGCTCTACTTGTCCTCTTTGTGATAATTTTCCTGAAACTCTAGATCACCTTCTTTTTGAGTGTTCTTTCTCTAGTCAGGTGTGGGCGGCCATTGCAAATCTATGTTGCATTCCCCTTTGTCCTACTCTTTGGTCTCAAAAGCTTGCATGGTTCTCCTCTCATTTCAAAGGGAAGGGTTTCCCTAACCTTATTAGGAGACTTGATTTTGCTGCTGCAGTTTATTTTGTTTGGTAGGAGAGGAATTTTAGAATCTTTAAAGTCATTCATCGGTCTCCCTCAGCAATTATCAGGCAAGTCAGATTTGAAGTCAGGGTCAAAGCTTCTCAAAGCAGGAACATTAAGCCTACCCCTTTATCTACTCAGCTTTACCAAAATTGGCACATTCCTTTCTAGGCTTTTTATATTGTATAGGCTTTAGTCTTTTTTTGGTTCATTTCTTGTACAGGCTTATGCCTTAGTTTTTTGTTCCACTGTGAATTCTTTTTCTAGTTTCTAATACATCGGTTAATTACCAAAAAAAAAAAAGGCTAACTTGAGAGCCTCGATCTCGTTCTTGATTGACATATCTGTAGGGCCTACTGAATTTGACTGTATCGCTTTTGACTCAATTTGAATTAGTCATTGTTTGGGAGTTCTAGTCCAACCTAGTATGGTGTTCTTCTCGCTTTTACAAATGATTAAAACTGATAGTGGAAACAAAACTAACTTAGTGACCGGTGTGGAAAATGCTATTTGCAAAGAAGAATTTATATACGAATGAAAGAATGATGCATGATGTGTAATGCAATATCTACAGAAACCACAGTTTTAGAAAGGATTGCCCCAATTTTCAATGCTCTGTTGGATATATTTGAATCCCCATTTTATTTGAAAGATTTTTTCAAAACAAAGGCCGAACCCTTTTTGGGGGTTGCCTACGTATCCTCATTTCGGAGGAATCAAGCCGTGACGTAGTTCGGGACTACAATCGGCTCTCTCCCTCAAACAACAGGAAATTCAACATAACTGAAGTACAAACTGACTCAATGACGTAAAGAAAAGGTACAATCTGACTTTATAAAGAAAAGTACAGACTCGATAAAGCTCAAACTGTCTTGAGCTACAAAAGATAAACTTGACAGTCTCAAAAAGGCCCTGTAGGCTGGATCTGCTAACAACTGACTTGTCATTGACTCTCGATCTGACTTAGTTGCTGGATTTGGGGGAGCATTCCTGACTTGGTTCCTTATGCTTTGCTTTTCTCTGGCTGCTTTGGTGAATTCTCTAGAGCACACATTTCCTTGAGCTGTTTGGGAGACAGGCCATAATTCAGGAGGAGACAGTCTTCATAGTAAGCTTCATAGTCACACTCATCCCAGTACTTGTGTCCTGTCACTGGGTCTTGGAAGTAGTAAACTGGTGTGCCGTCTGGCTGGAAGTATTTGACTGGTGGCATGATGTCTACATCTTCATCATCACTTTCTTGCTCTACCCTGACAGTGATTTTGTCGGGGATATTCTTGAGTTCATCTTCTTTGGGGAGGTGGAATTCCCAACCTTGACCATTCATGTTTTCAGAGTCGTGCCATTGGAGGATTAAGCCTGGTTGATCAGACATGGCTAACTGGTGAAGCAATTTTTCAAGCATATCTTTGTCTGGAGTTTCATTCACAATCTCTTCATTCCCCACTTCTTCAAGTACCCACACTGGTGCGCCATGATGGGTGGCAAAGGTGGACTTGAGCTTCTTGCTTCCGGATTGGTTGCTCATTTTCGGTTACAGACTCTGATTAAAAGAAATACAACATTCTAATTATTGGGAGAAAGAGAGCCAATTGCAGCACATTGTTTGAAAAAGGGAGTTTGGTTATTTAACAGAGCATTTGATTATTGGGATAATCCTTCTTATTACTGTGGAAGGGATGTGACAACCTAAGGTGAAGAACTATCATGAATATGCATGCAAACAGGTAAACAATACATAATTAACAGTTAACAGGCTATATCACATAATCTTAACCCGTGGGTCCCTGTTCTAAGTTGGAAGGTTCTAGGTTAACTATATGCAAAGGTTGGTTTTGGTTTAGGGGGGTTCCCCAGACTAGAGCCAATATTTGCCTCCCAGTGCCAAGTGTACTGCATGGCAAAGGTCAAGCGGCAGGCTGACTCATCATGGTCCAAGGTTGCTGAGCATCTGGGGATGTCCTAACACCAGTGAACTGGGTAGGGTAACCAAGACGAAGCAACGGGGCTTATCCAACATCGATGCAAATGATGCAAAAGTTCGGTAATAAAATTGTTTTCAAAAATCCCACAAATGTTTTTCAAGTTTGGCTCTCCAAATTAATCACTTTTTTGATATCTTTACACAAATAAACAACCCAAAAAGCTCTAGTCAGGATGGCTGGGCGAGGCCCTGTTAGTCCGCCATTCCTTCCTTGCGATAGCGCTAGGCACTTTCGTTTTGACAAACCTTTGGGAAATTCATAAGTATAAAAACACCAAACTAAAGATTAATTTAAGAATCCCCAGCGGAGTCGCCATTTTGTGGACAGTCGACCTCCACACCGGTTGTTGTTTTGGAAATAGTGTTTTGAAAATAGAGTCGCCACACGGGTTTTTGGAAAATGGTTTAGGACCCGAGAAACCGTTTTGAAAAATAGTTTGGAAAATGATTTAGAGAATGATTTGGAAACCAGAGATTCGTTTTGGATTCGGGAGCCAGGTTACCAACGGGGAAGGGTTTTAATGCACCCCGCTCACCCGATTAAAAATCAGTCTTTACTAAACATTTGCGGGATTTTTAGAAAATATTTTAATGCCAAACTTTATTCAAATAAACAGTTTATCAAACAAAGCAGACGATAATAATGAAAACAAATAAATAGTAATACAAGTCATAATAATGAACAAACAACCAATCAAGGATTCAAACTGTTCATACGAGAAAGTGATCCAAAATTTCGGATTTTACAAAAAGTGTGCCGTGCGGCACACTAAGTGTACCGTGCGGCACTGTTCATCAATCCAACGGTTAAATTTTCAAAAGAATGCCATACAGCACTCCCAGTATACTGTGCGGTACAGGAGGAGTGCCGTGCGGCACTGTTTCTTTCATAAACAGTTCAAAACTTTGATTTTCGAAAAGAATGAAATAAAGGCACATACATGGCATGAAACTTAATTGAAAACAGATTACTTTGGATATGAAATTGATATGTTCAAATGAGGAATGTTCCTCCTCACTGAATTGCCCTGTACGAGGCGATATTTTCATCGTACGACGCAACCGGGAGGTTTCCAGTTGGATTGATTCTTGCTATAACATGGGTATACCAAATGTGGGGATGATATAGAAGATCATCCCACACTTGGTACCCCTCCCCTCAAGGTACCAAACTTAAGAAATTTGGCGAAATGGAAATATACCTTCTGCTTAGAACTCTCGGATTGAACCCTTTTCTTGACTCCTCGTGCACTGCTTGGACTTCCTTTAGCTTCTAACTCTCCTCTGATGCGGCAAGCAAGATGATTGATGACTTGAACTTGAGCGAATTCTTAATGGCAAACTTACGGGTTCTAGAACCGAAAACAGGGGGTTAGAATTTGCTTTGAAAGAAAGAACTGGATTAATTCCTGGAGGATTATGGGTAGTAAAGAAGATGGCTTATAATAGAGAAGGTGTTTTGACAGAGGTTTATGAGTGGAATTTCATGGTTTTCTTCATACTTCTCCAATGCCTTTCTTCATTGTCATCGATCGGGTTATATAGAGAATGAGTGAACGTGATTGCCAAGTTTACTTATTCTCCACACAAAGGAATGATGGCTAGGAGGTAGCTTTGAGGCCTTGCACGAAATCATGATGAGCAGAGTAACCATTTCGTCAACATTTTGAGCTGCTGGAACCTCTGCAAAAGCTGTTTGACAATTGACAGTACCGTACGGTACACAAACTGTGCCATGCGGCACACCAACTGTGCCGTGCGGCACACTTCCACCGCCAAAATTCAAAAAGCTGCTGTATGTGACTGAAGTTGTACCATGCACAAGAGATGAGTACCGTACGGTACTGTTGACCAAGTTGACTTAGAGAATTTCAATCCGAGAGGCCTTCCGGGTGTTTCTTTTCATCATTGGGGATTAAAATGTATACAAACGTCTCATTTGGTGTGTCTACATTGGGTTTCCCACAAATTTTCCACCATATCTAATATTCAGGGTAATCCTACCATCATCAGGCCAATTCCTAATCTTCACGCGATATTAAATGCAAACCAATAACAAGGAGATATAGTAAACAAAAGTGGGTCAGTGTAATTGTTATCAGGGGGGCCAGTATTACAAAAGAAAACAACACACAAATAGACAAGGAGAGGACCACAAAACCGCAAAAGATACTTCCATTATTGTTATTTTTTTAATTTTTTTTAAGCTGCCGCACGTGATACCGACAAAATTTTGTTGAACTTTTCAAAAGGGCATAAAGTACTACAAAGGCCATAAACTATATATACGCATATAGAGAGAGAAACACCATGCAGAATCGCAAAAACCCTATTTTTGAAACTCTGCCAAACACTATTTCTTCACCAAGCATTGAAATCGTAAAAGTCGTAATTTTTAAACTCTGACAAAACCCTAAATTGCTCATTCAAATGGACAACAAATGAGAATGTACTTCCCTCGGCCATGTGATAATCGGCTTCAAAATCCTCCTACAAATCGGCTTCAACTTCTACAGAAAGTAACCCACGATTGTCCAGCTTCAAATGCTACCCAAACCAATCCATGCCATGCCAAACCAACCCATGTTACTTTTACGACTTAGATTCCAGGTGTTGAGAGAGAGAGAGAGAGAGAGAGAGAGAGAGGGTGTCGACAGGTTGGGAGAGGAGAAGAAGAAGTGGGAATGGGGATGATTTCACCCAAGTGTGGTATATATACATGAGGGCATAATGGTCTTTTTGTTCCCTCCGTTAACAAAGTTAGGCCCCCCTCTAAAGAAAGTTTAATGAAGGGATGTCCCCGTAGGCAAATTTCGTGTGGGGGGTGAGCGAGACAATCAAGTTTTGCGTAGGGGGTATGCCTGTAAATACCCCGAGATTTAAATGATTAAGACACAATTTCAAGCCAATGAAGCTAAATTAGGGAACATTGTCTCTCTCTTTTTAAGAGTCTAAATTGTTTAAAAAACAACAGTACTTGGAACTACATATAAGAGTTTGCTATCACTACATAAGAACTGTAACTCTACTTTAGCAACTTAGAGTTCCATACCAACTTCAAGATTCAACAAACATATCTTAAGCATGCAAACTTCTTTTACATTTTAAGAACAATAAATGCATGTGGTTGTGTCGTTATACATAATAATACCAATTCATGGACATATGCAATGTAAAGTACTAAAGTAGCTATTCCAGCATTCACCATGCAAGAATGATTAACTAACTAATTATACGGCTCATTGTAATCATGAACAAAGAAATACATACCCCTCTTTCTCCCCGTGCAGGTTATATATCTAGTCCTTGTAGTGCTTCACCAATGGCTCCAACTCCATTTCTCTTGGTCCTACGACAACTTAGCTTCTATATAAGCACACTTACAAATAGTTCACTTCCTCCTCTAATGAAGATATATGAAAACAGCAAATTTGTCCAATAATAACCATACAAATCGGTGTATTTGTAGCTCCAAGGCAGCGGATATTTTGGTTTTTTGCTAAAAAACAATTGTCATATCCATGACAAATAGGAAAAAATAAACTTGATAAGCTATAACCTGCTCTTCTTACATTGAAAAGGAGTAAAGCTTGGGGAGTTTCACTTTGTTTATATATGTACCAAGAAGACATTGAACACCATTGTCTCATATTCAGTCGAGTTAGCCCGACTTTCAAAGAGCCTCGTCCTCAGAGTTTATCATGATTGCTCATTTAAGGCCTAACATTGATATGGGTTTGATCGTTATTTGTGTTTTGTGTTAAGATCTCATCTTCCATTTTCAAATTTCTTGGATACTTTTTCTTCTGTCTACTCATGAATTTTTCAAGGGCTTCCAGCATAAGAATAATTTGGTCACTTGCCTAATCCTACTAACATCTCAGCAACCACAAAGTACTTCGACTCATACAACCAAAAGGACATATTAGAATTAATTTTTTTTGCTAAACAGAAAAAAAATTGAATTCTGAATATATTAGAATTAAATTTTATACTCACAATAACAAAAATTGAAAAGTCAAAATAAAGGATAGAAGGTAGATAGAAAGAGGTAGAGTGGAAATACCTAGAAATCACATGCGACCGCTGAGGTAGAGTGGAAGTACCTAGTATCTTCATTTGTTTACTAGTTGTGCATAGGAAAAAAAATCATTCAACCAACTGATTTTCTATTATGAGAACCAATATCACATGCCCTAATTCTCTATATTTTTTTCGCATGAGACAGTAAAGAGAGGATTTATGACTCACAATAAGCTACAGTGCCTTTCAAATGCAATTTGTGCTCTGGAACCCATGTTACAGTTTTTAACTTTATAGTATTCTCTTTTTCCCTTGTCAGCTCAAAATTGTGAAATTTCCACGGGCTTTCTAAACGACAATAAAATTAGTTTCTCATAGCTAATTCTACTACATCTCAGCAACCATGAAATACTTCAATTCGCAAACTGAAAAAAAAAATTATATTATTACTAAATATTTCTAGTCACAAAATGACAACATTTAAGTGACACAGTTATACCCTCTTGAAACAAATAGCCACTTCAATTAACAAAACTATTCAAACCCAGGGTCATGTTGAAGGCTAAACTTGCTATTAATGTTAAAAGGCAAGGTATTGAGAAGGAAGGAAAGCAAGAGAAATACTTGTTTACGACTTTTTACAGTTCATTTTGCCCCTCTTTTCTTTGGCCTTTACCATTTAAAATAAGGAAACAAAGAACCATAAAAAACTGATCTAAAAGAACTATTAAAACTAATGAACTGCTCCTAAAAAAATAAATTAAAACTAATGAACCGATTAAACTATTAACAACCGATCAAACTCTTAAACTATTCAAGAAACCTTAATCAATGAAAAAGACTAATTTGTGAGTGAGAGAGTGTACCCACACGGTTGGCAAGAGAAAATGTAAGCTCACGCTTGCAATGGGTTAGCAACGTAGCCCACCTTTAGAAATTCGTAGGAAACGGGAGTCTTGAAAACCTACTTACAAAAAGAAGATGAGAATATAGGATGAAAACCCTAAAACCGTCTATTAGAAAATCGTATTACTTGAGCCATAGAAAATGTTGCAGTTAAGCGATTAGTATGAAAACTGAGGTTAATCAATCAGAAACAAAATGGGTCTCAGTGAAACACTAACACTAAATAAATCAATGAAAAAAATTAATTAAGAACAAAAAAGCTGAACAGGTGTCATATTCTCTCTCTCTCTCTCTCTCTCTCTCTCTCTCTCTCTCTCTCTCTCTCTCCATTTACCAAATCGTTTAGTTAAACACTTAAACAACCACAATGCTCTTTCCTCCGTAATTTTATTTTTCTAATCTCCTGAAACGAAGAACATATACTTCCAAAAAATTGGTTCTGGCATTCCATAGCCAATAGGTTTGAACCAATCAAAAGATTCAAAAGAAAAGCCCCATATTCTTGAATGAAAACATAGAAATCTAGATTTGTCACTACTTCCCACTCAAGGGCATTGAGAAAAACATTCAAGCACTCACACCTCTTAGTCTAGACATCCAAAAGTGGAAAATGCAACTAAGAAAGCAACATCAGCCCCAAAGTCAATGGCATAACCTTACCTGAAACCCAATGATTGTCATAAACTGTTAGAACTTAGTTACAGTCTATCTACTTCGCTTGTTCTATCATTTTACCTCTGAAAATAGGCAAAACTAGGATTAACTGGAAAAGAAAGACTAAAGGTCTCAAATGAAGTAAATTTATTCACTTTTTATAAGGTCTCAGGGAGAGTATATTGTTTTCGTCGTTGATGCATTCATCGAACACTTACAATGCCAACCCCTATCCCCAAGCAAACTAAACCATGCAGCAGAAGGAAATACGCCTTATCAGATCCAAAAAATAGTTCCAAAACAAATGAGGGATTTCAAAAAAAAAAAAAAAATGGGACTCCAACAAAGATACTAAACAAAACTCAAATTTGACAAAGGGATTTCCAAATTCCCAATCAAATTACATAAAAATAAAGACCCATTTATGAAAGAGAATATGACTCTTTTCACTCTATTGGAACTTGAGAAAGTAGATGAGAAACTTACTTGAAATTGGACCAAATTAATGGAATATTGTCAATATAGGAAGTTGCAGAACTGGCTTTGAAATGAAAGAGCGAGGATGAGGCGCGAGCTAGGTTCTATTGGCCAGTTGTTGGTGAGTGTGCCTTGGATTGAGTTTTCTAGGGAACATGTGTAATAACCCGAAATTTCGTAGATAAAAATTTCAATTTATTAATTCGATTAGTTATTTTTAATATCGCTAAATAAAATATTTTATTAGTTAGTTAAATAATTTGAATGAAACTAGATCTAGTTTGTTTATTTCCTTTTATTTATTTTTTCGCGCCGTAAAATCAACGCGTGCACACCGGGTATTTCACTACATCGCATCCGGAAGACCTACTAATTTTTCCAACTCCTATTTTGTCATATTTTGACTAGCCTTAGCCTATTTAAAACTCTAATTAGACATGTGTTCAATTTTGTCTTCCTACTAATTTTGACTTTACTAAACCTAATTTGTATTTTTTTGAATTAATGAGAAGAAAGAAAATTTGACTACTTAACAAGGTAGGCTACTTACCCAATTACAATCTTCTATAAATAGCTCACTCACCTTGCTTCATTTCTCACACCAAAATCTCCCAACTTCTCCACTTTGTGCTTTCTAGTGTTCTTGAATGAGTTCTTGAGTGTTCTTCTTGAAACTCATCCTAAACCACCACACTCCACCACTCTCGACCACCCCTAGATCTTAGAAAGGTAAAATAAGTTAGCTAGAAAGCGTTTGAGCGGAGGTCGACTAGTCGTTACGCCGCCGGAATTCAACTAGCTATTCGGCTTCCGACTAATCATCGGAATTAAGGTAGATACTTTATCTTAACTTTAGATTAGTATTTACTAGTTCATATTAAGGAGGTTATTATTTTGCTTAAACATGCCTAATTATGATTAAACGTGATTATGTTGGTGATTAGTGATTTTATGAACAATTAGACTTTGAAAATCACACTTAGTTGTTACTATGCACGATTTAAAATTTATTTATCAAAATGCACCGTTATAATGCCCGATGGACTTTTGGAAACCTAAAATATCCAGTTATAATGCCCGAATGAAAATTGACTTTTCAAATTTACGCCGTTATGCTGCCCAATTGATTTTTGGAAAATAGCCGACTAAATTTTTCTTAAAGCAACTTCAAAGTGTTTTGACTGTACTTGGACTGTTGAGATTAACCCAAGGCTAACACCCTTGAGGGTCTGTCAAAAAAGATATGCCTAGCGCTGTCTAAGAAAGGAATGGTGCCAGTAACTGCATTCGTGCGGCCATCCAGCCTGGGACTCTCCTGGTTATCTCATTTGTCTAAAGAAAGTCACCAATGAGATTTTATACCTAAAGTAACACGGTTATCGTGAAATATTTTTAAACGAAAAGTTTATCGTGAAACGATTTCTAAACGGAAGATTTTTATGTAATATGGCATGTGCATGTTTTTCGAGACGGTACGACACGATACGTTTTTCAAGAAAATGATCGATTGTTTTTACAAGAAGAAATAGAGATGAGAATGAAAATGATGCTGTAATTAAAATACTGCCATTGGAGTCCCGCCTCAGTTCCCCGGTGTGAACTGGTGGTCAAAGCTCAATGGAACTATACTATAAACAATACTGCCATTAGAGTCCCGCCTCAGTTCCCCGGTGTGAACTGGTGGTCAAAGCTCAATGGAACTATACTATAAACAATACTGCCATTGGAGTCCCGCCTCAGTTCCCCGGGGTGAACTGGTGGTCAAAGCTCAATGGAACTATACGGTAGTGCTGTTTGAAGTTTCTCCTCAAATTCCGCGGGTGAATTTGACGGTTAGAACTTACTCAGTACAACACATAGCAAGCGGACCTCATAAACAGACTGGTGGGGATTCAGTGATATGGGTAGCCGGGACTATGTCGTGTGTGACGCGGAGTTAGCGGACCTCATACTGCAGGAGTCAGTTTATGGGTGGCCGACCCTTCGAACGGAAAGGTTGGTGACCGTTAGAAAGGGGTTGTAGAACGGGCCAATAACTTTCGAGAGATGTAAGATGTTGACATGGTTGAAATTTGAAGAAGAATGCTGTTATGAGAAAATGATATGAGATACTGACACTGTACTCTGATTTTGTTTAAAGAAACGAGATACTGATACTGTACTCTGATTTTTATTAAAAGAAACGAGATACTGATACTGTACTCTGATTTTTATTAAAAGAAACGAGATACTGATACTATACTCTGATTTTTCTTAAAAGAAACGAGATACTGATTTTATTAAAGCTGCACTCTGATTTGATCTGATTTGATATTGATGCATTGACACGCATGAACCTACTGTTTTGAGAAATGATTTTCAACTATTTACTTGCCACCTACAATATTGTTCTAGAATTGCTAGTTTAAAGTTGGGGTAAGGTATCTATTGAGCGTCCTCGCTCACGGTTTCGCCCTGGCATAATACCTCGATGTTGCTTCGCAACTCTGACGTATTATGCTAGATTATCATAATGAACAGGAGGACCTCTACGGAGAACACGGAGCCGGAGGAGCTGCCGAGATGGAGATCCACCAGGCGGAGAGATTTGCGGAGTCATAGAGTCCACCCGGTCTACCTTTTTGTAATCTGTGAAGGATAGATCATCTATATGTATTTTTGGTTATTATTATTACCGTTTAAGACCGACTTTAAATTGTAATAATAATCCATAACGTATCCCAAAAATGCGGGGCGTTACAACATGGGTCTGAAGAAGAAGCTACGGTTGAATCCTCCATACCCATAAGGCCGTCAACAGGGATAGCTGTAATATTGTCAATATAGGAAGTTGCAAAATTGGCTTTGAAATGGAAGAGCGAGGATGAGGCGCGACCTGGGTTCGATTGGCCAGTTGTTGGTGAGTGTGCCTTGGATGGAGTTTTCTTGGGTTGGAGAGAGAGAGAGAGAGAGAGAGAGAGAGAGAGAGAGAGAGAGAGAGAGAGAGAGAGAGACAATCCGGCGAGTCAAGCACGTTGAGATTAAACGGTTGAATCTTGACGAATCCAACGGCTGAGATTTAACAATAACGTTCGACAAGATTGGACACTTCTGGGCCCTACTTTGGATCCAGAAAATCCAATCTCAGCCCTCCATACTCAATCAGGACCATTGATTCATGGAAATAAATCGATCTCATCCCTACAATCCATACATAAGTTCAAAAAATGTTGTGCCTTATTACAGAGATAGATGTGAGGTAATTTGAAAATTATCCGTTTGATCTATATAAAGGATAGTGAAATACCCGTGCCTAAAAGCATGGCACGACGTAATTTGGCCTCAAATATGACTGATCTTTTATCGGTCAAGAAGCCACTTTATCAAGTGCAGCTACGATGTATTCCAAATAGTTTATGCATGGAAATTGCCTTCATAATTCCGTGGAGAGCTTTCAATAGAATTTTATAGACAAAGGTAGGTATGCGAAATAAGAGAGGGAGAAGGAGAAGAGAGAGCCGTGTACGTAAAAGGATAACTCTTCAAGAACTCTGCAAATGAGGGCTGACTGCTAGCGAGAGAAAATCAGGGAATGGGACCAAACCAGCCCAAGGTGGTGATTCGATTCGCGACAGTGGAGAGTAGATTTATTTTAAAAGCTACCTATAACGTAGTATTACAGACAAAATAAAGGATTCAACAGTCAGGATTTATAACAAATATTAGGGATTCAAAAACTATGAGCTTCCTTATTCAAAAACTCCACTTTTTACATAGGAAGAAGGGCAATACCATCTAAACTGCATCGGGGCTTAGACAAAAAATAAATAAATTGTGAGTTTAAAAAAAGCATAGCAATCATAAACGCAAACACAACATTAGTTTCAAGCAGTGAGTCAACGAATTTACCTCCATTCACAATTCGTCGCTTCGGAGATTAGTTACACATACGATGGATTTATGCAAGCAAATTTGATCCGGGATGTAGATGACTATGAAAAAATCTAATGGAATTTATGGAATAATTTGGTGGGAATGGACCAATAGTTGGCAAAGCATTTTATGATAATAATCCAACTAAATGTATAAAGCATGGCTGGGAGTGGGGAAGCATAGAACATGAATCACATCATCAGAACTGAAGCTTACGTATATAAGCCACCAAATGTGTTGTAATCCACCTAAGTTCTCCACTCTTAAAAACCTGGAAAAAATTCTTGCCAACTAAAATAGTAAATACTGTGTTGTTCATATACAAAATTACAGAACGTCATCCCTACACGTTCAATAATCTTTAATCATGATTCAGCACCATAATCTTTAATCAAACTACCAGACCCAAGAAAAACAAATTAAACTACCTGACCCAAAAAGAACAAATCATCAACCCAAAATTCAAATCATGGTAGCACAGAAAAAATAAAAACAAAACTGGTTTTCTAATTAATGTGTTTGAATCAGCTCTTTTTATAGCCCAGAGAATCCATAGCTGCCTAAAGTATTTGATCATAATTAAGACAAAATCATGGGACACGCAGGGCACAGATTGGACACGCCACATGGCGCGTCTCTTAAATTAAATAATTTTTTGGAGGGGTAGTCATGGGGGACACTTCATGGACAATAATCTCTCTCTCTCTCTCTCTCTCTGCGCGCGTGTACGTATTTATTCAATAGAAATCTCCGTGGCTTTGTGTGTGTATTTTACATATAAATGTGTATGTACTGGTAGACATGTCTCTTTATTTTTTTGCAATAATTTCCCTTTCATCTTTTTGTCCAACTAACTTTCATAAATTGTGCGATGCCATTTAAAATTGATCGTTGGGGTGGGATTAAGTGGCATGAAACTAGCTGAGGCCATAATGGAAGCACAAATGGAGGAGGGTAGCAGTTTCTGCCATTTCCAAAAAAGCCAACCATACTTACTCTTATAAGTACTAGTATATATTGTAGCACGTGCGTTGCACGTGAAAATTTTAGTATGAAAGTTAATGAAATAAGTCTATTACGCACAACAGGAAAGTGTATGTGTGTGCGTGGGACGTGAAAACTTAACTATATATATTGCATCGTTCAGGTTTATTTATAAATCTTTGTAAGTTATACATAAATTGGAAAATATAAGATTAGCATGGACATTTATAATTTACCAGTTCACCTATTAGCCACTTTGAAGATGTGGCTAATGATGCTTCTAATTTTCTAGTCCCATGCATGAGAAATTTGCTGTCAAGAAATCTTGAATTTGTTTGATAGTCCATTACGTTGGCTTCATCAACTGAATCAAGTTCTACTTCAACTTCCAACAGGCCCTTATCCTTGATCATGTTTAGTTCTCGCTAAATATTTTCGCGACTTCTAGCTTCAACCACCTTTGCTTTGTATTCTTTCTACCATCTCCCTCCCTCTCTGATGAACACTATATCCCACAATTGGTCCTGGATTTCCTTCTGCATTCCTCTTTTTTTAACTTCTACTTTACCTGCACCATGAAATGACCACCTAATAAATATTTTTCACTGTAGACACCCCAAAAGGAGACTCTCGTACACATTTTAATCCCCAATGATGAAAAAAAACGCTCGGAAAGCCTCTCGGATTGAAATTCTTCAAGTCAACAAAGTCAACAGTGTCGTACGGCACTCATTTCTCACGTACGGTGCAACCTCAGTCACATACAACACTCTTTTTGAACTTTGGCGGTGGAAGTATGCCGTACGACACAGTTGGTGTATCGTACGGTACAGTTTGTGTGTCGTACGACACTGTCATACATCACTCGACTTTTTGCAGAGCTTCCAATAGCTCAAATGTTTGACATTCGGTTACTTCTTTCCAACGTGATTTCTTGCAAAGCTTAAGGGCTATACAATAGCTATAATTACTTGGAGTGGGTACCAAGTTTGTGTGATGATCAAGTTAATTCTCTCGGTTATAAAATGCCGATCGGTTTGTCAAGAACAGAGCATTGAAAAATCCATGGCCAATCCCTCATAAACTCTGCCTACAACTCTACACACCTCAAAAATCATCCATTACTACTACTTTCCACCCCATAAAACAACCCTCAAAGCTCCAGAAAAGCAAACCCATCCGGAAAACCAAGTACCCTATTTTCAGTCCTAAACCCGTGAGTCCATCCTTCTAAAATCGCTCATTCCCATTGAACAACCATCTTTGTTGCTGCACTGGAGAAAAGTTGGAGTCCAGAGGAGGTCCGAGCCGTGCTTGAAGGATCAAGAAGGTGTTTCAATCCGAGAGGTTTAAGCTGAAGGTATAATCCCGTTTCGCCAAACTTCTTAGTTTTGGTACCCTGAGAGAAGGGGTACCAAGTGTGGAATGATCTCCTATATCTCCCACACTTGGTATGCCCATGTGATAGCAAAAATCAATTCGATTCGATACCTCCCGATTGCGCCGTACGGTGAAAACATCGCCTTGTACAGAGTAATCCATTGAGGAGGAATATTTTCTATTTAAACACATAGTTTTCTAAATCAAAATAATATGTTTTAATTAGGTTTTGATTGCTTTGTATGTGCTCCATTTCAATCTATTCGAAAATTCAAGTTTCAAACTCTTTGTGAAGAAAACAGTGCCGCACGGTACTCCTTCTGTACTGCACGGTACCCTTGGAGTGCTGTACGACACCCTTTTAAAAATATGATCGTTGGAATAATGAACAGTGCCGCACGACACACTTTATGTACCGCACGGTACACTTAGTGTGTCGCACGTCACACTTTTTAAAAATTGAAATTTCAAATCATCTTCTTTGCAAACCAGTTTGGGACTCTGTTTTTCTTGTTTGATTATCTGCTGTTATATTAACAATCATATTGTTTATTTGTTTTTCATTATTATCATCTGTTTTGTGTGATAAACTGTTTATGTGAATAAAGTTTGGCATTAAAATGTTTTCTAAAAAAAATCTCACAAATATTTAGTAGAGACCGATCTTTAATCGGGCAAGCGGGGTGCATTAAAACCCTTCCCCGTTCATAACCTGGCTCCCGAATCCAAAACGAATCTCTAGTTTTCAAATTGTTTTCTAAATCATTTTCAAAATTGGTTTCTCGAGTCCTAAACCATTTCCCAAAAACCCGGGTGGCGACTCTCTTTTTCAAAACCAATGTGGAATCGACCGTCCACAAAATGGTGACTCTACTGGGAAACGAACCCCGAATCTCTGGTTTGGTGTTTTTATACTTATGAACTTCCCGAAAGCTTGTGAAAATGAAAATGCCTAGTATTATCGAAGGAAGGAATAGTGGACTAACAGGGCCTCGCCCGACCATCCTTACTGGTGCTTTTTGGGTTGTTTGTCTGTGTAAAGATATCAAAGAAGTGATTAATTTGGAGAGCCAAGCTTGAAAGATATTTGTGGGATTTTTTAAAACAATTTTATTGCTGAACTTTTGCATCACGTGCATCGATGTTGGATAAGCTCCACTACTGCGTCTTGGTTACCCTACCTAGTTCACTAGTGTTAGGACATCCCCTGATGCTTAGC
Source organism: Vaccinium darrowii (assembly GCA_020921065.1). NCBI lineage: Eukaryota > Viridiplantae > Streptophyta > Magnoliopsida > Ericales > Ericaceae > Vaccinium > Vaccinium darrowii. The sequence goes on from CM037154.1 coordinate 25,498,209, forward strand.
AACCCTAGATCGTGATGAGTCCGCTTGCCATTTGACCTTTGCCATGCAATACACTTGGCACTGGGAGGCAAATATTGGCTCTAGTCTGGGGGACCTCCTAAACCAAAACCGACCTTTGCATATAGTTAACGTAGAACATTCCAACCTAGGACAGGAACCCACATATTAGGGTTATGTGATATATCCTGTTAACTGCTTACTGTTTGTTGTTTTGTTAACCGACATTACATGCATGTACATGGTAGTATTCACCTTAGGTTGTCACCTCTCATCCACAGTAATTGGAAGGATTATCCCAATAATCAAATGCTCTGTTGTATATACAAAATCCCCTTTTTCAATAATGAATGCTGTAATTGGCTCATTTCTTCCCAATAAATAGAATGTTGTATTTCTTTTATCAGAGTCTGTAACCAAAAATGGGTGATCACTCCAGACACAAGAAACTCAAATTCATCTTTATCCTCCATCATGGTGAACCAATGTTGACACTAGAAGAAGCGGGGGATGAAGAAATTGGGAATGAAACTCCATACAAAGAAAAGCTTGGGAAATTGCTTCACCTGCGATGGCATGACAATCAAGGTTGGGAATTTCACTATCCCGAAGATGATGAATCCAAAGACATCCCCGACAAAATCACTGTCAGGATAGAATGAGAAAGTGATAAAGAAGATTCTCAACAACTCAACGAAATGCATGCTCTGAAGAGTCCGCCAAATCCACCAGAGCCAAGCAATGAAGAAAAGCCAAATGAACCAAGTTAGCCTGTTCCAGGATGTTCCTCCAACAAACCCAGCAACTAAGATGAAGAATCAGCAGCAATCCAGTTATCAGCAAGTCTAGCCAGTAGGGCCCTTTTGGAACTGTCAAGTCCATCTTTTGTAACTCAAATCAGTTCAAGCTTTATCGAGTCTGTACTTTTCATTATCGAGTCAGTTTGTACTTTGCTTTATCGAGTCAGTCTGTACTTTGCTTTATTAAGCCAGTTTGTACTTAAGTTATGTCAAATTTCTTGTTGTTTGAGGAAAAAACCTAGTTGTAGTCTCGAACTATGTCACAATCTGATTCCTCCGAAATGGGGATACATAGGCAACCCCTGAAAAAGGTTTGGCCTTTATTTTTACAATAATCTTTCAAATAAAATGGGGATTCAAATATATGCAACAGAGCACTGAAAATTGGAGCAATCCTTTCTAAGACTGTGGTGTAGATACTGCATATTGCATCGTGCATCATTCTTCCATTTATGCATAATTTTTTTTTTTTCAAAAAGCATGCACATAGCATTTTTTGCACTAGTCACTAAGTTCATTCTGTTTCCATCATCCGGAGAAGCTTTAATCATTGGTAAGGGCGAGAAGGATACTGTACCTAGTTGGACTACAACTCCCAAACAGCTATTGGTTCGAACTGAGTAAAAAACGGAACAATCATGTTCAATAGGTCCTTCAGCTATGTCAAAACCTCGCAAAGCATCAGACATGGAAGTTCAGGCTGAGATCAAGGAGCTCAAGAAGACTCTAAATGGCATGGGCAAACAAATTACCCAACTCACAATCGTCGTAAAAGACATTCGTACCCATTTTCCACCAGTCCAAGAGAACCCCCAACGACCCATAAAGAGCTCGGAAATGGCCGCAGATTTGGCAAGAATTTCTGAATTGAAAGAATTCCATCCTGTGGGCTTTGAAAATATCCCTGGTATCGAAGATCTGGAAATGTACCAGCATGACATCAAGAAGAACAACCTTGTAAAAACCACCCTCAGCTTCACAACAACAATTCCAAGAACACAACCCGAACCAACCACCCTGAAAGAAACTTCCACCAATTCTCCACCTCCCTTGTTCCTATCTACAAAAGCCTTCTCTAGAATAACCTTATTAAACCACTTAAGCCTCAAGAATTACCCAAAGTGCTTCCTCTAGGATACAACCCAAACCTCTTCTGCTCTTATCATCAGATGCTCGGACATCACACCAATAACTGCCTCTGTCTCAAGCACAAAGTCCAAGATCTAATTGAAGATGGAACCTTTCCGCTCCCTCTCAAAAAACCAAACATTGTCTCTAACCCCATGCCTGAATACAAACCCAATGTCCGAATCAACCAAATCTCCCTCAGTTCCACTTCAAATAACCCAAGCTCCGCCAAATTTGACCTAAGCCTATACATCATACCAGCTACCGAGCCAAAGCCAATTGTTCCCGTGCCAGAGGATCATGGAGTTTGCTTCCTTGAAAGTACCAAAACACATAAACCTAGATGGGCGGATGTCACAGAAAACAAGGAATGGGCCATGAATGATCAAGATTGGAAAAGACTCAGCCAAAGAAAGGCCCCAGGGTTTGAGACCTTCGCCAATGACACATGCAGCAACAGTGATGATGAATCAGAGAAGTAGAAGGAGTTGGCCAAGCAATGCAAGTCTGACTAGATCGAGGTTTTTGACTCAGGGAATTTGATATCGCTGTTCGGGGATGAAAGTCTAATAGGTACGGTCAAGGATGGGCATGCTTCAATGTTGATTGGTTTGGAGCCTATAGAGACATGGAGCTGATAATGCTAGGCCAGGAAGCCCTTGGAGATGTTACCTCACTCATTGTGGATGCTAATGAAATTTATAAAAACTGCACTTTTGTACCTAAAAGTTATTTACACTGTCACTGAATTTGAATTTGAGTCAGAGTCTAGCATTGAGTCTAAGTTTAGCACTGAGTATGAGTCCGCTTCTGAGTCAGAACATGTGTCTGTTGGTCCTTTGAATCATCATTTCTCATGTATCATGCCCCTGGGGCCACCTATTTTACAATGAATGAAATCGACTTTGCTTATCTTGTTGTGTCTGAAATAAATTGTGTTGACCCTAACGATGAGGAGATTGAGTTTAAGGAAGAAATTCCAAAAGAACTTCAATCTCTAATCGAACGGGAGAATGAAAGGCATGCTCAGCCTATAAAAGATGAAGTAATTGCAATAAATCTGAAGGATGAGAATGATCCACGAATAGTTCAAATTGGTTCCAGACTATCTCCAGAGAAATTTAGAGCTCACTCAAAAGAGTTTAAAAATGTGTTTGCATGGTCTCACGCGAACATGTCCAAAAATGATCCTGAAATCATGGAGCATCGAATCCCGCTTTATCCTTATGCAAAATCGGTTAAGCAAAAATTGAGAAAAATGAGGCCTGATTGGATGTTGGAAATCAAGAAAGAAATTCAGCGGCAGATAGACGCAGGGTTCTTAATGGCAGCTGAGTATCCTCAATGGGTCGCAAACATCGTGCCTATTTCAAAAAAAAAAAAAAAGAGAGAAGAGGAATTGGATGATAAGAGTTTGCGTGGATTTCAGAGATTTGAATAAAGCCAGTCCTAAAGACGATTTTCCGCTGCCACACACAGATGTGCTTGTGGACAGCACTGTGGGGCATGCATTGCTGGCGTTTCAAGATACAACCAGATTTTCATGGCCCCCGAAGACCAAGAGAAGAATACTTTCACTACAGAGTGGGACACCTATTGTTACAGGGTCATGCCATTCGGACTAAAAAAGTGCCGACGCCTTGACCCTTCTCTGTCTAGGGCATTGCCGTCATTGGCAGAATCACACCCGCCGCATCGAATGGACACAAATTCATTTTGGTCGCAATCAATTACTTCATCAAATGGGTTGAAGCCGTTTCATACACGACCCTCATGGCAGTCCGAGATGATCACCAAGCAGAACATCATCTACAGATGTGGGGTCCCTCAGGCTTTTGTGTCAGACAATGAGGTTCCATTTCAAAGGAAGAGCAGTAGAAACTCTCAAAGAATTCGGGATTCAAGTTCATAAGTTGACCGTTTACCAGCCACAAACCAACGGGGACGTAAAAATAGCTAACAAAACCATCAAGTCTATACTGGAAAAGACCACCAAATCTGCACGGAATTGGCACGAGCAACTGCCATTGGCATTATGGGAACATCAGACGTCCATCCGTACTCCAACAGGGGTAGCACCCTATTCATTGGTTTATGGCATGGATGTTGTTCTCCTCGTCAAGCTAGAAGTTCCATCTTTAAGAGTCATGGCAGAATCAAGAATCAGTGAAGCAGAATGGCAAGACACAAGATTTGAAAAGACGAAAGGCGGCTTAAGGCCTTGTATCACATTCAAGGATATCAACACCGAATAGTGAAGTCCAGAGATTTGCAAGAAGAAGACATGGTTTTTCGGGCTCCAGTATTCAATCCGCATGGGAAGTTCCGACCAAAATGGGTTGGACCATACATCATTAAGAAGATCCTATCTAGAGGCACAACATAGCTCATTGATCTTGACGGAAATGAATTTTCTACTTTGGTCAACTTGGATTAACTCAAGATTACCCCTGAGAGAAGCTCGCTAGATTAAAAACTGCAAGGGCGGGTAGCTCCAGGCAAAAATTAGAGCAAAAGCCTGCTGGTCGAAAACCCAAAAGGGCAGCCTAGGCAAAAGATAAGGCTAAGTAAATCGGAGATCGCTAGACCGAAAACCCAAAAGGGAGGTACTAGGCAAAATTTAGAGCACAAAAGGAGAGTGTAAATACCCGAGTGAACCCTAACCAAACATTTGTAGTCTTGAACTACGTCATGACCTAATTTCTTTAACAGGGATATGTAGGCAGCCTCACCCTGAGGTTCAGGCACAATCTTATGAGTTGATTCCAAGTCATTGTGTGCATCTCAGATCTCACAGACGGAGGCGGTAAGAATCAAAAGTGGAAAGTTCTCAAAATTCAAGCTTTATTTGAACAAACGTTTTCAATTACATGGCTGAGCATGAAACTTTCAAGATGAACAACAACAACAACAAAGTACTGATCCATATGAGTCATATCATGAGTCCACAACTTATTTCGAGCACAATAAGATTGAGTCTATGTTGATACCCCATTTTGCCCCGCTGCTCCAAATTAATTAGAAAGGCCCACAATTCGAAGTCTGATGAAGAAAGTCGCATAAAAATAAATTTGGCACTTCAACTGCAATGATCAATGGGTCGATAATCACAAGAGACAATTTTGGACATGCATCGGCGACCTTGTCATTGTAATGTATGCACCGCTACATGAAAAATGACATATCCTAGAACTTGATCGGACAACATCGACTATTTCGGACAGCTCAGAAATACACAAAGAGTACAAGTAAAGTGGGGCCAAAGCTTTGAATCGCCGAAATGTGGGAAGACGAGAACTCCGGACCAAGTGCCCAAAGTATCACATAGCAATTAATCTTTTTAGCAGTGCACAGTTTCGGGGATGCCACACCAATATTGTAAAAGGAGATTAAATTTGTCTCAGCTTGGGGTGAAGAATTCTTGAAAGGAGGAAAGGGATAACATGGTAGCCACCTATTAATTGTTGCTGGGACCCATTGGCTAGGGGGAATTGGTGAGATGCTCTATAGAAGGGACGAAATGTCCTTCAGCAAAAGAGGAGGATTCCAGAGAGAGAAAGAAATTGGTCTAGGAAGAGAGAATTGGCTATGGAAAGGGTACAAAAACTTTCTTTGAACTTTGTTTCTCATTTGTATCTTCCAGAGACTTTTGTAGTTTCCCCTTTTGTTGGTCTTGTTCATATTTAGAAAGACAAGATTTATCTTTGTAGGTTATACAGAAAACCAACGTAAGAAAAATGAAAGTCTTTAGTTTCTTTTGTTTTCTTTTCTAGCTTGTGTTAGTAAAATCTTCAAAAGCTCGAAAGAGCTGTTAGTTTCGGCCAAAGAAAGATTTTGTGGGCAATAATGTTAGCATAGTTCACGATAGTAAAAAAAAATGTTGCTATCTTGGATTATGGTTTCATTTTGCTAAACATTGTCTTTCGCTCTTGTTGTAATTTCAGATTCCAGGTAATGAAAATGCCAACTTTCAATTCAATTTATGTGCTTTTCATTTTAATTTATGCAAGATACAAAAACCAAAAAAAATGTAAATAATCTTCTCATGATAATAATGTCAGGATTTTGATATGAAAGCAAGATGGCGCGGCAGTTGTCTCTTTAGATAGGCCCCACTTGCTCAGCATTCTTCAAATTTCTGACATTATTATTTTTAACATTGTAATAGTGTTAGTACTTTGATATGAAAGCAGGATTCGTGTTTATAATCCGCCAAGGAGTAGTTTCTCATTAGAAAGGCGCCCGGCTGCCCACCATTCTTCAAAGTGCCAACGTTGTTATCTTTCATACAAGCACTTGTTTTGTATCGTCCATTTATTATTGCACATATTTTGTCCGCCGCTGTGGTCTAACTCATTCCAATATTATTCTCTCTGTTTTATCCAAGATGTGAATATGCCCTTTTCTAATTCGGAATCTATTTGCATTGAATTGAGGATACCGACGCCGTCGAATTGAGTACACTGTCGTCGGTATAAAAAAATGAGATTTGTACATATGTGCGAGTCTCATTTATCCAAGTCAATGCAAATCGGTTTTGATTTAATTTACTCTTGACATAGTCATCTGAAATCCATTTGCAATGAATTGACGATACCGATGCCGTCAAATTAAGTACACTGTCGTCGGTATAAAAAATGAGACTTGTACTTATGTTCATGTCCCATTTAACCAGTTCAATGCAAATCAATTTCGGCATGTATGGTTGAATTTAAGGTATACACGGCAAAAGTAGGCTTTGTCATCTTGCCTTTTGTACCCTCGGGTTCACCCATCATTGTAAATATCGTTCACTTTAGTTGTTTCTTTCCCCGGCCAAGGATAATTTTAAAAAGGGTTAATTTTGGAAAATAAGTACCGAAAGGGCAATGTAGGGTGCCTAACACCTTCCCTACTCGTAACAATAAATCCCCGGACCCATCTCTGATTTCGCAGACCACAAACTCAAACGGAGTCATTTTTAATTGAAAAATAATTTTCTAAAGATGCTTTCATCAGAAAATATCTTTAGGGGTGACTTAACACACCTAAACTCTATGTTAAGTGGCGACTCTAATTTTCAATATAAGTCACAGCTGTCAAACTCATTTTTCATAATATCGTCGCACTAAGTCAAGATCTTTTCTCACGCCGCATCGAGACAATTTCGGGGCACGACAATCTAAGGTCCCTCTTTGTCCTCCATCTGTTCTTGTACCTCTTGTCAATCATCTATTGCAATGTGCCGGAAGAAGAACACTGGGATATGGATCTTTTGGAATAGTTACGCGCTCTCTCCAATTGTTTTGACAAGCTCTAAAGATGGCAAGATTGAAATTTGGGATGACAAAGTCCTCAAGCATCAAGTTGATAAAAGATGTAGTCGATCCAGCAAAATCAACCCCCGTTACATAACCACAGCTGTGAGAAAGAGAGAAAACAAGTAAGGAGCCTTAGAAAGCCTTAAACCAAGCGTTGAGGTAAAACGAGAACGAGAGAAAAACGGGAAAAAGGAGAGCTGAGTGAGAAGCCTACCCATAGGGGCACCCTCAAAACTCAACCAAAAACCCACCATCATGAAGAGGAGAAATAAAAGTTTTTGCTTTGAGAATGCAAAACAAAGGGCATTCATGGAGGCCATGCAAAGAACGGTCGTCTCAGAAAATGTGCCACTTGAAGATCGTGAAAAGTCGTGCCAAATTCATGAGGATTCACAATGGAGATCTTACAATGGCTCCTCAAAACCCAAGGAGGTGTAAACAAGTGTCAGAAGATCAAAGGGAAAAGCTAAGGAGCAAGGAGTTGCAAATTTTGGACGCAGCTAAAGGTGTACCACACGGCACAGTTTGAGTGCCATACGACACAATGGTGGCAGTTTGGAAAAATGTGTTTTGGCCTCCCAAAACTCATTCAATGCTTCTTTTCGGGACACATACTATGCACGCAAGCCATAATATGTGTAAATGACTTGGCAGAAGGATTGGTTGTCATTCCCAACCAACTTTTGATGGTCGGATACCTCGGAAACCAGGTTACGTTAATATTAGGAGCATCGGCCAGTTATACTTCGAAAGGTGACTATTTGATGGATTCATGCACGTCATTGTACATTTGTGATTCACCAGGAAACCATTCCATTCATTTGTCGAAGGTTTGAAGGACGGCAACACCGGCACGTGTGCAAGTCAGTTTCTCTATGCAAGTTCATGTTGTTCTCAGTTCAGTTGTTCTAACTAAGCATTCATATGCAAGTTCCAACTTTTTCACATTCATTGCTAGTGTGAATAAAAAGAACAACGTGCAAAGCAACCAAACATAAGCATCCACATGATAAGCATAATAACATCCAGGGGCAAAAAGGCCCAATGCAAAGTCTACTACCATGGCTCGCAGGCCATCTCCATCAAAAAACTGAAAAGAGGGCAAACAGGCGCCCAAATCAAAACGAAGCACGCAGGCCCTACCTAATAAAATGCTACTACTAACAACTGTCTTAGGTACGAGGACGCTTCGGCACATATCCTAGCCCTCTATATTCTTCCGGCGTGCTAGGATGGCTCTCTTTCTCAGTACTACTGCTCTCTGCAGATTCCTCTCTCTGTGCACTCTCTCTCTGCCTCTCCTCAGCTGCCGTAGAACGCAAGACTCTGCCAGACGCAGGAACCACTGGGGCAACTTGAGGCCCTGAATGCTTAGCACTCTGAGAATGAGACGTCCGCTGCACAAACAACAAGCATTTGTCAAGTATAATGCAGAGCATGAATGATGAATGGAAAGGGAAAGAAAATATGACGAATGTACCTTAGCAGCTCAACTGCTAGGAGTAGCTCTGCAACTGGCTCCGCTCTCCCGACTGGTACCCGCTTCACGGCTGCTCTCTCTGCTCCTTCGAGTACCATGGCCTGTCTCGCTACCTCTGCTAGCCTCTTCAGCACCACGGCATGTGCCTCGGCCAGCCTCTCCAATACCACGGCCTGGTGCCCTGTCTCTAGAAACTCTTTGCCTACGACCAAGAACAACTTTCGGCTCAGCTCGCAGACGCACCTCTGGAGCCATGCCCATCACAGACTAACGGACCATGGGTTGCAAGTCCTGAACCAACTGGTACGCTGACGCTACCCATTCAACAGGAATCTGAAAAGCAAGTGCACATCAATAGGCAATAAGTTCAAGAATATACGGGAATGAGAAAGCAATTGAAGCAAGCAGTGCAATCAAGGTTACCTTTGTCGTGGCAAGAGTAACTATGGGATGAACAGAAGGCACTGTCACCACTCCAAGTGCACCACTAGCTGTAACCACCTTAATATCTCTCTTTAACTTTGGCAAGACAGGAACAACTCTCAGACGATTCTCCATGTCTAGATCACAGGCCAAGTGGGTGTTCATATATCCTTCATAATCCACTGAAGGGCTGAAGATCACCTCTGTCGGCACTATGTATCTCTTTATCTCAGCCCGAGTGTACTCGTGTGTCCTTTGAACAAGTGGAGGAAGAGGCGAAGGCACTCTGAAGTGGTCAATCCCAAGAGACTAACTGGACACTCTATCACCCAAATACCATTGCCAGCCATATGGACACTTCAACAACACCCTGCTCTGTGTCAACACTCTGCCCCTGACCAAATAATCCCTGTGTAATCTATTCCAGACATTCCACCTCACCTGCAAGGAAGAGTTTTATCATTTTTCAGGAAAATCGAAAGGCAAGGAACATGAAGAAAATGATCACAAAGGCTTACCCTGTCTCCTCTGGTATAGTCAAGAAAAAGCCTGAAGTTCTTCAAATCACCTTTATGGTCACCAGGTCCTGTGAATTCCTGTCCCCACTTTGCAGCCCGTGGAAGCACATTCTAATTGCTGTGTGAATTGCCTGGAGCAAATACCCCCAGAACCTCGTAAGCCCACACCTACATGTTCAAGAGGCAAATCAAGACAAGGAATACAACAAAGGCACTATTCTGAATTGCATAAAGGAAAAATGTAAACCAAGTTTTACCTCCAACACTCTCTAGAAACCGCCAAGACTAGGGCCACTCCTTGGCAAACAGAACCCAGAAAGCAGTACATGGTGTACAAGCTAGCACCACCCCAGTCAAACTTCCTGGCTGTCTCCAAGTTCTCCAAAGCTGGTAACCAACCCAAGTGCACCACACCCATCCTGTTCGGGAATAGGAAAGCACCAAAGAGGTATAGTAAGTGAGCTCTCACCATCTATCTAGCCTCCTCATCTGACATTGGCTCATGGTCCCAGAACTCCACCAAAGCAGTGTACTTCACCACTGGCTCAATCCCTCCTCGCCTTCTCCCCAAGTAGTGCTCTATGGCAGCAGTGTCCAAGGACAACCCTGAATCAAACAGGACAGGGCTCACCACCAACTCTCAGACCGGTGATAGTAGCAAAGTCAAGAGGAGTGATCGTCATCTCCCTAAACCTAAAGTGAAAAGCTTTGGTGGTATCCCACCACCTCTCCACCAAAGCCCTTATCAACTTGCAGTCTGTCCGTGTCACTGTCAAGATCCGGATGAAGATGGTGAACCCTGTTGCATCAACCATGCCTTTAACACTCGACGGCAAGGCGTTGTAGTACTCTATGGAACTCGCGGAACCTCCATAACCGTCAAGGGATCTCTGAGACTGTTACAAAAACATGGTGTAATTTCTGTTAGTCACAAGTAAAGGGAATGAACAAGCAAACAAACACAAGCTGAAAGTAAAACAGGATGCGTAGCAAAGGAGTTCTGAAAGCAATATGAGTCGAGCGGTCGCGTAAGATATCTGTGTCCGAGTACGAAGGCAACAAAGGAGTGTATGTCTCATACCCCAGGGGAACAAAAAAGTCGACTCGCGGCACGTAAGTGGCAGGCGTAAATGGTGCCCTGAGCTCCGAAGCCAGCTCAACCTCTCGGACTATAGTCACACGCTCCTCCCCGGCAGCTACCTCAGCCTCTTTCTGCCTCTCCTCCTGCTCCACGTCCTAAACATGTGACGGTACCCTCTCCTGAATAAGAATATTTTCAAACTAGGGAGACTCCTGCAAAGTCGCTGCAATGTCCTCATCTCTCGCCCCCTCCAAAGTGTCTGCTAAGGTCAAGCCTGGCCTATTGGAAGAACCAACCGAAGGAACAAACAGTGGAGGCTCTGAAGCCTCAGCTTCCCTATCAACACTCTCCTCAGGTATCCTAGCGGTACCAATCACAATAGCCAGACCTAGAGCAATACGCCTCACTAGGGGTGCCTCCCCACTATCTATAACTGCTCCCCCTACAATATCTTCTACGTGAACACTATGGTCACCTAAATCTCCTTGAATCACTGGTATGTCTGTCACAATGCGCTCACCACCTACGGGAATTTCAGTCACAAGGGTAGCCCCCAGAACAACACCAGTCCGAGGCTCACTCACTCCAGCACCAGCTTTCTCTATAACAACATCAATCCCACCAAGATTCATTGTAATGTCGGAAATTAGGGTACCCGTACCTGGATTATCGATATCCAAAGCCTCTGGACCTTCATGCACAGCCAAGCTCGTTGCCACGACGCTCTAACCAGTAGCAACAATACTCCCAATACCCCGCACGACACTCTGAATGCCCCTTACTGTACTCTAATCGTCACCCATGGTACTCTAGTCAGCACCCATGGCACCCCTTGCGCTTCTATCATCACCGGCAACGTTGCTCTCTCCCACCGAGGTCGGAACCGAACCCGCAGCAAGATCTATCGCACCCCGTGACCCCACCGGAGTTGATGTCTCACTTGATTGAGCCTCTCCGAGCCCCGTCGGCACTATTTCTGGCATAGATGGTACCATTTCAGCCCCTATCTGTGCCGCCCGAGATGATTCATGAACCGGATCTACAGCAGCCGGATCAACTTCGACCGGAATCGCCACGAGTGAGCCTTCCCCAGTTGCGTCGGAGGATGTACTCCCCTCCTCAAAGATCGACGACCTCGTGTCCTCACCAGAAATAGTGGAATGACTTGGTTCTTCACCAAAATCGGCCATGGCAGTAGTTTTTCGGAAGAAGGGATGCAATTTCTAAAGAAATTGGTCCGGAACAAGGGTTTGTTTGATTAGAGAAAGAAAGAAGGAAGAAGAAATAGAAGAGGGGTGTCGGGTTGGTACCCTTTCAAAGTAACCGACCAAGAATTTTGAAAGTTTTGAATGTGGGAAGAAAATCAAGAGCACCAAGCGGTTACAAATCAAGTTTTGGTAACCAACAGTGCCGCATGGTACACAGCTTATGTCGTATGGCACACTCTCTTTGCTGTACGGTATATATATATTTTGAACTGTACCACACGGTATTCATACTATACCGCACGACACACCTCTGTATTTTCCAAAAGTCTTAGAACTGAATCGATTCTCGAAGGAATTTTTAAAACCACAAATACCAGTTTTTATGGGGACTTGCTTCGGTCTCGTTCGAATCAAATTTTTCGTCAACAGCCTCATTGCTCTGTCTTGGATGGTCACGAAAGTTGATTGGCTCTAGTTCTCCAAGAACTTAGCCTACTAAGTAGTCGACCTACCCATGGCTGTTGACTCGCTTTAATCACTTTGAGGACCTTGCCGGTCTCGCACCGACTGGTTTTCTAAGCTGTCTCCGGCATTAACAACTATTTTCGGCAGCAACTAGTTTCGTAAGTCCTCTCCTGCATTAACAACGGTTTTCAGCACCGACTGGTTTTGTAAATCCTCTTTGGCATTAACAACGATTTTCAGCACCGACTGGTTTTGTAAGTCCTCTCCGGCATTAACAACGGTCTCGCACCGACTGGTTTTGTAAGTCCTCTCTGGCATTAACAACGGTTTTTAGCACCGACTGGTTTCGTAAGTCCTATCTGGCATTAGCAACTGTTTTCAGCACCGACTGGTTTCGTAAAATTTAGTGAATTTGTTTTTTTATTTCAAAATTAGAGTGTTCATGTTTTGTTTTCATGTGTATATCTTTTTTTAATTTGTGGAAAACAAAACAAATTACATAATAAAAAGGAAACAAATCCTTTTTTTTTCTACTTTATTAAACAATAAAATCAAACTGTTATAACCTTTTCGTTTAAGATCAAACTGATATTAAATAGAACTAAAATAATATCAAATAAGTGGTTTTATAGAACAATAATATCATTCAAACATCAAAAATAATACCAGAGAAGTCATCTTTGACAAGAACAATATCATATCAGTAGTCTATCTAATAAATAATATCGATTTGGTGAATCTGGCAGTGAACTCAAAATTGAGTTACTGTTTGTCCGATCGGGCTCATTTCAATCCCTAAGAACTTGTAACGACCCGGATTTTTGCTAAATAAAAATTCCGTTTATAAATTTTTTTTATATATATTTTTTCTAGTAAATTACTTAAAGTTATACTATTTAGGGCCACTAGTTATTTTTTTTGTGCTAGTATATTTATACTAGTAGATTTTCACTAGATTTTTCTACTAAATTTCTTCCCATTAAATTCTAGATTTTCACCTATATTTTTTTTAGGAGATTTTAGACATGTGCATGTGGGAAAGTGGGAAGAAACTTCTTGAAATACTTAGCCACCAAGTTTACTGCATGTGCTTCTTTAGTCTAGGAAATTTCCTAGAAACGCATACACTTAGGGGAGACTTTAAGTGCACATGGAGAGAGAGAGAGGGGGGGGGGGGGGGGGGGGGGGGGCGCATTTAGAGGGGGATAAGGTGCCCAATTTTGCTCTAACTTTGCCAAAGAACCTTTCTTTAAAAGCCTAGTTTGACAAGCACATGTTTTACTTGAATAAGAGCACATGCTACAATCCTACACCTAAGAAACCTAGACGCCTTGGCCTCCAAGGTTCCACAAAACATGCTTCCATGATTTAAGGGAGCATATTCTCCCTATGAAAAGCCTACCCTAGGGTACCATGCTAACACATGCACAATATTGTGTATAAGTCCCTAAAAACACCCCATATCAAAGGTGACCATGCAAAATCCTACACAACTAGAGGCCAATTTCTACCACTCATATTTTCCCAAGTTACTTCTCCCATTAGAATTCCCCAAGATTCCTTAACTTGCAAGCACATAGCCTAGGACCTAGCCTAAAACCTAGGATGGAAGTTGTAACCACAATGTACTTCCCATGTGCAAAATTTATTGCACAAATTACTTCCGACATGGAAGTGGTTCGGCCATATAGGGAGGGAGAGAGAGCCGTAGCTTTTAGGGAGAAAGAGAGAACCCATTTTGTCTATTTAAGGCCATTCCTCTTTTGGCCAAACACCACCTTTTATACTTTCTAGTTGTGTGCTCTCTTGTTTCCCAACAAACAAAGCCTATTCTAAACCTACTTTAACCACCACTTAGTCACCCTACTTAGACCCTAATTAGCTTCTTAGTAAGAAAGTTGATTTAATTAAGGAGCCTCCACACCAAGGATTGCTTTTCGGCTTCCGGTTAACACCCGGAAATTGAGATTGTTTACTAAACCATTCTTCTAATTAGTTGTTTCTAGTTCAATAAGTAATTTCTAATTAGTTTTCTATGTTGGGATTTGAAGCTAGTTTAAGTAAATTTATGCATGTATTACGGGTTCCAAGCTTGTTACTTAGTTTCTAAGAAAGTTTAATGAGAGGATTTCATGTTGAAAATAAGAGAAGGGTTTTGTTAGTTTTTAATTAGAAGATTCTTCATGCAATTAGTGGTTGGTTTCATGAAATTAACTTGATTAGAAGTTAATTAAGAGAAATTAAAAGACAAAGTTTAAATATGAGACACCAGAAAGTTTCTAATTAAATTAATTAAGCTTTATTGGAAGTACTAACTAAATTGAGTGGGTTACTTCCTTAATTTACTAATTAAATGGTTCTTCCTAAAATTAGAGGTTTGATTATGCTTGGAAAGGGGTTTACTTTTTACTAATAAAGTTTACATTGGGTTCATTAGATTTGTTGTAAGAAAAATTAGAAGTTCTTTTTATTAATAAACATGTGGAGAAAGAATTGGTAATTATTCTTCTAGAAATTTTCCACTAAGTAATTAGTAGCTATATATTTTTTTTATATAAATATGTTGTTGTGATGAAAAAGAAAATTTTAAGAGTTTCTTAAAATTATTCTCCTTAAATAAAAAGAAAGATTTTCTCAAAGTCTCTTGGAAAAAAAAAAGTTTATAGAGAATTAGAAAGTATCTTTTTAGAAAAATTAGATTTTCTAAAAAGAAGATTTTTATTACTTGTTTAAATTTATTTTTGGTGAGAAAGTTTTATGACAAAAGTGTTTAAATCTTTTGGACATGAAATTTCTAGAAAAAGAAAGTTTACTAATTTTATTTCTTTTAGAGAAGAAATAAGTGGAGTTTTAAAAAGAAAAAGAGAGGAATTGATTTTTGTTAGAAAATAAAATTTATGAAGAAATTGTATTATTTTTGAGAAAGTTAGTGCATTAAAGTGCATGATTTTATGTGGGAAATTTTTCAAAAGAAAAATATGATTTTATGGGAAAAGTGTTTAGAAAATATTGCACCTGCATTATTTTGAGCATATGACATTGTACACGATACGTTACGACACAGGAAATGAGAACATTTGAATAACCGTTTTGAGAAAAGAGGAGATGAGAATGAAAATTTTCGGGAAATGAAATGAAATGATATTTTGGAGATTAAACGTGATGAGATGGTTTTGTTGCTACCTCAAGTTCCACGGGGAGAACTTAGAGGATAGGAATTGATGCGGTAGTGCAGCAAGGCACCGCCCCATGTTCGTGGAGCGAACTTGGTGGTAAGGGCTAAGCATGCACAACACACGGTGAACGGACCTCATAAACAGACTGGTTAAGTTCAGTGATATGAGACAGCCGGGATTGTGTCGTGTGAGTTGCGGGGCGAACGGACCGTGCAAAGAGATTGGTTAGGTTCAGTGATGCACGACAAACGGGGCCTCGAGCGAAAAGGTTGATGTCGCCAGCTGAGAGGAGGCGTAAGCAGACCAATAACTTTTAGAGCGGTGTGAGATAATGACTTGGTTGAAATTTGAAGAAAAATGCTGAAAGAGGCACTATACGAAAAAAAAGATTTGAGACATGTGAGTTATTGAAATGAGAACCGTTTTGAGAAATCGACACGTGACACTATTTTGAGATACTGAAATGAGTTACTGTTCCTGCGCATGTTACTCTGATCCGCATAGACACGCATGGTGCATTGCATGGTTTTACTGTTCAAAAGTATTATATACTACTTTTGAACTTATTGTTCTAGAATTGCTAGTTAGAGATTGGGTAGTGTAGACTACTGGGCGTTATTGCTCATGGTGTTGCACTTGTGTAACCCTGGCATAATACCACGATGTTGCTCTACGACTCTGACGTATTATGCCAGACTGCAGAGATGGACAGGAAGATAGAACTATGGCTGGAAGGCCTACGGGGCAGAGCAAGATACCGCCGGGATAGACAGACGTGCGATGGAGTAGAGAAACCTAGTCAACTCTATAGAGAATGATTGTATTTGGCAGGGAGATTTATGTAATTCCCTCTGAGAAACTATTGTAAAACCCTATTTATTGTTTATGTATTCCTTATTAACAAACCCAAATTTTGGGGGCGTTACAAAACTACTCTAAACTACTCCAATATATTTAGGAAGAGAAGTGGGAGGATTATCTACCTTCAATTTGGTGAGAGGAGTGAGAATTTGAAAGTTTATGGGTTTTGCTAGAGGTTGAAGATGGAGTCGATTTCTTGGGATTGGGCTTCAATGGTGGCTCTTGATGGACGAATGTGACTCCTTACAAACATATACATCAACCGTGTGTATCTATTAACATATACATATACAATATAATACATTTAAAAAACAGTGTGTTGAAGGGCATTTTTGTCTGCAAAATGCACAAAACAGGGAGCAGCAATCGGTTGTGTAACAGAAGGGGTCTGTATGGCTAATGATAAAGATGAGGGGGTGGGTTTGGACGCTTTTAAAGGTTAGGGGGTCTAAGTGAAAAATGAGTAAAGATGAGGGGGTCTGTAAGGAATTTAACTTAAACTTTACCCACAAACTTTCCAAAAAGTAATCTACTTCTAAGGGCAAAATAGAAAATGTTTTTACATCAACTATGGAGTCTTATGTTTTTGGCCCATGCTGTCACACCCCAAAATGAGAAGTGACCGGTCGTGAACCACAAGTACAAGTAGAAGTAGAGAATCATTTGAATAAGAGGAAAGTGGGGAGGGAGGAGGGAATCGACTTGATCAAACCCCATCAACAAAATTAAAACCCTCAACGGTACAATTAGAGTAGCAGAAGCAGAGGAGAGAGAGAGAGAGAGAGAGAGAGAGAGAGAGAGGGTAGAAGAGAGGAGAGGAAAGAATGTCTCGGAGCCCTACGCCCTCCTCTTCCTCATCATCATCTCCCCCCCCCCCCCCCCCTCTCTCTCTCTCTCTCTCTCTCTCTCACATCAACCCTGCAAATCGAACTATAAATCCACAGTAGATCAAGCGGCGAAGAACAACAGGAAAGAAGAAGACGACGACTTCTATGATCTGAAAACCCTAGAACGAACTCAAACACGACGACAACTTCAACGATTGGGTTTCGGTGGCAACTTCGACGGCTAATTTGTTCTTGTTTCAGGTGATTTTGTGGGGTTTCAGTCGACGTGAACATAGAGGGCACCTCTCGGCTGGGTTGTGGGTTTTAATTTGATTGGGTTTGATCAAGTCGGTTCCCTCCCTCCCTCCCCACTAGAATGCAATATCCTTTGGAGGTTGACACGATAACTCCCCAAGACGCCACCAGAATCCTCACCTATCGAATCGATTTGCCTGAAGATGATGTTGGAATAAATCCGTCAGCTGACAAGCTCAGTGAATGGCAAAGCGTGTATATCAAATAAAGTTTAAAAGCATGGATTAAATTATATTACCATGGTATCATAATTTCGCATACACGATGTACTATAAATCAATAATAAATCTTAATGGTGATCACAAGATGATAACCAATAACAATGGGGAACCACAACCAAATAGTACCATGGTATTGGCAGCCCGTGGTACTCTCCCTAAGTTGATTCGGCGATAAGACAGTTGTTGAGCAAAAGGGTCACTGGCCTAACCGGGATCTCTTCCCTAATGGCCAGGGTCACCTACACAAAGGAATAATTTCCCTGGACTTCCAATAATAAAAGTTCCCAATAATATCCATAAAGTTCTCACGAAGAAGAAACATTTGTTCCATGCTAAATTAAAAGACCCCAAACATTAACAATTCACGTATCCAAGTAACAATTATAATAAATATTCCAAGAAAATAATTTAAGGGACACATGGAAGCTAACCTGTACAAAAATATAGGATAATGAAAGATTAGCTATTCGAATAATAAACAACTGAATAATGAAGGAATACCCTAAGCTATTCAAGTACCCAACTGCCTAATCCTAAAACAAAACTCTAGCCACCAAACATGTATTACATGACCCATTATTAATCTCCAATTTCACTTGGCTAGTTTCCCACGTACACCTTGTACTACACCATGGCACAGCACATGGGCTTAACACCAATTGTTTTCTCCCAAGGAATCAGAACTGATATTTCCACCAAAAACCTATATTCCAAGATACTAGTATTTAGAGAAACTGTAAATTAAGGCCATTAAGTTGCTCTCTCTCTCTCTCTCTCTCTCTCTCTCTCTCTCTCTCTAATTGAGAACTTCCTAGGGTTTTATCCCCATCCTTTCTCGGCCTTCCACAGCCGCTGCCCTCCTCCCCCAGCCACCGTCATCTCCCTCTTTCACTCCCCTTCTTCTCCTCTCTCAACTCGCCTTTGCTGATTGATCACCTGGGGAGGTGGGGCGACTGCCTCTCGGCCCTACCTGAAAGCGGTGGCAGAGAACAATGTTTGTGAGGAGTGCATAGAAAATAACCCTACGTCCATCAATGCAGTAGATGAAATCATAAGTTTTGGTGGGAAAAATAAACCCGTAAATAGGAAATAATAGGAATACCGGTAAACAATTAAATGTCGTTGCAGAGGGAGGCCACCGGTAAATAGGAAACAACTAGCAATTGAGAAAATTATTCGAAAGATCTGGAAGTCTACCAAAAATTGCAAAGCTAGTCGAGGCAATGCGAAGAGCATACCGGTATATCTATCAGCATGCAATAAATTTTTTTTATTGAAATCATGCATGAGTACAAACTTTCAAAAAATGTATAGGTAAGTTTTCTAATTACACTATTTTTTTCTTTTATTCAAATTGCACACGAGTAGGTTTCGGTGGATCATATGAATGTGGAGCTTCGGAATATTCACACTATGAACATAGGCGAGGTTGTCACGCAAGGAAGTGTAAGTTCATCGTATGTTACCAACTTGACAATTTGTTTTTAATTTTAGACTTCCCAAATGATTGGACCGCACGTTGGTACGTGGAGCTAGGCTCTAGCTGATTTCGATAGCAAGGAGTTTGATGGCACAAGAAAGTTTAGGCTCTTTTGGATGCATGTTTATGAACTCTGATGGCTGTAGTTTTTTTTTTTTGTGTGTGTGTGGTTCTTTTGGACTTTATATGCTTAATTTGATGGCTGTAGTTTTTTGGTTAATGGTAGGGCACTTGATCTTGCTAGGAAGAAATGAAGGGCCTATGTGTTTATTTTGTCAAGTGGAAAGTGCATCCTTTTGTTGATGTGAAGGAATGATATGTCAAGCTTGTATATATAAGTGGAACGTGCATCCTTTTCAGTAATTCGACTCCAAAAAGCTCCAAAATTTTTACTGGAACAAGGCCTTAAAATTATACAGAATAGAGAGTCACTAACATAGTTCAATTCCTAGTATTAACATTTCACTACTCAACTCTATATATAAGACAATACTTCACCAATTCGCAAAGAAAAAATATTGCAGTAATTCGACAGTTGTCCAATACTTTCATATCTCCTGGAAAAATGTCCACGTCGTCGAATACACCTTTCTTCAAGCATCTCCAAATTCTACAGGTTCTTTGGTGCTAAAACTGTTAAAAAGTAAGTTGTTCTTGAAAAATTCCAACAACATCTCCCCTATTTTTTTTTGCCTAGCTCGACGTCATAGTGTCTCAGTCAACAGTCATAATAGAGCAAACAGCTGTTGAATATTTAAAAAACTAACAATGACAACATTCGATGCTAAAACTTCATATTATAAGCAAATTTTAACTTCATATTGCATACTAGAAGTTCCAAATTGGATATTACAACTTAATATTCCGAAATGACGAATTGTATATTAGAACTTCATCATATTACAATTTGACATCCCAATCGTTGAATATCACAACGGTACACTACAACTTGCTTCTATCTGTTAAACCAATCATTGAATCTGATGAAGATGCAGTGCCCCAAGTCTTCTTTGTTACAACTTGCTTCTATCCAACCGCGTGCCTCACAAACCATTCCGGAATAAGAATGTGCCCATTGCCCAGCTGCTCGATGGCTCCAACCGTGTGCCTCACAAACTAGCCCTTTCATCCCAGCTCTATATAGTAGATTCAAACTTTTCTTTCAACTCCATACTGAAAGACACTGGGATAAATTCTTTTGCAGATGGGATAATTTCTTCCAGTTCTGTCCTATAGTCTATCGTGTAGACCTTCACAAGCACCTCGCACAAGTCAAGACATGGTGAAGTAAGTAAGAAGACCACCGCATAGTTTCAACTCAATAACACTAACTTTTAAATCCAAAATAAAGAGTCATAAACAACCTGGGAATCCAAGATGCCTTCAAGTTCCGATATTTTCTCCTCATAATTTGTGATGGATGAGACACCTGTTCCGGCAAAGGCAAATCAGAAGCACAAATAAAAATCTAAAACCAAGATATGAAAATCAAAAATTAGAAATTGAACAGTTTACTTTGCATTCCTAACATGAACTTCACTGCTTATGAACCAATTGATCCAGTAAATTGAAAGAAAAAGCCCAAGTACTTAGGAACTCCATGAATTTCACTGCTTATGTTTCACATATGAACCCCAACTCCAAGATTTGTAAATCAAAAAAGTAAAAAAGCATGCAATATTTCATCAAAAAAGCAATCACAACTTCTTTATTTGTTGGACTTGTGGTTGAGCACAGGCATCAACCACTACAATTAAGACCTCCATCGTAGAAGGTAACCACAATTAGTTCTTTCCTCTTCCTATCATACTGTCTATTCAACCCAATTGTTTTTGTAAACATGGGTTTTTTTAAACCCATCAACCTAATCAGGGATGGAGCCAGGGGGGGGCCAGTAGGGGCGGTCGCCCCTGCGAGAAAAAAAAAAACCTCTAGTATTACATAGGAAAAAAAAAATTCCTATGAAGTATATAGGTTCGCCCCTGCAAAGAATTTTGGGGAAAAAAATCAAATAGTGGTGACCTTAAACATTAGTTTCTATACATTATGGGTTAAGATATAGCAATTAATAAAATTGAAGGTTTAATATCGTGAATACCAGTCCAAATTTTCCTCCCACAAAACTTCCCAATTGTTAAAGGCTTCAGCCTTTAGGCTACTGGCGGCTCTTCAAAAAAAGAAAAGAAAAGGCTACTACCTACGATACCCCTTTTGGATGTTCGACTACGAATATATTATATTTAGGTACCTATTTCAATCTTCAATCCCTTGTATTGCTATTGACTGTTCCTCCTGCTAATCATTCATATGTTTTCGATTCGTTATCTAGGGTTTTCTTTCATATTGCCGACAAAAAAAAAAAAAAAAAATCATCATATTACTTGTTACGGAAAGAATAGATTACCAATAAGAACGAAAGAAGACTATGGAAATCAAAGACAAGATGTGTATTGGTCACATCTTGGATGACGAGAAAGAATATACAAAACAATTGTTTTGTAGAACAATACCTATCTTGTTACAAAATTACACATATGCATCTGATTGACAAAATAACATATGCATCTGTTACCAGTTCTTTCATTAGGATTAAATTACTGCTTTTATGGGCCTATTAGAATAACAATGATTAATTTAATGATTAGTTAGTGTTTCAGAAAGGATGTCAAATAGTATACTCTATTTTGTTTGTCGTAAGTTGGGAAAAAAAAAAACAAAGTATTTACAAGCTAACATATTGTTTTGCCAGGTAATCATGGGCAAAAAAACAATTGACTCCTTCTTTAAGAAAAGAGGTTCTCAAAATGTTGAAGATTGTGCAAACTCAGAACCTTCAAGTCATATCGGTGGAACTTCAACAGTTGAACCCGAACATCGCCCTCTCAAAAGTCCTAGAGTGGAAGTGCAAGAATTTGATAAATCTACTTTGGTAAGGGATCCAGGGCTATGAGAACCAATATTGAATCTTCCAACATCTCTGCGTGATGAGGTTATTCGGGCTTATCTTGAAGTTGGGCCATATCAACCTGAACTTCCGAGAGACCAATTTCTTAAAGACAATCGTGGTCGTCGCTTTCTAACCTCTTGGTATAAATTGTTCCCTGATTGGTTGGAATATTCCCCAACAAAACACCGCGCCTTCTGCCTGCCATGCTATCTTTTTGCTCCGGAAAAGAATCGTTTTGGATCTAATGCTTTTACCATTGATGGATTTTCAGCCTGGAAGAAAGTGAATGATGGCAAGAAATGTGCTTTTCTAGCTCATGTGGGAACAAATCTTAATTCCATTCATAGATGTGCTGTTAGCAAATGTGCTAATTTGTTGAACCAAGGCCTACATTTGGACAAATTTGTTCAGCAACAAACTACAGTTCAAATTGGAAGAAATCGTTTGCGTTTGAAGGCCACAATAGATTCTGTTAAATATCTCACATTGCACAATTGTGCTTTGAGAGGCCGTGATGAAAGGTCTACTTCTTCCAATAGAGGAAATTGTATTGATTTGATAGAGTTCTTAGGTTCTTATAATCCAGATGTGCATGAAGTTGTACTACACAATGCTCCTCAAAATGCTTCCTATCATTCAGGTCAGACCCAAAGAGAGATTCTCAGTATTTTTCGTGATAAAATACAACAATTCATCTATGAGGAGATCAATGGAGGGAAATATTGTATTCTTGTAGATGAATCTCAAGATGAGTCCAACAGAGAGCAAATGGCTATTGTTCTGAGGTTTGTTGATAAGGATGGGCTTGTACGAGAGCGTTTCTTTGACATAGTTCATGTATTGAACACTACTTCAGCCAATTTGAAAAGGGAAATATGTACTGTTCTTGCTCGTCATAACCTTAGTGTGCAAACTATTCGTGGTCAAGGATACGATGGTGCTAGCAACATGCGTGGAAGATGGAATGGATTGCAAGCTTTATTTTTGAAAGAGTGTCCATTTGCTTATTACATTCATTGCTTTGCTCATCGGCTCCAGTTAGCATTGGTTGCAGCAGCTAAAGAGGTTATACCTGTGGGTCAGTTCTTTTCTTATTTGACTCTTGCAGTAAATATAATTGGTTCCTCTCCGAAAAGGAATGATACATTTAGAGGTATTCAAGCTGCAGAACTTGCTGAAAAGCTAGCTATTGACAATGATGATGATAACGGTGAGGAGGAGGAGGAGGAGGAGAAGGAGGAAGTTGTGACTGGTAAAGGAAAAAATCAAATTCGCAATTTGAAACGAGCTGGAGACACAAGATGGGGATCTCATTTGGCTTCTATTTCTAGTTTGATGGATTTGTTCAGTGCAACTTGTTTAGTGTTGAAAGACATCATCAATGATCCAGATACTACTGGTAAACAACGTTCTGAATCTGATGGAGTTTATGATGTCATTACCTCTTTTGAATTTGTATTCATCTTACATCTAATGAGGGAGACCATGGAGTTCACTGATGATCTTTGCCAAGCTCTGCAACGTCAATCCCAAGACATATTGAATGCAATGCATTTGGTGACCACAACGAAAAAGCAAATTCAAAAATTTAGAGAAGATGGATGGGTTCCTCTCTTAGAGAAAGTTATCCTATTTTGTGAGAAACATGAGATAAATGTTCCTGATATGACTGCTCCTTATACAGCTGGTCGAGGTCGTGTCCGAAAAGATAATATCAACATTGAGCATCATTTTCGGGTTGAAGTTTTTACATGTACAATCGATTCACAATTGCATGAGTTGAACAACAGGTTTAAAGAAGATACAATGGAGTTGCTCGTTCTTAGTACATCTTTAGATCCTCGGGATGGCTATAGATCATTCAACATTGAAGATGCTTGCAAGCTTGCAGAGAAGCATTATCCTAAGGATTTCACAGAGCAAGAAAAACTACATCTGAAATTTCAGTTGCAAAATTATAAGCTTGACGTTTCTAATCATCCAGAATTTCAGAATTTGTCAACGATTTCTAAGTTGAGTGAAGTGTTGGTGAAAACAAGGAAGTCCACGATATATCCTCTTGTCTACAGGTTGATTTGCCTTATATTAACTTTACCAGTTTCGACAGCTACAACAGAACGCGCATTTTCAGCTATGAAATGTGTGAAAACTAGACTTCGCAACAGGATGGAGGATGAACTTTTAGCAAGTTTCTTGATCACCTACATAGAGAAGGATATTGCAAGGGGGTTTGATGCTGATTCTATTATCGATGCTTTTAGTGACATGAAGGAGCGTCGAGTGCAATTGAAGATGCCTTGTTTTACTAGATAGGCCGAGGTGAGTCGTTACTGCTTTTGCAATCTATTAATTTATAAAAGCTTATTATTTATGCATGAAGTATTGGTATTTTGTACTCTTTTGAGTTTTAATGTACTTTCGTTAATATTTAGTGCGCTTTTTTTTTTGGGTCTCGAATACATATTCGCCCCTGCATAGTGAGATTCCTGGCTCCGTCCCTGAACCTAATTTAGGGTTCCTGAAATTGGAACCCTAGTTTTTGTGAAAAAGACCCTCCAAATTCGTAGAATTGGAACAATTTTAGGTAGAGAGAGAGAGAGAGAGAGAGAGAGAGAGAGATACCAAAGAACCCAAACTTGATGAAATCGGAGACAGTAGTAGTGTTCAACAGCGGCGGCGTATGGCATTGGTGCGGTGGTGGTGGTGGTGGTCGCTAGAGAAGGAGAAGATTACGGTGGTGCGGTGGTTGCCGGTGGAGGTGGGGATCAGGGTGGTTTGAATCCCCCCTCTCTCTCTCTCTCTCTCTCTCGATGTGTGTGTGTTACAACTGGAGAAACGGGTTATGAGAAGCAAGGTTGCTAATCCCGTACCGTACCAGCCGTTACGTACTTTTTTTAGAGAGAAACCAGTACGAAGGAGGTTTGATTCCGTCCCGTTTAACTTTCCGAGGGATTCCGGACGTTCCGGCCGATACCGGCGGATTTCTCTAAGTTTCGGCCTTTCCGGCGAGTACTGGCAAACGGTACCGGTCAGCGTAAAAATGTAAAAAAAATGTAAGAAAAAGATAGAGAAGGAGAATATCTGAGGTAGAGAAGACTGATCGGAGAGAAAATTGATGTCGGCAGAAACTCTGGTTTCTCCGGCGACACTACCAACTGAGAAAGGAGTCGCCAGAGAGAAGATCCAACGGCAACCCTGTCGTCATTTCTTGCTCTTCTTCACTTTATCTTCCTTTTCGGTAATGTAGAGAGAGCTACACTAAACACTTTTGCAGCGAGAGGGAGAGAAATAACTCTGTTGGGAGAATCAAGACACAACTTTGATCCTTCAGCGAGTCTTTCACAGCTGGAAGCCAGAAAGACTTCTTCTTCTTTTTTGGGTAAATACATGG
Organism: Vaccinium darrowii; assembly: GCA_020921065.1. Lineage (NCBI taxonomy): Eukaryota > Viridiplantae > Streptophyta > Magnoliopsida > Ericales > Ericaceae > Vaccinium > Vaccinium darrowii. The sequence goes on from CM037154.1 coordinate 25,523,827, forward strand.
CAGAAAGATTTGCAAATAAGCATCTTTCACAAGCTGGAAGCCAGAAAGACTTCTTCTTCTTTTTTGAAAGACTACCTTTTTCTTTTTCCCCCCCGCTAAACACATGGCAGAAAGATTTGCAAATAAGCATAATATTTTCTGTGAATGTTTTGTTTAATGAAAACTCTTTTTTTGTTCAAGGTTTACAAATCATAAAATAATGGTTGTCTAATTTTATTTCATTTGATGATATAATTAATCCAAAAAAAAAGGGTGATAGTGGGAAAATTTTCGATTATATATATAGAGAGAGAGTACCGCTAAATCCGAAACAGTGCCGGTACCCGTCTGGCACCGGTACTGTACCGTATTAGTAAAAAAATCGGTACCCTATCCGATACAAGATTCAGAACATTGATGAGAAGAAAATGGGTTTCATTTTTTAGGTAAATTTGAATTTCAAGTGGAATTGAGCGTAGAGATGGGGCCCATTTTTTTTCCGACTTGGACTACAATCCAAGTGGGAGGCGGCACAGCTGTTGCACGGGGAAAAATGGCACCGTTTTGTAGGAAACTTAAGATTTTTGCCAAATGCGGTCTTGTGGGACCCATTTTCGGTTCCCACACAAACGATCCAAACTGTTAAATAATTTTAAAATAATTATTAAAAGGGTCATGAAAAAAATCAGGCTCATTGGATATTTTTACGTAATTGATCTATTTTTTTTTTTCCAAATTAAGGACCCTGTAGTTTGAAAGAATTTTCAAGAAAAGTTATATAATTGTACGCTCTGTAATTCATTGATCTGAACCATAGATGTTGTAGGGTTCGCTGAGAAGGGCATCCATTAAAAAAATTATCCTATTCGGACATCAATAGTTATGAAATAATTTTTGATACGTTTCGATATCCGATCAAGATAATTTTTTTACTGTATGCTCTTGCAAACGAGCCCTGCAACACCTATTATTTAAATCAATGGATTACCGAGCGCACACTTGTATAACTTTTCTTGAATATTCTTTCAAATTACAGAATCCTGAATTCTGAATAAAAATCAAACAAATTAGATCAATTACGTAAAAATATAAAATGAGCCTAATTTTTTTATAACCACTTGAATAATTATTTTAAAATTATTTAACGATTTGGATCGTTTGCTTGGGACCCGAAAATAGGTCCCACAAGATCACGTTGGGCAAAACGGTGTCGTTTTCCCTACAAAACGGTGCTGTTTTCCCGTGCAGCAGCTGCTGTGCACTTCCTGCACAGCAGCCTCCCTCCACCGTCCAGGTGTGTATCGTACATGGTCCTTGCAAAAGAGGCGTACCCATGGACTTTTTGTTTTTTCAATTCCTGATTTGTTGTTTAATTTCAAACCACAAGCAACTCTTTATCCATTCAACTACACATGTGCATTCGATAATCTTCGTGCGTAATGCTAACAGAGTGCACTTATGCGCTCTGTCTCTCTCGTATGAAACTTGGAACATCAAAACCTTGACGCATTTTGAGAAGCAGGTGCAATGGAAGCTCTAAGAGCCTCCTCGCTTTCTTCATATCAATTCATAACGATCCCACATAGACTTCCCAGACCACAATTTGAAAAACCCATGTTGAATTTTCCAGTTAACCATCGACCCAATTCACATTTCTTACCAATCCACAATAGCAAGGTAGAATCCAAGCTTTTTACTGCTACATCACCAGCCGTTTCCACAGAATTCGTTGACCCACCTGAACAGGAACTTGAAATCCAAGACAGCGCAGAGGAGAAGTTCGACTGGTTTGCTCAGTGGTATCCGATTATGCCGGTCTGTGATCTGGACAAGAGGGTCCCGCATGCAAAGAAAGTTATGGGTCTTGATGTGGTGGTGTGGTGGGACAGGAATGAGAATGCATGGAAGGTGTTTGATGATATGTGCCCTCATAGGTTGGCTCCATTGTCCGAAGGAAGGATTGATCAGTGGGGGAGGTTGCAATGTGTGTACCATGGTTGGTGTTTTAATGGGTCTGGTGATTGTAAATTCATTCCGCAGGCACCCCCAGAAGGTCCTCCGGTAATAATACGACGAATAAACACTATGCTGTTTTCAATTCCTCAGCCCATTGTTGTCACTTGTTATTAGATTATATATATGTTACCTGGAACGCTGAATCGACGGGGAGGGGTCTATAGATAACCCAATTAGAACTTTCTCTTCCAGACTATGAAGTGGGAGAAACGGTGCGGATGAGAATATCTACAAAAGACGTAAGTGAATTTTCATCATCACACTTGACTCTCACTTTGACAGGTTAAGCTTTTAGACTAGTGGTTTTCAACACTTTGGTGCCAGAAAATGGGATGGCTACGGACTTTTTGTGTGTGTGTGTGTGTGTTGGGGGGGGGGGGGGGGGGGGGGGGGGGGGGGGTGGGATGTTGTAATTGATTTTCTCTTGTACACAACACCAAAAGAGAGGCAAGGGGATTGCCTTGAAGGCTTGAACCGCAAACAAAACAGAGCAACAACACCACAACCTTCATTATTGCGGAAATCAAAATCAGAAGCATCTACATACACTGGCCTTAGGCAAACAATACCAATTACAAACTACTGGAAAAAGGTTTACATCCTGCACTACACTACTCTTTGCCATTCAGAAGTATCCTTTTACCCTTCCAACCACAAAGGCAAGCCCTGATGTCCTCAATATTTTCCTCAACACCAAAGTCCTCTCCCTTCTCTTTTGCTAAAAAAAATCCTATCATCCTTTCCACCCCAGGTATGGTATCAGCTAAAAAATACCTGCAGGATTACATGAAGATTAAAAATCTTCCTGATCAAAACCTGCAGGCCTCCTCACCACCCTACAAAGGTCCAACAAATTCTGCCAAATCCATCCATTAAAAGAACATCCATAAAGCAGATGGTGATTACTCTCACTGCACCCTCAGAAAGTACACAAGAAGTAGAATTAGTCCAATCTTCTTTGACAGGCCATCCATTGAATAGCTGCCCACCTAGGAATGTAGTGTTTATACCATATCACCCCATACCAGTTAGGTCTAGAAGACCTCAGAGCCTCCCAAGCTGACCTAGAAGAATACACGCCATCAGCAGTTAAGGTCCACTTGACATCATCTTCATTCTGAACGCATTCCATAAAAAGGTTTAATCACCATTTCCAATCACATATTTAGTCCATCCCCGAGTTGGAAAATTTTCCTTAAGGTCCAAGAGGAATCTGCAGGAAGGGCCTTGGCCCCAATAAGGTAAGATAAATAATTAAGCTTTCAAGATTGTAATCTTATCGCTATCCTAAGATTTGCTCTCATCTTATCTTTTAAGAATTTTTTCGGTAGCTACATTGAATCAGGTTCCAAGTCAGTGTTTGTGTCTTACTCATCGTGGATCTGTAAGGAAAAGAACAGAAAAAGGTAAGGCAAACAGAACTTGCTTTTTGAGTGATATATGTTTTCTGCTTCTAATCCAAGATCCAAATAGAGCCAAATTATGAGGTAATCGTTGGGTCTAAATATGTTAAGGCCCTTCTTTTTTTCCTCTTAATTTTTTCGACATGTTACCTTTAAGTTCATTATTTTTTGCTTAACCTTTCTGGAATTAATATTACAAGAGTTCCATTGGGTTGGTTTTTTTCTTTTCGGCAAGTTCCATTAAGTTGTTGACTATAGCATTTTGGAAGAAGCCTTGCAATGGTGTGATAGTCCAATTTACACATTGTTGAGATGTCCATAATTATGATAAACAAGGCATACGAGTAATTAGAATATGAGAAACAGTTATGCATCTCCTGTTTCTTTCAAGAGTTTCAGTTTGACATTCTTCAAGTTTAAACTGAATTCCTTCCCTAGTTTATCATCTCTCTGTGCTGGGTTTGGCTCATGTCTTGCATATTAATATTATAGTTACTTTCATATGCAGTCTGGTCTGATATTCCAAAGTAATGTGCAGGTCCACACATTAAAAAATGCTTGCGCAGCTGTTTATCCCAGTGTAGTGCAAAATGACATTGTTTGGTTTTGGCCAAACTCCGATCCTCAACACAAAGATATCCTCACAAAGCAAAAACCCCCATATATGCCAGAATTGGATGACCCATCATATACTAAATCGATGGGAAACAGAGAAATACCATATGGGTATGCTGAGATAAAGTCTACCTTTTTCCCTATACTTATCTTCTTCAAGCAGAACATATGTCCTACTGCTATTCATTTCTCCTGCTGTTAATTGAGTTACTGGTAAATCAGATGAAAAATGTACTTTTTAGGATATCTAGCCGAGACAATCTTTCTTTGTACTAGTTGTTTTGACTGTTTAGGATTGATGTTGCATTATGAGTACTTCTACTTCTTATATATACTGCTCATGTTCTCAGGTATGAGGTTTTGATTGAAAATCTTATGGACCCTGCTCACGTTCCCTATGCACATTATGGAATAATGCAAGTTCCAAGACCTAAAAACAGATAAGTTATCTAAATAGGATAAGTTAAGTTACAGTCTGAAATTTTCAATTTGTTCAATACCTGAGAAGTGAGAACCATGTTCATTTCACTGTGAAGGCCGATAGAGAAGGGGGCCGACCACTTGAAATAAGCATTAAGAAATCCGACCTCAATGGTTTTATTGCTAGGCAGGAGGCGGCCTACAGCAGATTTATTGCACCTTGTGTTTTTTCCGCTTTTACCTCTCTTGGTGCTGATCAAAGTAACGGATCTGGCACATCTGCGTCACAAGCTGCAACCAAAGAGGTAAACAAGGTAATCTGTTTATTATTTACTTGATAATTTTACTTAGTTATTTTTTTTCCCCTTCTATGAGGTTATCAAATTTTTTGCTTTCAGATCTTCATTTTTCTTTTCTTTTACTCTCATCTGTCTCAAATTGTTTGTCCATCTTGAAAAATTAATACTCGTACTTACAAAGGCAACACCATCATTGCATGTTACAAACTGGAACTTTCCAAAAGTGCCTTCAATACATGTTGGATTTATCAGTTTGATTCAAGAGAGGGAAGGGCAACAGGGGAATATACCATAAAATTTTGTTCCTTGACCATTTTAAATGGACAAAGAACTTGGGACATCAGAAAGTGCAAAAATGGACAAACAAAGTGGACAGAGGGAGTATTTCTTTCTTTTATGCATCTTGCCTGTGGTTTGGTACACGACCTAATATTCTTACCTATATCCAGGAGCCATCACCTGTGTCACAACGGAGATTTGTTCTAATTTTCATCTGTGTTCCAGTTAGTCCGGGTAATAGCAGATTGATATGGGTCTTTCCGAGAAATTTTGGAGTTTGGATTGATCGAATTGTTCCACGATGGATGTTTCATGTTGGTCAAAACTTACTATTAGATTCAGACCTTTATCTTCTACACCTGGAGGTAGGTTCTGTCTCTCTGTATACTCAAAATTTTGTTTTCCACCGGCATAACTTGTTATTTCAGTTTTTTTCTCTTATTTAAGCCAGCACGATAACAGATATGAAATTTGTAAGTCTTCTTTGATCATGTTGACTTAATTGAGGGTTACGTAGGTTATCACAGTTACTGCTGATAACTAAAGAATTGGTTGGCTTTAGTTTTTTTGCTGGGATTACAGCTTCATCTCAATGAAGGTTACAAACTAGTTACATTCACTTGCTTAAATACTTTTATGTCCTTCGACTCTCTACAGGCATTTATATTTCAAAAATAGGGAAAGTATTGTCAATCACATCAGTTCCTTTTGACTAAATCTGACCTTTTTGATACTTTTGATTCCTCGTCACCGAATGTAATAAAAAAAAGTCAGCAACCAAAATACTTAAAAAGTTCTTAATCATGTCAGTTTGCAGCTCAACTCAGAGAAACAATTTATTGCCTTAAGCAGCGGCTTCTTACTCCTGTATTTTCATTTCAGGAACGAAAGATAGTGGACATTGGTCCTTCAAATTGGCAAAACGCTTGTTTTGTTCCGACAAAGTCCGATGCCCTGGTTGTTGGTTTTAGAAGGTGGTTAAAAAAATATGCAGGTGGCCAAGTTGATTGGGGAGCCAAGTTCAGTGGAGCCCTTCCCCCTTCTCCGCCAAGAGAACAGCTACTGGACAGGTAACCTACTACAGCTCGAAGCTGCTACTGGCAAAAGAAATGGTTTTTGTTCATATGTTTTCATTTTCCAGAAAACTCAGAAAACTTGTTTTGCAAACAATTTCGGAAATTTGTTTAGAGATTTTTTCTTTCTGAAAACAATCTACTTTGGAGAAAAATGTTTTCACCTATAAATGGAAATGACTCGTGGTTTTTTTTTAATCTTCCCATTGTTTTCTGCCCGAAACCATCGAAAACGAAATCAAAGAAAATGTAATTCAAAGAAGAAGAAAAAAAACACAAAAGAACGTGGCACATCAAAAGTAAAATTGTGATGCCACTCAAATGAATCCATGGGAGCATTTGATTCATGACCAGCCTCTTTTTAATTGCTTAGAAGAAGGATGAGAAACTTGAATCAGCTGAGGCTAGTCCAACCCCAAATTGGTATAAACTCCAAAAGTCCCCCCCACGCGAAAGCTTTCTTGGCAATCAAACATGGATAATGGGAATAAAATACACAATTACGGAATGGACGCTTGTTTTCATACTGTGTGAGGTCTAACAAATTCCAGTGGGTCAAAAAATGCAACGGCTATCACATTTCCTCCATATGTTGATCATTTTATCTTAATTTGTCCAGGTATTGGTCCCATGTCGTGAATTGCAGCAGCTGCAGTGTTGCTTATAAAGGTCTCAATGCGCTTGAAGTTGTGTTACAAGTCATTGCGTTCGCTTCTATTGGGATCGTTGCTGCAGTTAAGCAGGAAATATTGTCATCAGCTGCACGAAATACTGTAGTTGCCGTTGCAGTGCTGTGCTTTGTGGGATCAAGGTGGTTGTCTCACTTTGTCTACAAAAATTTCCATTACCATGACTATAATCATGCTCATCGCTGAGACTCTGTTTCTCATAAATTAGTTTGAAACTGCGCTATTTGTATAAAAAAAACATGTTAAGGAAGTACTACAGATTAGTGAGCTCTTGTTATGTTGAGTAACCAAAGGTGTTCTGCTTTTTCTAAAATCTAGCAAATTAGGATGTGAAGTCTTTGATATTCAAGTTTGTTCATGTCAGGGCTCTCTAAGATGAACCCCTGGGTTTAGGGCTCCCCACTCCAATCCACTTCAGTGAGAAGCGAATAATTTTATTCACTCTCGCATGGGTGTACTAATTTCGATTCTCACTTGGATGATCAAAAGGGAGGCAAGAAAATAAGACTAGAGCATTGGTTAGTTTAGACATTTAGTTTCGTTGGTAAGTTACTAAAACATTTTTAAATGAACATTGTTCCTAGTAGTAGTAGTAGTAGTTAAAGGAGTAATTGAAGTATAAGAAGGGAATTGATTTTGGCACTCCCTTTTTTTTTGTCTAACGGCACTCCCCTGCAAGACAAAAAAACTTACCAAAAATTGCCTTGTAGGGGAGTGCCATTAGAAAAAAGGGGAGTGCCAAAATCACTCCCCAATAAAAAACTGTGATGAACTTGTACGTTAATTGGTGTTAAATATATTAACGTACAAGTTCATCACAGTTTTTTAGACTAAGTAAAAGTTAAACTATGTTATTTTACTAGTTGAGTCCTATTTTCAAACGTAATTATCAAGATGCAGTAGTAGTTAAACGAGTAATTGAATTACTATTTCTTTTCTTTTTTTTGGTAAATAAGCTTGAAATAAAAAGAAGGCAACAGAATATACAGCCTACAAGGAGCATATCCCAGGGAGGAGAAAAGAAAAGAAAAGAAAGGTGCGAGAAGGATGGCCATAAAGGCAAATAACATCAAAGCAAACCTAACTACTGGGAGTTTTACTCCTATCTAACAGAGAGGAAGGAAACACCACACAAGGTGTAAATAAAGAACAAGGTACAGCCCACACTTGGGGAAAACAAAATACAGCCCACACTTGGGACAGGCTTGATCTTCTCTTTAAATAGCTTGGGACTTAACCTGGTACTTTGAACCTTGATGTGAATGAAACCTTTGCTGAAAGTGCAGCTTGTGAGATGGGACTTGAATCCAATATGAACCCCTGAGAGGTGTCTAAACGTTTGACTAGACATATACAATAGCAGCTTGCTTCAAATAAGGTGGCAAAGCTCTGGAAGCGAGCATAACATGATCAAACCACCAAGAGGACAACCCCCTCCCAAGAGTATAAAATAATGCCATGAGACAACCCCCAAGACTAGGTCCGAACCTGTGATGTAAGCTCCAAATGATGGAAATACTATCAACTAGTACATGGGAAAGTACACTGCTCAATTAACTGGAGAACAGGAATCAACAGTGCAGGTCACGGTAATTCCTGCACGCTTCAACCCTTTTTTTGCTCGGCCATGCATGCTTCAACTTGAACCATACTTGGACCTGCAAAAACCAAGTATAATTAGAATTTTGGTTCCACGAATTTAATGCGAACATATCAAGCCAAAAAATTGATGCAAATCATCTTCAGGTACAGGTAGGTACAAGCATAAACAATGGTTACTTCAACAAGTAATATTAATCTTTTGAGGCTAATCATTTAATAACACTAATTTATTTTTATTTTTCCAGCATAAGTCGTTTATACTAATTATCGTACCATAAAACTTTTAATTTTCATGGTAAGATAACAATTTACGGAACCTTAAAAATATACGATATTGTTAAATTTTTATAAAGTACAGTAGTAATAAATAAGTTTAATTAGCTAATAATTAAAAAACAACGTAGTTTCATTAATTATGAAAACTAATATGATCTTGCACATCCACTTGAAAATAGAAAAAGCTGTCAACCAATCATCACATGAAATGGATATCTCTATTGCGCTCATAAAATGGAGATAATTGTCCGGTAAACGTCATCATCCTCTACGTATGCCTCTGTCTTTTTTCTCTACTTATTAGAGGGAGAATTATAAATAGATACAAGGGAATCAGTTCCAGACACAAAAAAAAAAACACTCCATCCTAGTCATTGATTTCAATGGCTAGATTAAAACATAAAAGTGTACCCTTTCTCTCCCTCCTCCCCATATCACCTAATCTCTCTCTCTCTCTCCCTCTCTCTCTCTCTCTCTCTCTCCCTCCCCCGCACATCACACCCAATTTTAATCAGATTTCACCCTAATACCATTGTCATTTCCCAATTTCATTCTCAATTACACGAAAGCCATTAATGTCGCATGTGGCTACAAAACAGAGAGCCATTAAGCCATTAACAACCAACCATCTAAGGAACATTGAGGAAGAGATGTCGGTTGCATATATTGTGTGGGGGGCGCTTCACCAGAATGACCTCTTTGGTCGTCTGGTACTGTACGGAGGGGGAGTCGTTGGGATGAACCTCACTGGAGGCCTGGGGACTCGCCGGAGAAGAAGGCTGAAGCTCCTGGGGTACGCCGGAGGGGGACCTGCGCAAGGAAACAACCACGTTAGTGCCTAACCCGGACGGTGGTGGTCCGGGAAGGCACTCCGATGGCTAAGTCAGCGACAGAGGGAGAAGTTTAGTGGAGAGTTCTAGGGAAAGAAGGTGCAGTTGAGTGTTCAATGTAGAGAGAGCGAGAAAGAGATCCAGCCCCCAATGAAGATGGTGAGGGCCATATTTATACGTGAGGGCCATATTTATAGGCGAGGGGGCGCGTGTCCCCCACGCCCTCGGGGGCTCCACGCGCTCCGTCCTTACCAACGCATTAAATGCATGGATTGATGTATGTCCCTCAAGCTGCGCCTCGGCCGCTGCCTTCCCAGAGTTGTCACCTGTCACTGATATTCCCATCAGTCAAGTCCCCTTGCAGGCGTAACCTATGGGGTTGGTGGCTTGCCATAAATGCAATGTGAGCGGGGAGGTTGAGGCCATTATGAGCCGCTCAGGCTGTCAGAGGTGCCTCGATCTAGCCCCCGACATCTGACGCGACCCCCCGGGACACTGAGGTCAATTGACTCGGACCGGGAGGCGCTTGGGAACATATTCCCGAGGGCTGCCACAGAACTTCCCGGCGCAGGCTCTCGCGGGGGGGCACGCCTGAGGCCCCCAGGCTCTTTAAGACCTGCAGCGACACTTCCACGAGCGGAAACCGAGGGGAGGTATTCCCGCCGAGGACACGGGCCCAGCCGAGTCGCTGGTCGTCGGGCCCCCGGCCTTACCGAACGCATTCCTGCCCGAGATAGCGTTCGGCCAGAACAAGGGGTCTCGGCCTTCTTGAGCTGCTTGGGTGAGAGTAGTCCTTTGGACCCCGCTCCCTACCCGGGGGGAGCCGAGGCTAGTGGACCCCAGGTCCCTGGCCGCTACAATAGCCCCTCAACTTCATCAATGTGCTCGGCAATTGGGGGAGTTGACCAATCCGAGCGGCCATGAGGAGGCCACATAGCTAGCCGAAGTATTCACTTAGCGTCCCGAACGGTCGTCCGAGGAGTAGATCCGAATGTTGGACTTGGAACGTCACATCGTTCTGAATTTGAAAGGACGTGATGTGACGTTGCTCCGGCGATGGCTGTTGGGCTTATCCAATGTCAGAGATTCCATGACGTGGCGTGACATCATCTACCACGTGTCGGCTCGGGATTGGTCTGAGGGCCGTCGCTTGGGATTCACGCCAAAAACTGTTTAAATGGTGGGGACAGGTGCCAAGCCCTGATTGGCTCAGCCGAGCCCCTACGCCGTTTCCCAAGCCGGTGCATCATTACTCCTATTGAATGCGACGGCTGACCCTCTCCCTCCCCCATTATAAATACAACTCGGGAGAGAAGGAGAAGGCACTGTTGCTCTGCCATTTTCGCTCCTCGCCAAAAAATCTCGCGCCACCGTGGAATCTCAACCGTTTCAAGGCCAGTTCTTGCATCCCAGCCACTTTCTCCACCAAAACTTTGAGGTAAATCACTTTCTCCTCTCATTTCCTTGCTTTTCAGTACCTTTTTCATGCATTTTGGACCATTTTTGGCCCATTTTTCGTGTTTTTTAGTCTGCCCCTGTTCCGGTTTGGTTTTTCGGCGTCATGTACGGCGGCGTAAGGTGGCCGTCTTTTGGGCTAGGTTGAGTATTCAACGTATTCTTCTGAGGATAGGTTGAATATTCAACTTGTTCTTCCGAGGCCTCGTGGTACTTTGACCGAGGACCATGACTGCTTCCCCGAGCGCACACACCATGACTCAGGTCCAGCTGAGAGTCATCCGAGTGGGTAGGTCCCCTCGGTTAGCCTAGCGTATTCCACATAGGAATCTGCATCCGTACTTATACCCCCATGCATATAGCTGATGGGTTTCTTCGTGAATTCTTTAGGTTCTCGGCTGGATGAGCAACGAGCCATTTGTCATTTCAGACAGCGACGAGGAACTTGACGAGGAGGCAGTTGCTTACATCAGGGAGCTCGGTAGCCGGTATCAGAATCGACCTCCAAGCGCGCTCAACATCCCCCCCCCCCCCCCCCCTTCAAACAATATACCCATAAGAGTTTGTCAAAATGGAGAGGGAAAGAACAGACCCTGATACCGGGGCCTCAACATCTCGAGCCCCCGAGCATCCGAGATCCCCTAAGGCATCTGAATCGCCCAAGGTTGAAATATTCGAGCCCGTTGTCGAGCTTGTTGAGATCGTCGACCTGGGGAACGGGGACAAGGAGGCAGGACCCTTTGGTTCCTCCGAGCATGTTCCGCCCAAGAGAGGGGAAGGAGAGGATCCACCCACGAGGGGTCAGCGCGCCGAGACACCAACACTTGCACTCGGGGAGGACTGGGAGGAGGTCCCACTCCCCAAGTTCGGAGACGGCAAGTGCCCCTACGTAAGGGAGTTCGACCCCGAGCACCCCCAGCGCTTGGTGGCATTCCGGGAGAAGTACGAGATCCCGACGGATGTGGAGATAGAGCTACACTTTGGTGACAGGATCCAATATGGGGATGACCACATCACGGTCCCCCTGATGGCCATCACCGAGGGAGAGCTTCGGTTTCCCTTCCCGAAGATCATCCGCCAGCTTCTTTACTACTACGACCTCGGGCCTCATCAAGTGGTGGTGAACGTGTACAGGGTTCTGTGCTCGGTGCTGAAGCTGGCAGAGAGGCACCAAATCTCGATCACGGTGTATGACGTCCTCGGGATTTACCTCGTGGGCCTCAGCTCAAGGTTCCAGAGATATTATTTCTTCTTCCGGAATGAGTACGACCACTTAATCGGGGATCTGTACGACTCCAAGGAACACCAATACAACTACGTGATGGTGAGGGGGAACTATACATGGGCCCCCGAGGAGCCGCACACCTGGCCCCTCAAACACCGCCGAGGGGAGCCTAGTAAGCCCTTTCCTTTTTATTTTGCATTTCTTGATTCATGCTTTGCTGAGGACTGACATATCTTCTCGTTTCCCCTTTGTAGACTGCAACGCTGTCAACAAGAGGCTACTCGAGCTCTCGGACGACGACGTGATCCGGGCTCTCTTCGCCGATGGCCAGCAGCAAGCCCATCTCCTCCTTAACTACAAGCCGAGCTACCGCGGTTACTTGCATAGAAACAAGTCACCGAGGGCCAGTAACCACCGGAGGAGGAGGAGAACAACTCTCCCAGACGAAGGGCTAGAGCAGCTCTGGGGTAGGGAGAGGCAGCCGAGAGGAGAGATGGCAGCCAACATGGGGAAGAGGCCAACACTCCAACAGTTGCGGGCTGCCGCCAGGCGTCAAGCGCGGGGCGACTTGGTTACCACTGTGGCCGGGCAAAGGAGGCGTAGGGAAGAGCCGCCGAGCAGTGGCGAGGACCAGGCCTCGAAAAGGCCTCATTAAGAAGAAAACCAGCCCTCCGATCTCCGCCGAGGACAGGAGACGTCCCGCCGTCCCCAATCGCTCAGACCACACTGGCCACCACCACTGTTGTTCCGCCCCGCTTAAGGCCCAGGCCGAAGGGTCGCGACGATGCAGTGAGGGTCGGCCGAGGAATCGAAAGTTGCTCCTTCCCCCGAGGCCTGGACTCCTGCCTTCATGGGTTGCCAAGGGGTAGTACTAACATAGGCAGACAGCATTCGGGGGGACCCCAATATTGCCAACATCCTGTTGAAGGGGATGGCCCTCCCCGTGGATATGTCCGCCCTCGATGCCTTCTCCCTCGATGACAATTTCCTCGAGCTCCATAACAGTCTGGTCAAGGTACTCCTGTGCTTTTGTTTTCTCGAAGTCCCTTCTTTTTCGAGGTCCTCGTACTTCGTGCTAATATTTTCGTCTCCTTTCCAGGCGAGCCAGGGTTCCATTGCCACCCATAAAAGGCAGTGGCATTGGCCAGGGCCACCAGGGCCACCGAGGCCAAGCTCAAGGAGGAGCGCAAGTCCTCGGCAGAGTTGAAGAAGGAGGTGGAGAGCCTCGGGAAATGGATGGAGGACCTCTCCCTTGAGAAACGCGATGTCGAGGACCTGGTCAAGGCCGCTGAGGACAGGGCTGCTGCTGCGGAGCGAGACGCCAGAACGGCGGAGGAGAGGGCCAAGGCTGCTGAGGAGAAGGCCAAGGAAGCCAACGAGAGGGCCAAGGCCGCCGAGGACAAGCTGCGAGATCTCCAAGTTAAGCAGCAGGATATGCTGACCGCCGTGGACGAGAGCAGGAGGCCGGGAATCAGTACTTGAAGGAGTCCGAAGTCATCGAGGTCAAGGCCTTTGAAAAAGGGTACCGCCTTGGTCACAAGGATTGCTTCCCGGGGGCTTACACACGGTGTGTTGACGCCTGCAATGCCCCTCCTGATGCCAAAGCCAGGACCATCCCCGAGATCCCGGAGCCCCAGGTCCCTCCGATGCCAATGGGTGACAAGGACGAGGAGGTTGACGGTGCCGAGGAGCAGGCTGAGGAGCTCCCCTTTGCTCAGGAGACTTAGTCTCTTTTTATTTACTTTGATTTTGTTTCTGCTAGGGCTGGCGCCGAATTATTAGGGCAGAATGCCAAACCCCGGATTTTGTAATCTTAACACAGGTTTCGGGGGCCGGCGCCAAACAATGCAACATCGCCGAGCCCCCATTTTTTATGTGAATGAATGGATGTTCTGCTTTCTTTTCTTTTACACAGCCTTGTATTATGATTTCAATTGATTTCAATTTTTCTAACTCCAAGCACAAATGGTTTGTACCGAGCGTAGGCACTGGGCCGAGCTCCATGTAGGCAGCCCCTCTTCGGGAGGAAGTAAAGTACGTTTGCTTTCTGCCAAAGATGAGTGTTAGAAAAACTTCTGCTGTAGGTTGGGGATTATGTCATAGTTGCCCGATTTAGGACCTAGGCCGAGGTGGCTCTTAGCCGAACACTAACTAGTGTCCATATCTCCCGAGCCCGTGTTCGCGCGGGCTAGGTGTTGGATGATAGTGGGGCCTGGTAGTTCCACCCAAGGGCCCTAGCACTATAGGTCATCCGAGACCAAATGATCTGACCCCTACTCCACCAAGCATAGTGGTCGACCGAACGGAATCGAGTTCTACTGAACGCGAATATCCCGTCCGGCGGAGGGCGTTCAACCGAACGTGGTGAATAGTATTCCACCGAACATAGAGGGTACTCAGAGTACAAAAATAAATAAATGCTAGGAATTTGAAAGAGATCTGTTCATTGAAATGGCGCCTTCTCGGTTTACAAAAATTGACCGTGGGAAGAGCAGAAAGAGAGAGTGAAAGGCTACCCATAAAACTTCCTAAGTGTTGAGGCGTTCCATGGGTTGCTCACAATCGTGCCGTCCATCTCGGCGAGTTTGTAAGCCCCATAACCGGATTTTGGCCGTAATTCTGAACGGGCCTTTCCAGTTGGGCATGAACTTCTTATTTTTCTTTTGGACCACTTCCCGAAGGACAAGGTCATCAACATTGAAGGGGTGCATCTTGACATTCTTGTTGTAGCCCCGAGCAACCTCTTGTTGGTAGGCTGCGTACCTGATGTTTGCTTCGTCGCGGAGGTCCTCGACGTGATTGAGCTCGGACGCGATGCGTTCTTCATTAGTAGCAGGGTGAAAGTCTTTGATGCGGTCCATTGGTGCAGTTGCGGCGAGGGGGAGGACCGCCTCCATTCCGTAGGTCATTGAGAAAGGCGTTCGGTCAGTTCCTCTCTGCGGAGTGGTGCGGTAGCCCTAGAGGACTTTGGGGAGTTCCTCGACCCATTTTCCCCTCTTATTAGTCAATCTTCGTTTAAGGCCAGCGGAGATAGACTTGTTGGAGGCCTCGGCCTGGACATTGCCCTGGGGGTACGCCACCATTGAGTTGTAGATGCGGATGTTCTTCTTTTTGCATAGCGTCTTGATGGCCTCGGCCACAAACTAGGTACCGTTATCTGAAATAATAGCATAGGGAACACCAAATTTGGAGATGATGTTTTTCCAGATGAAGTGCTCCACTTCAGTTGCATTGATGTGGATGAGGGCTTCTGCTTCAACCCATTTTGTGTAGTAGTCTGTGGCGGTGATAAGGTGCTTGAATCCGCCGGGGGCAGTGGGGAGGATACCCACAATGTCAAGTCCCCACTACACAAAGGGCCATGGACTAGTGACAGGGTTGAGAGAGAGAGAGTGGGTTGGTGGAGGAGGGGGGAGTGTTTTTGGCAAGCTTCGCATTTCTTCACATACTCCTCAACAGACTTCCTCATTTTGGGCCACCAATAGCCCTGGGTTACGGCGCACTCGGCCAAGGACCGTCCACCGGAGTGGCAGCCACTACTGCCCTCATGAAGCTCATGGAGGACCCGTGGGATCTCCTCCTCATGGAGTACTCGCAAGTCGGGGCCGATGTAGGTGTAAGAGGGGAAAAACTCATGAAGTTATTTCCTTGCTCTTATGAGATCAAATCCTCTTCTAATGAAGCGACCTCGATCCTGCAATACGAGCAAACTATCAAAACACCCCTGCCTCTAGGTGTAAGAACCCATATGAAAAATCACTTTTTGGAGAAGTTTCGATTTGGCCGATAAAAAATGCCGGTAATTGTTCCTTGGATTTTTCTAATCACAATGGTATAATTGGAAGTTATTTTTGAGTAAGGCAAAGTCATCTTTCGCCTATTTTATTCGGAGAAAAATCTGCCGTTTTTCAGTTTTGTACTAAAAGTGGGGGGATGAGATTTTGATGTGATTAGAATTTGAAAATTTTAGAAATGCCATTGTTTCCAAATGGGGGGTACTTCCTTATTTTCATAAATAAATTAAAGTAAAGAAAACTCAAAATTATAGTCTTTACTTAAGTTTGGTTTATGAAAATAAGTATTGTGGTCACATATTATATACACAAGTGACATTTGGGTGTGAGGTGCAATTAGGGGGTTATAATAAGTAGTGTGGGGCAAATTTGCAAAAAAACAAAATATCTCACTCTCCCTCTCTCCTCCACCGATCGGCACACCCTCCCTCTCTCCTCTCCTCCATTTTTGCACACTTCAAGCTCAAAACTATCCCTCCCCACTCAACCTCTTCAAGAACCAAGGCCATTTTCACGTTCTACGCACCGTGGGGAGCTTGGGTCACCTTGGATTCGCACCGGGAGCACAAGATTCGGGATTTGGGGTTTTCTAGACCTAGGGCTTCATCCATCTCCATTTTTCAAGCAAATCCTTGAGGTAGGGGAACAATGTCTACTCTCTCTAGTTATATGTTTATGATTTGTTGCATATACTTGATTTTTGGCCTCAATCTCTTTGAATTTCATGTTTTCCCCAATTTGTGTGGGTTTTTCCACTTTGATTCTTTGATCTATGAATTTGCTTGTTGATTGGTGAAATTGGGAGTGAAATTGACCTCCCTCCATGTTTAATTGTTGCCTAGCATTTCCAATTTGAGCCTAAACTATCTCTATTGTGATTGGGTTGAAATTCCACACCCTAAGGGTGAAAATCTGCACAGTTTACTGTTCATAGCTGCTGCCCCTGTAATTTCCAGCCACTGCCCCTGTTTTTGGGGTGGTTTTCGGTCACCCTTTGATGTCCGTTTGGTCCCCGATCGCTTATTCCTTCATAAAATTGACTTTTGGCATCACTTGCAACCCTGTTTTGACTCGAGAACTTTGGTTTTATATACAAATATGTCATTTTACGTCACATGAAAGTTTGATGGTTTTTAGAAAGCGTGAGTGGGTGTGTACGTAACCGTTTTTATTGAAAGATGTGAAATAACGAAATGAAATTTGGAAAACGGACTTGTTGTGAAAGTTTTAATGAAATG
Source organism: Vaccinium darrowii (assembly GCA_020921065.1). Taxonomy (NCBI): domain Eukaryota; kingdom Viridiplantae; phylum Streptophyta; class Magnoliopsida; order Ericales; family Ericaceae; genus Vaccinium; species Vaccinium darrowii. The sequence continues at coordinate 25,541,020 of CM037154.1, forward strand.
TTTGAGATAATGAAGTGTTTCTAAACCAATACCATCATTGGCAAAATTTTGATAAAGGCACGCGGGGCCTATGGAACCCGGCAGGGGCACGCGGGGCCTATGGAACCCGGCAGAGGCACGCGGGGCCTACGGAACCCGGTAGAGGCACGCGGGGCCTATAGAACCCGGCAGAGGGATTAAATCCCTAGTACTAAGTAAACATGATGGTTTATGGTTTATGGTTTTTCTTCAATGAAAGAAATGAGAAATGAAGTTTTGGACTATCCTTAAAGTTTCGTCAAAACCCGTTATGCAAACTTGATTTTGACTTGTGTGATAAACTTGGGTGGTTGGGTGTAATGAAATGGATATTTGGGTTATGTTTTGGACACTTAGAAAGAACTTTTGAAAACATGAGTTGTGGGTGGATACTTGGAAATCACTTGGATACGTTGAAACTTTTTAAATTCTTCCTCCATGACTTGGATACTTGGACTCGCACGTGAATAATCGTTTAACATATCTTACCCTCATGTGCATGCATCATATTCATATGCCTAGCGTTAGTAGAATAGTTCTCCTACGAGCAAGTGTGCTCACCCTATCATTTTCAGGTACCCAGCTTTGATCGTGCATGGTTTGGAGTGCATGATTTGGATGATGAGCATACATGGCATGGAGTTATTTTATTCATCTTCTACGCATTAAACTTTCTTTTGGGGAGATGTTAATGTAACTCTAATTTCTTTTACCATCTTTTGACTATGGATTTGTAATAACTTATGGGATGTTATTTTATTTCACCTTTGGGGCAAGGGTGCCCAAACTTTATTAATTTGATTACACCTTTGGGGCAAGGGTGCCCAAACATTTGATAGTCATTGGACTAAGGATGTACTTTGATTTATGGAAATCTTTAGCTTTTGACTTATTTATTGTTTGAGATTCTTTTACTTATGTTTTATATGAAAAATGAGGGCGTGACAACTTGGTATCAGAGCTTTAGGCTCGAAAACTTTGAGACCATGGGGAGACTTAAAGTCTCGGGGCTTAAACCATGCATTTTTTTTCATGAAAACTATTTTCTCATTCATAGTGTGCTTGTGTGACATTTATGAGCATGAAGTCATTGTAGTAGCATTGCATCACATGTAAATGCATAGTGTTGAGTTGTACCCGTGTTGGGATTTGGCGTTGGAGGCTTAGACCTCATTGAGATATTGTGGGACTAAATGAATCTTTCTTTCTTATCTTATAATAGAACTATGCCGCCTCGACGTGAACCACCGGTTAGGGGTGCGGGAAGGAATAAAAGAGCTAGGGGCGGCGGTCGCCGTAATCAACGGGTTGAGGATGAAGTTAGTCAACATGGGGAAAATCCGGGGGGTGAGGAAAGGCACGAAACGGGGGCGCAAAATCCTCAAGGGCAACTTTTGGCCCAATTGGTCACCGCTTTGACAACCGCCATCAACCAACCAAGAGTGAACCAAACACCTAGCGCCATGGAGATTGCCGAGAAATTTGGCAAGTTGCACCCTCCACAATTCGATGGGAAATCCGGGGATCCGCTTGATGCCAACCATTGGCTTGCGGAGATGAGGAAACGTTTTGACGTTATGGACATCACTAGTGACACCACGAAGATCCGTTTGATGGCTTGCCAACTCTTCGGTGAGCCAAATGTATGGTGGGAATCTATTTTGTCGGCACGTAGGGATGCACGGAGAGCCGATAGGGCGGCTAGACATGTAGTGGAACCGGATGTTGAGAACATTACTTGGGAGGAGTTTGAGACCTTGTTTGAAAACCAATACTTTCCTCAATCTTACCGCGATAATTTGAGAGAGCAATTTGAGAGGCTCGAGCAAGGGAACATGACCGTTAGTGAGTACGCACTCAAATTCCAATCCTTGAGTCGATATGCGCCGGAGTTGGTTAGCACCGAGGCATTGAAATGTCGCCGATTTGAAAAGGGGTTGCATTCGTCCGTTAAAAGGCTTGTTATAAGTAGCCGGTTGAACTCATTTACGGAGATTGTTGAGCTAGCGAGGAACTTAGAGTTGCCGAGGGATGCAATGAGGAATTCACGGGGTTTGGATATTAGGCACTCGACCGGGAGTGTGAGTGTGACTACGGGGAGCTATGGGAGCCAGAGTAGGAAGAGACAGAGGGATACTTTTCCACCACCACCGAGCCGATCGGGCTCCCGTGCACCTACTGCTTCGGGTTTTGGGGGACCCTCTTCTCACTCTTCTAGACCGCAGGCCACTTGTTTCTATTGTCGACAGGAGGGGCACATTCGGACCAATTGCCCTCAGCTTCGGTCTCAGCCTCAGTCTAGGCCTCCTCCACCACCACGTTCTCAGACTTTGGGGGCTTGCTTTGAGTGTGGCGGGTTTGGCCACATCGCTAGGCACTGTCCGCAGAGAGGGGTTTCACATAGTGAGTCAGGCTCGGTCCAGCAGCCTAGGGGTGGACAGAGTTTCAGTCAGCAGCAGAGGGGCACACAGAGTTAGTCGCACTACCGTCAGACTACCACAGTTCAGGTGCCACGGGGTGACAGGGGGGCGAGTTCGTCCACACCGGTTCAGACAGTTCAGGGTAGAGCCTACGCCGTTACTGCAGCCACACCACCTCCACCTCCTTTCACTACTACTCAGACGCCAGAGACTTCTGTTGTGAGGGGTACATTTCATCTCTTCAACTCCTTTGCTAAGGTTTTGTTTGATTCGGGTGCATCACACTCTTTCATTGCCGCATCATTTGTACGTGCCTTAGAGTTAGAAACCGAGGAGCTTAGTCCTCCATTGTTTGTTGACACACCGTTGGGTGGTAGAACTCCACTAGACCGTATATGCCGGGGTTGTGAGTTGGTAATCCTTGAGCGTCGGTTCTTGTTTGATTTCATCGTGCTAGGTATGTCCGGGTTTGATCTCATATTGGGGATGGATTGGTTATCGACTTTTCATGCGACTATTGATTGTTTCAAACGCCGAGTTCGTATATGTCCGCCGGAAGGGGGTTGTTTTGAGTTTTCCGGGGAGCGTCGGGAACCGCTAGAACCGTATTTGTGTGGGTCTCGGGAAAGGGAATCGATTGCGTGCCTACTAGCGAGTTTGACGTTAGATGAGGATTTGTCCACTCGTGGGGAGTTACCGATGGTCGTTTGTGACTTTCCGGAGGTTTTTCCGGAAGAGTTACCGGGTTTGCCACCCGAGCGGGAGGTTGAATTCACGATAGATCTATTGCCGGGCACCGCACCTATTTCTATGCCACCTTATCGCTTCGCACCCGCCGAGTTGAGAGAATTGAAAACCCAACTCCAAGAGTTACAAGACTTAGGCTTCATTCGCCCTAGTACTTCGCCGTGGGGCGCACCGGCTCTTTTTGCGCAAAAGAAAGATGGGTCTCTCCGTTTATGTATCGATTACCGTAAGCTAAATCGGGTCACCATTAAGAACAAGTATCCCATGCCTAGAATTGACGACTTGTTTGATCAACTAAGGGGCGCGACTTGCTTTTCTAAAATTGATTTGAGATCCGGTTATCACCAACTTAAAGTTCGTCGAGAGGATATTCCGAAAACCGCCTTTCGTACTCGATATGGCCATTATGAGTTCGTGGTCATGCCTTTCAGTCTCACTAATGCTCCCGCTACTTTCATGGACTTGATGAATCGCATCTTTCGAGCTTATCTTGATCGGTTTGTCGTAGTTTTTGTCGACGACATTCTCATTTATTCACCTACCGAGGAAGATCACCAATCTCACCTCACTATTGTTCTTGAACTCTTGAGAGAGCACCGGTTGTATGCTAAGTTGAGCAAGTGCGAGTTTTGGTTGTCCGAGGTTAAATTCTTGGGTCATGTGGTATCGAGGGATGGGGTTTCCGTAGATCCGGGCAAGATAGAATCAGTTTTGAATTGGGAGCGTCCGAAGAGTGTGTTTGAGATTCGGAGCTTTTTGGGTTTGGCCGGGTATTACCGACGATTTGTTCTTGACTTCTCGCGACTAGCGGCACCAATGACACGGTTGACACGTAAGGGGACACGGTTTGTGTGGGACGACAAGTGTGAGTCGGCTTTCGAAGAGTTGAAGAAACGGTTGACTAGCGCACCTATCTTGATTGTGCCCGAGCGTGGAGTTGGCTACTCCGTTTATTGCGATGCGTCACGGGAAGGGCTTGGTTGCGTGTTAATGCAAAATGGGCGAGTTGTGGCATATGGGTCTCGACAACTTAAGACACATGAGCGTAACTATCCCACTCACGACTTAGAGTTGGCGGCCGTTGTTTTTGCATTGAAGAGTTGGAGGCATTATCTTTATGGCGAGAAGTTCGAGGTATTTTCGGATCACAAGAGTTTGAAGTATTTGTTCTCCCAAAAAGAATTGAACCTTAGGCAACGCCGTTGGATGGAGCACATAGAAGACTATGACTTCGATCTCCAATATCATCCGGGCAAAGCAAACGTGGTAGCGGACGCATTGAGTAGGAAACCGGCGAGTTTGGCGAGTCTAGTTATCGATGAGTGGAAGATGATGAAAGACTTGGGGTTTTACGCGCTTCATTGCGAGGAAGTCCGCGAAGGGGTAACCTTGTGTAACCTTACCGTGCATTCTACCTTATCTAACCGTGTGATTGAAGCCCAACAAAACGACGAGGAAGCGGGGGTATTTCGTGCTAAGTTCCTTAGCGGAGAGGCAAGTGAGGGTTGGATGATTCACGCCGATCAAAGTGTTCGTTTTCAAGGAAAACTTTTCGTGCCTATCTCGTGTCGGGAGGAAATCTTGCGAGAGTTTCACCATTCACCGTTGGCCGTGCATCCGGGCGGGACGAAAATGTATCACGATTTGCGTCGGCAATTTTGGTGGCCGGGGATGAAAAGGGACGTCGCCATCTTTGTTTCTAAGTGTTTGACGTGTCAACAAGTGAAAGCGGAACACCAACGACCCGCGGGGGAATTACAACCATTACCGGTAGCCGAATGGAAGTGGGAGAACGTGACTATGGATTTCGTGACGGGTTTGCCGCGATCGCCGAGGGGGCATGATGCCATATGGGTTATTGTGGATCGATTGACTAAGACCGCGCACTTTTTACCGATTCAAGTTACCGATACGGTCGAGTCACTTAGTCGTTTGTACATTCGGGAGATAATCCGACTTCATGGGATTCCGGTTTCCATTGTGTCCGATAGAGATCCGCGCTTTACCGCTCGATTTTGGCAAAGTTTGCAATCCGCACTTGGTACGAATTTACTCTTTAGCACCGCTTATCATCCGCAAACCGATGGGCAATCCGAGAGGACGATTCAAATTTTAGAAGATATGCTACGGGCATGCGTGATGGATTTTCGGGGTAGTTGGGAGGATCATTTACCGTTGGTCGAATTTGCGTATAACAATAGTTACCAATCGAGCATCGAGATGGCGCCTTTTGAGGCATTATACGGTAGGCCTTGTAGATCGCCGATATGTTGGTCTGAGTTGGGTGAAACTACCATTGTGGGGCCCGAGTTAGTTACCGAAACCGCGGAGAGCATGAGTTTGATTCGCAAGAGGCTTAAGGCCGCGCAAGAGACAACCACCGAGAAGATCAAAGTGATTCGCCAACGTTTGTTTACCGCTCAAAGTCGCCAAAAGAGTTATGCCGATCGACGTAGACGACCATTGTCATTCGAGGTGGGAGACCATGTGTTTCTCAAGATATCACCGCGCCGAAGATTGAGTCGATTTGGGCGAGGGGGTAAATTATCACCACGTTATATTGGGCCATTTGATATCATAGAGCGGATTGGGGAAGTCGCGTATCGATTGGCGCTACCGCCAAGGTTGTCGGGCATTCATGATGTTTTTCACGTTTCCATGTTGAAGAAGTATGAGCCGGATCCGTCGCATGTGCTTGAATGGTCCGAATTAGAGCTAGAGGCCGATGCGTCTTATGGAGAGAAACCGATACGGGTGATGGATACGAAGGAGAAAGTGCTAAGGGGTAAAACGATTCGATTGGTGAGAGTCTTGTGGAATAACTTTGGTAGCGAGGAATCCACGTGGGAACGGGAAGATGAGATGAAAGAGAAATATCCGAACTTGTTTACCGCATAATCTATGTGAGTTTTTAATTTGAAAGTTCTGCATTTCTTTGATACGGTGTTGGATATGATTAGCAATATGGTTGCATGTCATACATATCACATGTTGCATATTCATGCATTGACACGTGAAATTTTGAGGACAAAATTTTTCTAAGGAGGGTAGAATGTAAGAACCCATATGAAAAATCACTTTTTGGAGAAGTTTCGATTTGGCCGATAAAAAATGCCGGTAATTATTCCTTGGATTTTTCTAATCACAATGGTATAATTGGAAGTTATTTTTGAGTAAGGCAAAGTCATCTTTCGCCTATTTTATTCGGAGAAAAATCTGCCGTTTTTCAGTTTTGTACTAAAAGTGGGGGGATGAGATTTTGATGTGATTAGAATTTGAAAATTTTAGAAATGCCATTGTTTCCAAATGGGGGGTACTTCCTTATTTTCATAAATAAATTAAAGTAAAGAAAACTCAAAAATTATAGTCTTTACTTAAGTTTGGTTTATGAAAATAAGTATTGTGGTCACATATTATATACACAAGTGACATTTGGGTGTGAGGTGCAATTAGGGGGTTATAATAAGTAGTGTGGGGCAAATTTGCAAAAAAAACAAAATATCTCACTCTCCCTCTCTCCTCCACCGATCGGCACACCCTCCCTCTCTCCTCTCCTCCATTTTTGCACACTTCAAGCTCAAAACTATCCCTCCCCACTCAACCTCTTCAAGAACCAAGGCCATTTTCACGTTCTACGCACCGTGGGGAGCTTGGGTCACCTTGGATTCGCACCGGGAGCACAAGATTCGGGATTTGGGGTTTTCTAGACCTAGGGCTTCATCCATCTCCATTTTTCAAGCAAATCCTTGAGGTAGGGGAACAATGTCTACTCTCTCTAGTTATATGTTTATGATTTGTTGCATATACTTGATTTTTGGCCTCAATCTCTTTGAATTTCATGTTTTCCCCAATTTGTGTGGGTTTTTCCACTTTGATTCTTTGATCTATGAATTTGCTTGTTGATTGGTGAAATTGGGAGTGAAATTGACCTCCCTCCATGTTTAATTGTTGCCTAGCATTTCCAATTTGAGCCTAAACTAGCTCTATTGTGATTGGGTTGAAATTCCACACCCTAAGGGTGAAAATCTGCACAGTTTACTGTTCATAGCTGCTGCCCCTGTAATTTCCAGCCACTGCCCCTGTTTTTGGGGTGGTTTTCGGTCACCCTTTGATGTCCGTTTGGTCCCCGATCGCTTATTCCTTCATAAAATTGACTTTTGGCATCACTTGCAACCCTGTTTTGACTCGAGAACTTTGGTTTTATATACAAATATGTCATTTTACGTCACATGAAAGTTTGATGGTTTTTAGAAAGCGTGAGTGGGTGTGTGCGTAACCGTTTTTATTGAAAGATGTGAAATAACGAAATGAAATTTGGAAAACGGACTTGTTGTGAAAGTTTTAATGAAATGTTTGAGATAATGAAGTGTTTCTAAACCAATACCATCATTGGCAAAATTTTGATAAAGGCACGCGGGGCCTATGGAACCCGGCAGAGGCACGCGGGGCCTATAGAACCCGGCAGAGGCACGCGGGGCCTACGGAACCCGGTAGAGGCACGCGGGGCCTATAGAACCCGGCAGAGGGATTAAATCCCTAGTACTAAGTAAACATGATGGTTTATGGTTTATGGTTTTTCTTCAATGAAAGAAATGAGAAATGAAGTTTTGGACTATCCTTAAAGTTTCGTCAAAACCCGTTATGCAAACTTGATTTTGACTTGTGTGATAAACTTGGGTGGTTGGGTGTAATGAAATGGATATTTGGGTTATGTTTTGGACACTTAGAAAGAACTTTTGAAAACATGAGTTGTGGGTGGATACTTGGAAATCACTTGGATACGTTGAAACTTTTTAAATTCTTCCTCCATGACTTGGATACTTGGACTCGCACGTGAATAATCGTTTAACATATCTTACCCTCATGTGCATGCATCATATTCATATGCCTAGCGTTAGTAGAATAGTTCTCCTACGAGCAAGTGTGCTCACCCTATCATTTTCAGGTACCCAGCTTTGATCGTGCATGGTTTGGAGTGCATGATTTGGATGATGAGCATACATGGCATGGAGTTATTTTATTCATCTTCTACGCATTAAACTTTCTTTTGGGGAGATGTTAATGTAACTCTAATTTCTTTTACCATCTTTTGACTATGGATTTGTAATAACTTATGGGATGTTATTTTATTTCACCTTTGGGGCAAGGGTGCCCAAACTTTATTAATTTGATTACACCTTTGGGGCAAGGGTGCCCAAACATTTGATAGTCATTGGACTAAGGATGTACTTTGATTTATGGAAATCTTTAGCTTTTGACTTATTTATTGTTTGAGATTCTTTTACTTATGTTTTATATGAAAAATGAGGGCGTGACACTAGGCGGCAAGGGCCTTCCGATACTTAAGTTAGTACTGACAAACTGGAGGATAAGCGGAACGAGTGTGTAAGTATGAGAATGGGTTCAAGCATACCTCTAATGTTTTGGAGTCGTATGTTTATATAGGCGTTGAATATGCACTTACATTCCTTGTGGAATTCTTCTCTGTATGGAATCCTTCCAAGCTTAGGATTCTTCCTTATTGGGCAGCATAGCCTGCATGATTCTATATCCTTATCTAATAAGGATTCTTGCCAAGATGGCCACTTATTTCTCGTTCAGAGTTTTACCCTTCACGAGAGTTTGCTCCTTGTTTGGTAAGCTGGCTGGCTTTCCATCTCTGAATAGGATTGTGCTTATATTCGCAAGCTCAACTGATTCTGGGAATATCTTCGTATATTCCCTCCTTTCCTTATCTTCACAAGGTAAGTCTTCTACTAGGGTTTGTCCCACACTCGGCCGTTCCATCTACGTTATCCAACGAGCAAGTAGATTTTGGGTTACTACTGGATTATGGGCCTGGTGGTTGTCGGTGTACTATTCTGTGTCACTTTTCTCGTGCATATCACGTGGTAGCTCTGAACGAGCTATTCTGTTCGTCTTCTGTAACGCTTGGAAAATACCCCACACAATTGCTCCCTAGCTTTTGGTCGTCCATGCATGTTCACGCATGACGAGCTGAAGCTATCTGACGAACAGTTACTGCTACATTTATCTTTTCGTACCGTCGCTTCGCTTCGCACCGGCACAATTGCCACGCGTCAGTTGTTGCGCAGTTTTTTCAAGCGATAAGTCTGTTTGAGCGTAACTTCCAAGACACCTTTTCGTCCCCGGGTGGCTTTGAATCATTACACCCTTTTAATTACCGATTTTGACATTTCTTGGAAAGGTGTGATGGCTTTAAACACCGTCGTTTTGAGTGACGTCATGAAGCACTATTTTGAATTTCGAGAAGATATAAGACATTTCCCTAACCCTCTTCTTTTTTCTTTCCATATTTGCTTTGAGAGAGAGAGTTGTTCTGTCGAGAGCACCATTACCCCTGTGTCTCTTGAGTTGTTCTTTTCACAGACTCCCCCTTCGCCTGAAAATGTCTTCTCCGGCCGTCTTCGGTTGCCTGCAAGTTTCTTGCAACCTTTTTCGTTCTTCTTGCACAGTTGCTCTAGGGTTTTCTTGTACTTGCATCTCTTTCTTCCATGGGTAGGTTTAGGAGTCTATGTGATAATAGGCTCATATGGAGGCCTTCCACCGCCGTTATGAGGTCCCTGATGACGTCAATCTAGCCCTGGCCCCTTCTGGTACAGATACCCATGACCAAACTGGGGACAGGATTCATGTCCCCCTTTTAGCCGTTGTGGAGGGAGGTGTTAGAGCAACTTCAACCCATCTCTATTTCTCCAAAATGGAGAATGGATGTGACACATTGAGGGGAGATTTTGTAATTAATGTCTTCTTTTCTTCACTTTTTGTACTTTTTGGGAGAATCTTGGAGGGACCCATTGTCTTTTTTAGAGATTTGGTCCTCCAAAACTATTTTGATCCTCCAAATATAGAGAACCAAATCTCATTTTGGAGGAATAAAGATGGGTTGAAGTACAAAAAGTACAATGGGCCCCTCCAAGATTCTCCAAAAAAGTACAAAAAGTGAAGAAAATAAGATACTAATTACAAAATCTCCCCCCAATGTGTCACATCCATTCTCCATTTTGGAGAAATAGAGATGGGTTGAAGTTGCTCTTAGGTTTCCTTTACATCCTTTGCTAGTCAAGATTTGCAATATCTGTCGCCTGACCCCTCTCCAACTTTGTCCCAACTTTTATCGTGTGGTTATGGGAGTGGTGGCCCTGAATAGACTTTTGGGCACTAACCTGGGATGGTATGATATCCGCCGTCTTTGTAGTGTCTGCCCCACCACCCACGGGACCTACTATCTCAAGATCCGGGACAAAGAGCATCGTCTAGTGACCGATCTTCCCAATTCCCGTCGTGGGGAGAATGATTACTTTTTTATTGTGATTGGAAATTTCTTGCCCAGGGATGAGGGTGGCAACGTCGTAGGGCCTCCATGCCCCCACACTTTTGGGCGTACACGTCGGTTTTCCTCTTTTTTGCCCTTTGTCAATTTCTTTACTTTAGTAACTTCTTTTTAGTTGCTCATTACGTCTCACTTTTTCTGTCTCTACAGCGGAGAACATCAACGAGGGTCATTTGGTGGTGCAGGACGGTGTCCACCTCCTTGACATTGAGAGAGTGCTCAAGTTTCCAGGTATCAGGGGGATCGATCCAGAAGGGCTAGGTAGGGTTGCACATGTTTTGCTAAAGTACAATCCCTCCTATTGTGGTGGTGTCCGTATAAGTGAGGCTTCTACTTTTGCCAGGAATTTGCGTAGGGGAAGAGGTTGTATTGGGGTAAGATGTTCTTCTATTCAGAAGTTTTTTCTCCGTAATCAAGTTATCCACGCTTCTCGTATAAACAATTATCTTGGAATTGACTTGTCTTGTGAAAATATTCAGAGTGAATTGTCTGGAGAGAGTATTAGCAGTGTTCCTGTAAGAGACCAATCCCCTGTTTCAGCCATGCCGAGAGTTGTGCCTGACTTTTCTGATTTTATAACCCTTGATGATGATGAGTCCCCTGTCCAGTTTCTTGATCCTTTGGAGCTTCTTCTTCTGCTCGTCCCCCTGCTTCTCCTCCTCCTCCAAAGCAAAGAGAGCCTGATGTTGCTCTGGAGAAGAGGCCCAGAGAAGAGTCGGTTCCTGTTCCAAACCCCCCTCAGCAGCGTCGTCGTACTACCAGGAGTTCCTTTGCTAAGCCACCTCCCCCAACTCCTGAACTAGAACTTGAGTTTGAAATGGCCGTTTGGAACCCTCCTCTGCGTCGTGGCACCCAGCCTGTCCTTGCTACTGATAGCTGCGATAATGCTGAGGTTGCTCTAGCCGTTGGACGAGCTGTTTTGTTTCCTGGGGATGTTAAGAGAGAGGCCGGATCCAGTTACCTTAAGCTCCTGAAAAACAGCTTTCAGCACCACATCAAGGTATGAATTTTGTTATTTCATTCTTGTGGCATTTTTCGTTAAGGGTTCCTTCTTTTTGACATGTTGAATTGTTGATTGTTTGTGATGAACTACAGTCTATGCAACTCATGTACGTTGCTTACGACCGTGCTGCCAAGGACAATAGGACGATCACTAGTGCCAACATGCAGCTGAGGACTAAGAATTGTACGTGCGTAAATCTACATAACCCTGGATCACGTGCTTCCTTGAATCAACCCTAGATCTGCAAGACAGAAAAAGGGTTAGAGCACCTTTGCCTCTCGTTGGCAAAGGCCCTCTGATGCCTAAGTTAGTATCACGTACTTGAAAGCTTAAACCACAATGCGTATGAAAATAGGTTTCACCGCGTACCTTTTGTCATGGTGGTTGCCTTGTATTTATAGGTGTAGACATTCATCAGTTTAGGCATCTCGTGCCCCTTGTTTCCTACTAGGTTTTGGAATCCTTTTCCTAATAGGACTTCCCTATATGAGGTATATTCCTAATCACGTTAGGGTTTCTATAGTAATCCCTTTCTTTGCGGGATTACTCCTTGTCTCATAAGGAGTTGTGGTAGAATATTCTGGAATGTCTCACCGCCCTACTCGTGGCGGTGTCGTGCTTCCACGTAGCTCGGAGTAACTCGTACATAGTTCAGTTTATTATGCCGAGCTGAATTATGTATTCCAGAATGCTGTTTAGGCTGTACACGTAGCCTTCCTAGTTCGGCCATATCAAGGGCATCCCTTTATGCCTTACGCCGAGCTAGTGCATCTTGATTTAATAATTTATTCCTTTTATTCTGGCTTTTACTCATTGCCAAGACAGCTCGGCACAGGGCTCACGAATACCCTATGTGGTGCCGAGCTATTCACCCTTTCGTGGTGACTGCCATAGGCACGTGTTTATGCCTAGCAGTAGGGTAATCAGAATTTACCCACTCCAAGAATGACGAACTGAAGGTCAGTGCCAACCGTCTGATCAATGCCAACCAGTTGATGACCAACGAGAATGAGAAGATGAAGGAAGAGCTGGCTTCGTTGAAGTGTCGTGTGGGTGAGTCTAAACGTAACTTTAGTGACGCCATGACCAGACTCGGGCTTTTGGAAACAGAGCTATCGAATACTCAAAAGAGCAAGGCGAATCTGGAGGCTGAATTGGCTGGTGCCTAGGCGTCTTCTGACCAGGCCTACAATCAGGGAGTGAATGATACAAAAATGAAGTTCAAAGCCCAGATGCCACAGTTCGAAGAGTTGTTTTTTGCCAGAGGCTGGAAGGCATGTCTGACCAAACAGGACGTTGACAGACGAGATACAATTTGGACTGAGATTGAGTACCCCAGACGTAGGGACGTTGCTCCCCAAGGTGCTGATGTGCCAAACCAAAGTGCAGTTGTTGACCCTAGCCAGAAGGAAGCTAGTGGCAACACATCCATCCCTAACGAGCAGCAAGTTGAGCTCCCCTCCTCTGGTGGTGATGGTTCAGGTAACATTTTTGCCACTGAGGTCTGTGAGGCCCAGTGAAGAGGCCTTGTGCCTGTTTGATCGGTTTAACCATAACCCTTGACATTCCTAGACTTCTTTTCGGTACTTTAACACAATTTTTGGTCTCATGCCCTGCGTGGCTAATTGGACGAGTTGACCCTGCGTGGTCCTGTTTTTGAAACTACAGTAACTACACCCTTCGTGGTGTTTAGGTGGGCTGAAGTCTTGGTAGCCCATTGACATGACTTGGAATTCTGCTTAACTCTGAACGTTCTGGTTATTTGAGTTTGCACTTGTTTATACAGAAATTGTTGAATGATCCGTGTACAGGTACGAAGAGTGCAAGTCTGAGTCTTGCATCTAGCCCTTCCTTTGCTTTGACTGGAGGTTTGCACCATTGAGGTGTGCGTTGTGGAACCTAGACGTTCCTGCATATAATTGAAACTATATAGGGCAGACACTTTGGAACCCAGATGTTCCTGTGTCTAATCATTTTGTAAAGCACTTTGGAACCCAATTGTTCCTGTACTTAGCCAAAATTAAATAAGAGAAATATTTTGGAACTTAGCTGTTCCTGCGTTTAGTCAGAAGTAAGATGAACAATTTGGAACCTAGGTGTTCCTGCATTTAGTCAGAAATAAATAAGAGAAACATTTTGGAACCTAGCTGTTCCTGCATTTAGTCAGAAGTAAGACGAACAATTTGGAACCTAGGTGTTCCTGCATTTAGTCAGAAATAAATAAGAGAAACATTTTGGAACCTAGCTGTTCCTGCATTTAGTCAGAAGTGAGTAAGAGAAACATTTTTGGAACCTAGGTGTTCCTGCACTTAGTTAGATCTGTATCTGGCCTTAGATAATTATGGACGAGGCCACAAGCAGGCTTAGGCATATTCACGCCTAATCATGGACGAGGCCATGAGTGATTTTTTAGGCATATTCGCGCCTAACCATGGACGAGGCCACTAGTTGCAATATTCGCTGCAAGATCTAGGCATGTTCATGCCTGACCATGGACAATTTTTAGGCATATTCGCGCCTAACCGTGGACGAGGCCACGGGGTGCAATATTTGGTGCAGGGTCTAGGCATGTTCGCGCCTAACCATGGACAATTTTTAGGCATATTTGCGCCTAACCGTGGACGAGGCCACAGGGTGCAATATTCGCTGCAAGGTCTAGGCATGTTCGCACCTAACCATGGACAATTTTTAGGCATATTCGCGCCTAACCGTGGACGAGGCCACGGGTGCAATATTTGCTGCAAAGTCTAGGCATGTTCGCACCTAACCATGGACAATTTTCAGGCATATTCGCGCCTAACTGTGGACGAGGCCACGGACGAGCTTAGGCATATTCGCGCCTAATCATGGACGAGGCCATGGATGAGCTTAGGCATATTCGCGCCTAATCATGGACGAGCTTAGGCATATTCGAGCCTAATCATGGACGAGGTCGCGGACGAGCTTAGGCATATTCGCGCCTAATCATGGACGAGGTCATGGGCATGCAATATTCACTGCATTCTGATTGATTAAGTGTATAATGCCCCCAATATGAGGTTTGTTCGTATGGTCAAAGCCCATATTTACTCAAAGTAAAATAATGCACAAATTTGCAAAAAGAACAAGCAGACAATAGTCTCACTATTTTATTCTCAATAAAGGTAGAGAAATCTTACTTTGCCTTTCAGGGCATTATTCAAAGGACAAGGAAAAAAGTTTTAAGGAAAAAATTTCATGAGGTTCTGGACTCCCATCTAGGTCTGCAAGTCTATAAGCTCCAACTCCTGCCATGCCGATTACTTTGTAGGGCCCTTCCCAGTTTGGCCCAAGTTTTCCATCTAATGCTTTCTTGGTATTCCCTACCACTTTTCTCATCACGAGGTCCCCCACTCCGAACTCACGGGGGTGAACTTTTTTGTTGTAAGTCCTACACAGTTGTTGTTGGTAGGCTGCCAATGTGACCAAGGCCCTTTCTCGTCGTTCTTTTGTGAGATCCAGGTTTGTTGCCAAAGCTTGGTCGTTCCCACCGGCTTCTACCAATGCCGTTCTATTGGTTGGTAACCCCACTTCTAGGGGAATCACGGCCTCAGTACCGTAAGCCAAGGAGTATGGAGTTTCACCCGTTGAACGTCTCGGTGTGGTCCTAAATGCCCATAGCACTATTGGGAGTTCATCAGGCCAGCTTTCCTTCTTTTTCTTCAATCTTCACTTAATTCCTTTGAGGATTGTTTTGTTTGAGGCTTCTGCTTGTCCGAACTGCGCCCCGTTGTCCGAGACTATACAATAGGGCACCCCAAACCTTGTTATGATATTCTGCGAGACAAATTTCTCTACATTACTCTCTGTGATCTTGGCAAGCGGTTCTACTTTGATCCATTTGGTGAAATAATCCGTCCCCATCAGCAAGAACTTCCTCTTGCCCGTTGCCATGGGCAGGGGCCCTATGATATCGAGCCTCCATTGAGTGAACGGCCATGGGCTAGTGAGGGGTTGCAGGTCTTCTGCCGGTGTCAGGATTATTGGCTTAAACTGCTGACACTTTTCACAACTTCTGACGAACACCTTTGCGTCTTCCTGCATGTATGGCCACCAATACCCCTGGGTTATTGCCCTGTGTGCTATTGATCTTCCTCCCGCACGTCCGCCGCACGTCCCAGCGTGTATTTCATGTAAGAACTTCTGCACCAGTGTGGGATGTACGCAAAGCAGGTAGGGACCGTGGTACGATTTCTTGTATAGCTTTCCCTGGGGCGAGAGCCAGAAACGAGCGGATTTCAATTTGATCTTATAGGCCTCTTTTTAATCTTCTGGTAGGACTTCATCCCTTAAGTAAGCGATGATTGGATCCATCCAACTTGGTCCCAGGTCTGTATCCATATTGGTTTCCCCTCCCCGCCCAATACTGGGCTGGGCTAGGTATTCGACAGCCACAGTCCATTTGTATTCTGTAGGCAGCGCCAAGGCCAGACAAGCTAACAAGTCTGCATGGGCATTTTGTCCTGAAGTGATTTTCTCAATCTTTGCCTCCTCGAAGTCTGCCATTACATCCTGCACGGCCTTTGCATAGGCCGCCATCTTTTCGTTCCTCAGGGCGTATTCCCCAATAAGCTGGTTTACCACAAGCTGAGAATCACAGAAGATTTTTAATTTTTTGACCCCAAGGGTCCTTGCACTCTTGAGCCCAATTAGGAGGGCCTCGTATTCTGCCACGTTGTTTGTTGTGCTGAAGCCCAAACGAACGGATTGTTCGAGCATCAGGCATTCTAGAGCTAATAGCACTATCCCTGCCCCTGAGCCTTTGTTGCAAGCTGATCCGTCAATGAACAGTTGCCAGCTACCTGTATTTTGATCGTCGCCTTGAGGACTTGGTTCATGTTCGCGAACCATGGGAGGCTCAACCTCGGCCGGGGTAAACTCAGCTACTAAGTCTGCCAACACTTGGCCCTTGATAGCTGTTCTGGGTTGGTAATCAATGTCGTATTGACTGAGCTCTACCGACCAAGTGGAGATTTTCCCAGAGATGTCTGCTTTTTGAAGCAATGCTTTCAGAGGAAATTCGGTGTATACAGTGATGGGGTGCTCCAGGAAATAGTGTGGCAGTTTCCGTGAAGCCATGATTAAAGCTTTGACGAGCTTCTCCAGAGGGAGGTATCTGGTGTGTGCGTCCAGGAGAGTTTCACTTACGAAGTAGATTGGTTTTTACTCTGTGCCCTCTACTCGGAGGAGGGCTGCACTGATTGCATGCTTTGAGACAGCTAGGTAGAGGATCAGTCGTTCTCCTTTCTCTGGTTTTGACAGCAACGGGGGTGTTCTGAGATACTTCTTGAGGTCTTTGAAAGCTTCCTCCTGCTCCGGTCCCCATTCATATCCTTTCCTTTTCTTCAGCATCTGGAAGAGAGGCCTGCATCTGTCCGACGAGTGACTGATGAACCTTTAAATCAGCTATGTGATCAACTATCTCCTTGCTTTTCACCACCATGTCGTCTATGTAAATTTCCATGGTCTTCCCAAGCAAGTCCTTGAACATGAGTGTTGCGAGTCTTTGGTATGTGGCCTCGGCGTTTCTGAGGCCAAATGGCATGACCCTGTAACAATACAGCCCTCGTGGAGTGATGAACGATGTCTTCTCCTCTTCTGGTCCGTGCATTGCTATCTATTGGTAGCCCCTGTAGGCATCTAAAAAACTCATTCGTTTGTACCCAGCAGTTGCATCAACGAGCTGATCAATTCTAGGCAGAGGAAAACTGTCTTTGGGGCAGGCCTTATTTAAACTAGTGAAATCACTCTCCATTTCCCATTCTTCTTCTTGACGACGACCGTATTGGATAGCACTCAGGGTAGTTTACTTCCCTAATTGCTTTGGCTTCTAAGAGGCGATCAACCTCTTCATTGACCGCTTCGACATGCTGAGGGGCTGACCTCCTGGCCTTCTGGACTACTGGCTTGTGCTGGGGGTCCACGTTTAAATGATGACAGATTATATTGGGATCAATGCCTGGCATCTTTTTGGGCGTCCAGGCAAACACATCAACGTGCTGCTTGAGGAAATGCACAAGCTCTTCTTCCTCCTGTTTGTCAAGTTTCTCTCCTATTAGAAAGTACCTTTCCGGATCCTGGTCGTCAAACTGAACCTTTTTCAATCCTTCCACAGTTCTCTGGGCTGGATTCCCTCCAACGTCTTCTAATGTAAATTGATCGGATACTTCAACGGACTGAACGAGATGTGCCTTGGGGGCTCTGTTAATCGTCGAGACTAAACACTGATTTGCCATTTTCTGGTTTCCTTTGACGTGCTCAATGCTCTCTGCCCCCGGGAATTTTATCATCTGATGGTAAGTTGATGAAATTGCCTTCATTTTGTGCAGCCATGTTCTGCCAATGATGGCATTGTAGGAAGATGGGACATCAACGACCAAGAACTCTGTCTTCAACACAACAGACCCTGCTCGTACGGGTAGTGTCACCTTACCCATGGGCCAGACCGGCTGCGAGCCGAACCCGATCAAAGGGGTATGACTTCTTTCTAGGTTTGTCCTGGGTAGCTCCATCTTCTTAAAGGCGTCGTAATACAGAATCTCTGTGCAGCTCCCCTAATCCACCAATATTTTCTCATCATCGTATTCCCCAAACGTAAGGTAACGACCAAAGCATCATTGTGTGGCAGCGTCACCCTGTCCAGGTCCTCATCCGTGAACGTGATTGGCCGTGCCATGACCTCTTCTTCCCTAGGCCCTCTTCACACCTAGCTTGTACACATGCTTTGCATGCTCGTTTTGCCTTTGTACATATCTGATCTCACTTTCGGTAGAAGGCCCTGAATCATTTGGATCAGACCCTTGGGTTTTGTCAGACAGTCCACTTCTTCAACTGGGGTTGCTTGATCTTTCTTTCTTTCTGCAATATACTCATCGAGGAGGTCCTCAACTACCTTCTCGTCTAGGAACTTCTTATACTCGAAGCAATCTTCTGTCATATGTCCCCAGTCTAGGTGATAGCTACATTTCTTGTTTGTTGCTCTCCGCCTTTCTGGGTTTCCTGTCATTTTTGGCGGGTCGCGGAACCATGGTTTGTCCCTGAGTTTGTACAACATCTTGTAAATTGGCACATTAAAAACCGTGTAAATGATGTGGAAAGAACGGGTCTCCATAGCAGCCTTATCCTTTCGGTTGGACGAACTGTCCTTCATGCTGGTTGGGTACTCCTTCCTGTAACTTTTTTGCTCCGTCGTCTTCTTCTTTGGGGTGATAGGTCGCCCTGCGTTCTCTTTCTTGCTTTCTCACATACAGTCGTCCTTGACGAGCGCATGTTGCTCGATTCGTTGCATGAGCTTCGCCACCGTCCTGACTGGGTTCATCGTCAGAGACTTCCTCAGATCTGAGCTAACAAGCAAGCTCGTCTTGAAAGTCGCTATTGCGTACTCCTCGCTACAGTCCTCAATCTCATTAAAGGTTTCCCAATATTTTTTTGAATATTCCCTCAAACTTTCTCCTTCTCTTTGCCCCATGGCAGTCAAAATATCAAAAAAAATTGGTGCCGCACGACTCGTCAAAAATCGGGCCGTGAACTCCTTAGAGAGTTGCTTCCAAGTGTTGATCGAGTTTGGTGCCAATTTGTGATGATACCAGCTCAGCGCCACCTTCCCCAGGCTTGACAGAAACATTTTACACATCAGGGTGTCATCCCTTGCATGCATAAACATCGCCTGTTGGTAGTGCTGGATGTGGGTCACCGGATCATTTGTAGTTTCGTATAGCACGAACGGATTGTGCTTGATATTGGCGGGTGGGTCCGCCCGTTGGATCCATTTGGCAAGTGGGGAAGCAGCCACGTGGTTGAGGGCCTTTCTAGCTGCTTCTCGGGCTATTTCGCGCCCGTCGTAGTGTTCGTTTGAATCGGACCTTTCGTATCGGTCCCTTCCATGCCGCTTTCTTTCCCCACTTTCCAGGGATTCGCTTGCGGCTCTTCTCTTCCGCTGGGGGCCCTTCTTGGCCATAGACTCTGCCCTGCTCGGTGGGGATTCCCTCCCTGACCGTCTCCTGTCCCTATCTCTGTCTTGGGACTTGGATTTCAGGTTTTCTTCCGCTTGTTGCAAACGGACCTTCAGATTTTCTATTGCAGCCTCTTCCTCAGCGATCTGCCGCGCCGAGTCTGAGACTTCTTGTTCCCTTCGCACAAAACTTTTTGTGCATTCCATGCCTCGCCTCACCCTGGAGTTTGTCTTTTTTTAGGCGTGGTGTGGCAGGGAACTCCTCTGTTGATCCCTCCGTGATGGGACCTCCGAATCTCCTTCTCGATATCTGCCAAGCTGAGAACGTTCCACACTCTCTATCTGGCTCGCTATCCTCGCGGGGGGAGGCTTTTTTGGGGCACCGGGCGGCCCTAGAGAGGGATCCCTCTCAGCCCCACTCTTCTGTGGTGTGTGAAGATCGCGGTCGTCCATGGATGATCTCGGTGGGGGTTTTCACTTTCCCATAGACGGCGCCAATTGTAAGAGGGGAAAAACTCACGAAGTTATTTCCTTGCTCTTATGAGATCAAATCCTCTTCTAATGGAGCGACCTCGATCTTGCAATACGAGCAAACTATCAGAACACCCCTGCCTCTAGGCGGCAAGGGCCCTCCGATGCTTAAGTTAGTATTGACGAACTGGAGGATAAGCGGAACGAGTGTGTAAGTATGAGAATGGGTTCAAGCATACCTCTAGTGTTTTGGAGTCATGTGTTTATATAGGCGTCGACTATGCACTTACATTCCTTGTGGAATTCTTCTCTGTATGGAATCCTTCCAAGCTTAGGATTCTTCCTTATTGGGCAACGTAGCCTGCATGATTCTATATCCTTATCTGATAAGGATTCTTGCCAAGATGGCCACTTATTGCTCGTTCGGAGTTTTACCCTTCACGGGAGTTTGCTCCTTGTTTGGTAAGCTGGCTGGCTTTCCATCTCTGAATAGGATTGTGCTTCGCAAGCTCAACTGATTCTGGGAATATCTTCGTATATTCCCTCTTTACCTTATCTTCACAAGGTAACTCTTCTACTAGGGTTTGTCTCGCACTCGGCCGTTCCATCTACGTTATCCAACGAGTAGGTAGATTTTGGGTTACTATTGGATTATGGGCATGGTGGTCATCGGCATACTATTCCGTGTCACTTTCCTCGTGCATGTCACGTGGTAGCTCTAGACGAACTATTCTGTTCGTCTTCTATAACGCTTGGAAAATACCCCACATAGTAGGTGTGCCTATAGAGTTGGCTGGTGGCTGAGAGGAAGTACGAGCCCGCTTGGCACCAAACTCGGTGGGCCGCCTTAGAATTTGTGGGGAGCCTTTCGTCCCATAGGTAGGCCACCAGTGGATCCATCCAGCTAGGATCCGTAGGGGCGACACTCATGACGTCTTCTTGCCCGGGCTCAAAGCTCGGGGTGGGGATGTCCCCAAGGATAACTGTCCGGGAGCCCTCGACGTTGGATCATGCTGAGCCGAGGGCAGCGAGAGCATCAGCGTGAGCGTTGTGGGCGCGACCGATGTGCCAAAAGTCTACCTTTTTGAAGTCTTCTTGCAGCCTCAAGACATGGCTGAGATATTTGAGCATTCGGCTGTCACCGGATCTGTAATCGCTGTTGAGCTGACTGATTACCAACATGGAATCGCTGTTGACCTGTAGCTCTTCAATGCCCAGGTTCAAGGCGAGTCGAAGCCCCGCGATGAGAGCCTCGTACTCGGCCTCATTATTGGTGGCCAAAAAGCCAATGCTCATGGCGCATTCATGGAGGGTGCCCTCGGGGGACACAAGGACTATACCAGCCCCTGCCCCTCGGCTATTAGAGGCACCGTCAACATGCATGTGCAAGGAATCGCTGGTGTAGATCTTTGCTGTTCTTGGGGGGGATCTTTTGAGGACGAAGCCCGGCTGTGCAGGGGTGGGTTCATCGGGGGTGGGACTTGTTTCCTCCCTCTTCTGGGCTTCGGCCTCCAACCCTAGGGTGAGCTCGACCACAAAATCTGCCAGGGCCTGCCGTTGATTGCTGTCCGGGGCTCATAGCGGATGTCAAAGTTTGCCAACTCCATTGACCACCTGCAGATCTTGCCCTAGAGGTCCGCCTTCCGAAGTACGGCCTTGAGGGGGTACTCGGTAATGACGATGATCGTGTGGCACTGGAAGTAGGGGAAGAGCTTGCGCTTTGCCGTGACAAGGGCCAACGCCAACTTCTCCAGCGGCAAGTACCTTGTCTCGGCTGGGAGCATGGTCTTGCTGGAATAGTAAATGGGCTGTTGGTGTGGTCCCTCCTGTCGGACCAATGCCGAGCTCACCGCGTGTTTCGACACTGCCAAGTACAAGTGGAGGTCCTCTTCTTCCCTCGGGGTGACTAGGAGGGGGGCCTTTGCCATGTACCCCTTGAGCTCGGCGAGAGCTCTGTCGCATTCAGCGTTCCACTAGAGGGGGTCTTTCCCATCCTTCCCCGCCGTTGTTGCCTCTACTGTTGTTGTCTCGGTAGCCCCTGCTTCCGTTTCCACCACCTTGTTCATTCCTTCCGCCCTTCTTGACATTGTTGACCTGCCTCTTCCCTTCTCTCGGGGAGCTCTTGCTGCCACCCCCCTTGGAAGCTTTACTGACCAGGAACTCCTCTAGCTCCCAGTACCTGTCCACGATACGCATGAGCTCGGTCATGTCCTTTGAGGGGTGCACCATGAGGTCCTTGAAGAGATCCAAGGAATCTTCCAGGCCGTTTTTGAACGAGGTGGCCGCTACCTTCTAGTCACAATTTTCAACTAGGCTGTACACCTCCCAGTACCAGGCGATGTACTCCTTAAGGGTCTCATCCGACCCCCTCTTCATGTTTACCAACGTATCGAGCGTCTTCGGCTGTGTATTATTGCTTGTCACAAACCGAGATGTGAACGCGCACTCCAACTCGTCGAAGTCAGCGACCGACCCCGGGGCTAGTTGGTTGTACCACAGGAGGGCGGTGGTCCCGAGACTCATGGAGAAGGTCTTGCACATGAGGGCATCATGATGTCCATAGAGCTCGGAGACCAACCGATACTGTTGCATATGGCTAATGGCGTCGGTGGTGGGCTCATACTTGTCAAACTTAGGGATTTTGAAGCCCCAGGGGGGAATTACCTCTGTGACCTCAGCCACAAAGGGGGATCGTTTGGCTTTCTCCAGCCGCGAGTCAGATTGGCTGGGACTCGGGCGGTTGAGGTTGACCGTTCGGTATTCTCCGCAGGCCCTCTTCGGTGGGAGGTGCACCTGGTGCCGGACCTCGTGATCGTCGATATGCACGATGCTTCGCTCGGATGAGCGCCTCTTGGCACCGGTTTCACGGACACTGTACGGGGATAAAATCCACGTAGCCCTGGATCACGTGCTTCCTTAGCCCAACCCTAACTCTGCAAGATAGAAAAAGGGTTAGAGCACCTTTGCCTCTCGTCGGCAAAGGCCCTCCGTTGCCTAAGTTAGTATTACGTACTGGAATTCTCAAATCACGATGCGTAGGAAAAGGGCTTTCACAGCGTACCTTTTGTCATGGTTATGGTGCTGTATTTATAGGTGAAGATAGCTTGTTGATTTGGGCATCTCGTGCCCCTGTCTCCTACTTGGTTTAGGAATCCTTTTCCTAATAGGACTTTCCTATTAGGGACGAGTCTCCATATCCTGCTAGATCTCGTCTAGCAGGAGTCTTCCTTTCCATATAGGATTTTTTCCTATATGGGGTATACTTCTAATCACGTTAGGATTTCCCATATCAATCCCCTACTTTACGGGATTGCTCCTCATCTCATAAGGAGCCTCTACAGAATATTCTGGAATGTCTCACTGCCCCATTTGTGGCGGTGCCGTGCTTCCATGTAGCTCGGAGTAACCCGTACATAGCCTAGCTTACCACGCCGAGCTGAACTATGTATTCCAGAACGCTATTTAAGCTATATACGTAGCCTTCCTAGCTCGGCCATATCAGAGTCATCTTTTTGCCTTACGCCGAGCTAGTGCATCCTGATATATCAGTTTACTTAATTACTCTAACCTTACTCATGGTCAGTGCAGCTCGGCAAAGGGCTTACGGACTCCCTATGTGGTGCCGAGCCATTCATCCTCTCGTGGTGACTGCTATAGGCACGTGCTATGCCTAGTGGTAGGGTAATCAGATTTTACCCACTCCAGACACCTGGTGCGTCGCCTCTCGTGCGGGGGTGCCCTGCCTCTTGCTCGGCACGGTAGACTTTTGTGTCCCCCGTCCGAGTGTTGACGAGCACTATGCTCCCGCCCTCATGGCGGAGCTCGTACCTTTCCCCTGGATCAAGCCCCTGACCTTGGTTATTGCCACCTCCCCCCCCCCCCCCCCCCCCCCCGACGTGGCCTCCAGGGCGACAACGCCTTCACGATGACCCCGTCGGTTGTCCTCGGGGCGAACCTCCCGAGCCCCCTATCGATCCACCAACTGACTAGGGTGGCGGGCACCAGCTCGATCAACCAATCGGCTATGGTGTTGGTAGTCCTTCCGGTTTGCATACGGGTTACCTTCATCGGGCTCCCGGCGTTTGGCCGTGGCTCCCGCTGGGCCTTTGCCTTTGTTCAGGTCCCTTTGAAGCTGCCGAGCGTACTCGGCGTCTCTGCGGACGTCCAGAGTCCTAGCGCTTGAGGCAGTGGTGCTGTCCTCCGGGTACTCAGTCCGTCTCGTTGGTTCCCCTTGGGTCCGGTGTTCCCGAGGGGAAACGTGCTCTTGGGGAATGACAAAAGCGTTTTCTCGGCTGTCTACCTCTATGATTGGGCTGAGGCGGCTGAAGACTGGCGCTCTTCCACTCTCATTCCTTGTGCTCGGAGGAGGTCTCCTGGACTTCGTTCGACCACCAGACTTTGAGGCCGTGGGTTGGCTCGCACTTCCTTTCTCAACAAGGCCAATTCGGCCTCGACGGTGAGGGGGGGAGGAGAAGGCAATGCTTCCCTCTGAGCGGGAGTAGTGAGGTGGTCAAGAGAGACTACATCTCCGTTCATGCTGAACAGAACGTTCCCCGTCCTGGCATTACTGGGGCTTGCGCCGTTGGACGCTACCATGACGATTCCATCCCGGTTGAGGATGGGGGAGAGGGTAAGCCCCAAGTCGCTCCTGACTTGGTGGTACCTGTTGCGGTCAGCGCTGTTAATGTATTCTCCGGCGGCGTCGAACGCATCCATGCCAAGAGTGAGGTTAGCCATCTTTTTAGTAGCTCTAGAAAAGGCGTGGTGGAGGTCTGAGCAAGGTTGAAGGACCACCACTAAATAAAGTAGAGAGGCTGGGAGAGATGTCCCCAGCGGAGTCGCCAATTGTGGGGGGTGCTTCACCAGAATGACCTCTTTGGCCGTCTGGTACTGTACAGAGGGGGAGTGATAAGCCCCAAATGTTGTATAAAACCGGGCTTATCTCGCTCGTTGTAATCACACACACGTGCATTTTGTTCCTTTATACGATTGATTTTGCACGAGTTGTGTTTTTGATGAGTTTCAGAAAATCGGAGCTAAAAGGTATGTCCAAAGCTCCAAATAATCTCCGGTTGTATCCGGAAGTACCCAAGGTCCCGTAATGCCGTGGAGGACAATTGCCGAAGCTTAGAAGTCGATTCAAGAAGCTTTGGAAGGTTCAAGGAAGGCCCGGAACAAAAGAACAAGACATTTGAAGTTATGAGCCTCGAGAAAATCTGACCAACTGATAGAAAAAGGCTCATTACTTTCAAAATACAAAGGTTATGAATATGAGGTCAGTTGGGTTTGAAAGTAGACTCATAGAGCTTTCTAACGGTTCAAGAATCGCCTCATTCCGAGTTCGGACGAAGCCGGGGCTTGCCCGCGAAGTTGGGTCAAAAATCTGCTTGAAGAATTTCACATTTTGAAGTGAGATACCGGTAGCTTGATTTTGGGGATACCGGTGTCCCTGAAACAGAAGGTCATTTTGAGCGAGATACTGGTAGCTTGTTTTTTGGGATACCGGTATCCCTGCAAAATTTCAGACTTTTTTTGGCCCGATCCAAAATATCTTGTGGCAATTTTGTAATTATTTGGCACGACTTTTGGGGCCTTTATAAGGTCTTCAACCTCAGAATTGTAGGGTTAGCTCTTATTTTCCCCTTCTCTCTCTTCCTCCTTAGTTTGTAGCTTAGTTTAGCTCTACCATCTCTCTAGATTTTCATGCTCTTCCATTTAGTGTCAATGTAATTCTTCTTATTTAATGTTGTAGTATGTGTTGAGACCTTTATATAAATCTAGTTTATTTCCGTTTTTATTGGTTATTTCACTCTCGTGTTTTTCTAGCTATTTCCTTAGAAAACTCTTTTTCTTAGTTGTTGTTTATGATTTTCTCAAGTGTTAATGTTGTAGGAAAACCTAGGATTAATCATAAAAATCAGTTTTTAGAGTTATTAAACATGTTTTTAGTTTTCTTTCAATTCATAGGCTTAATTTCTACCATAATGTGTGAGTAGTTTTAATAGGCTTAGTCATGGGGTGATTAACACTCCATGACTTGGGTTTAATCCGTCCATCTCGTGTATAAGGCATACATTGCTTGTTTACCGAAAATTTGGGGTTTCACTTTTATGTACCAAAGAGTGGGTTTGTTAATCCTTTTGATCAACCGTAGCCTAAGAGCTTGACTACTTGGCACGTGTGATGCTTTGGGCGATGTCAACTCATTCGTTTGCCAAATGACCTGAAAACCCCTAATCTTTGGTGAACACATTTTTTCTAGTAAAGGTTTTAAACTCTAAATCTTCCGTTCGGGGGCATTTAACGATGCCCCGAGCCGGTTATCAAGAGGGGATGGATTAACTCGAGTCACGGTTGTTAAAATCCCCTAGACTTTGCCTCAGTTTAAATTTGTCGTTTTTAAATCTCCGCATCATTCACGAAGTTAAGTGAATTCCACCCCCAAACTACAAATGCCAAGTTTGCCGCTTTAAGGCTAAACCTCCATTTGCGAAACAAACCTACACTTGCAAGACAACTCTCGCGCCGGGTGCGTTCGGTCCCTGTGGATTCGACCCGGTCTTACCGGTTATTATGCTACCGCCGACCTAGCCCTACGCTTGGGGCGACACCATCTACGATACAATCTAAGGTCGCAAGCAGGGAGTCGTTGGGCTGAACCTCACTGGAGGCCTGGGGACTCGCCGGAGAAAAAGGCTGAAGCTCCTGGGGTATGCCGGAGGGGGACCTGTGCAAGGAAGCAACCACGTTAGTGCCTAGCCCGGACGGTGGTGGTCCGGGAAGGCACTCCGATGGCTAAGTTAGTGACAGAGGGAGAAGTTTAGTGGAGAGTTCTAGAGAGAGAAGGTGCAATTGAGTGTTCAATGGAGAGAGAGAGAGAGAGAGAGATCCAGCCCCCAATGAAGATGGTGAGGGCCATATTTATAGGCGAGGGGGCGCGTGTCCCCCACGCCCTTGGGGGCTCCACGCGCTCCGTCCTTACCAACGCATTAAATGCATGGATTGACGTATGTCCTTCAAGCGGCACCTCGGCCACTGCCTTCCCAGAGTTGTCACCTGTCACTGATATTTCCATCAGTTAAGTCCCCTTTCAGGCGTAACCTGTGGGGTTGGTGGCTTGCCATAAATGCAATGTGAGAGGGGTGGTTGAGGCCATTAATAAGCCGCTCAGGCTGTCAGAGGTGCCTTGATCGAGCCCCCGACATCTGACGTGACCCCCCGGGACACTGAGGTCAATCGACTCGAACCGGGAGGCGGTCGGGAACATATTTCCGAGGGGTGCCACAGAATTTCCCGACACAGGCTCTCGCAGGGGGGCGCGCCTGAGGCTCCCAGGCTCTCTGAGACCTATGACGTCACTTCCACGAGCGGAAACCGAGGGGAGGTATTCTCGCCGAGGACACGGGCCCAGCCGAGTCGCTGGTCATCGGGCCCCCGGCCTTGCCAAACGCATTCCTGCTCGAGATAGCGTTCGGCCAGAACAAGGGGTCTCGGCCTTCTTGAGCTACTTGGGTGAGAGTAGTCCTTTGGACTCCGCTCCCTACCCGGGGGGAGCCGAGGCTAGTGGACCCCGGGTCCCTGGTCGCTACATATTGACATAATGTAGTATATCATCAGCACATCGAATGTCGATCCAACTGTCAAGCAGCCTTCTCTTTCACTAAAACTTTTTTTTTGGTTACAATTTAAAATAAAAACAAAACGAAAAGGATAATGGGTCAAGTTACTCTAGGAAAATAAAAAACAGAAGGTAAGGTTGAGATCAACAAGTTTGGTCAACGGAGAAGAGAGTCATTGTTGTTACTATTGTTACAGTTATCTATGACGGAGGAGTCAGAGTCGCTGTGGACCGCACCGGCGATGGGAAATTGCAAATCTGAGAGAAATAATCATGGCAGCATAATCATCAGAGAGGGAGAGAGAGAGAGAGAGAGAGAGAGAGAGAGAGAGAGAGAGAGAGAGAGAGAAAGAAAGCATATGCATTGCCGGAGTAGGAGGTTGCTAGAGATTGGTCGCCGGAGATGGAGATGCCGGAGCGGGGATGGGGAAAGTTTGGGGTGTGTCGTGGAGAAGGCGAGAGAAAGATAATGTGGGTGGGTTAAAGTTTGCTTGAATCTTAGCCTTTGATTTCAATGGTTAGGATAAAGTGTCTTTTTATAGGATTCGGGGGTGGTCGGGCAGCATGGGTGTTGTCGTAGTATTGGGATATTTTGCTAGAGGGAGAAGGGAGTTGTTTGGCCTCTATTTTTCCTTGTTTCTCCTTAATTCAACCTACCAAAACAACGTCGTTTTGGTGTTTCAAACAGAAACCCAGCCATGATCCGAATGTAAAGCTGCTGCTTCATTACATTCAAAAATCATCTTCAAATCTATTGCCACGTATAAAGGGAGAAAGGAAAATAATACTAGGCATGAGAATACAAAGCTACACTTGGCTGTTAAAAAAATGCAACTGAAAATCTATTGCCACGTACAAAAATTATCTTCAAGCAAAACCAATATGATGTCCATGAACCCTTCGAGGTTAATGTTTTAGACAATAATTCTAGGCTTGCCGGCAAATACAAAATTATATATATATATATATAGGTAAATCTTCTAGTAAGGACTCCCGTTAATAAGAAAAAATGTAATTTTTTCGCGTTAAAAATTGTTTTTGGGAAATCCAAACCGTCCAATGTGTTCAAAAGGTGTTTTCAAAGGTCCCCGCGAGAAATCTTAAAAAAAAAATACCGGGAAGGGCTTGATCCAAGCAGTTTTCGAAAAAACTGCAAATATAAAGTTTTTGTGAAAACTGCTTGGATCAAGCCCTTCCCGGTATTTTTTTTTGAAGATTTCTCGCGTGGACCCTTGAAAACACCTTCTGAACACATTGGACGGATCGGATCGTCAAAAAAATGCTCGGATCACGGAGGTCCGGAAGTCCGGAGTCTGGACTAGAAGTGGAACCTATATATATACAACAACAAAAACAAATCCTCATAACAAAAACAAATATCCTTGAATAACTTAATCATCCCCAAAAAAGACAATCTCCTAAAAATCAATGTTGCGATGGTGGTTGTGAATTGACACAAAGATCAATAAACTCGTCATCATGGAAGAATTGTTTGGCCTCCGTTGGAATTTGGATTGATGAATGCCTTGCTCGATCAAATGTCATCTCCTAAATAAAAAAAAAGAGCGAAGCAAACAAGAGGTAAGATTTTAATCTAGCAATTGGAACGAAACATTAATTGAAATATAAGTACACTGAAGACCTCTGAAATTGGTGCATTGCAAGATGGTTGACATGATAAATGCGGCGTTTGAAACACCAAAACGACGTCGTTTTGGTGGGTTAAATTAATGAGAAACAAGGGAAAAACTCACCCAAACAGATCCCTTTAGCTTCTCCCTCTAGCAAAATGTCCCAAAACTACGTAATTTTGAGAGGACAACACCCATGCTGCGCTGCCCCTTTAGGGGCAGCACCGCCCCCGATTCCAGCTTTTTATATGTCTTCGGAACCGATCTCTATAAGTAAATGCATCAAGTAATATGCATGTGTTTTTGTGATTGAGATACTGAATGTATGATAACGTAACAGAAAAAATATCCAATTAAGAACTGAATGAAGTGCGAAACGAAAAGAGAGAGGCTACGCCGGAAATGTAGGTGCTTGGGCTTTGGGATCGTGGACTTCATGAATCAAGTTAATTGATTCAAATTATATTTTTGTTCTTATTCTTTTTTTTTTTGTATTTGTTAGTTTTGCGTCAATTTTTTGTGAATTATACGTTAGTGCGATGAGAAAAATCTTAAAAGTAAAAAATGATGTTTGCAAGCGGATTATTGGGCATTTTGTCATTATTTAAAAAAATTCAGTTCAGAGCATTATTTTTTTACTTTTTAGATTCCTCCCGTCGAGACAAACCAATAATTTTTAAAAAAGAAAAAAAACACAAAACTAACAAATGCACAAAAAAATGAAGAGAAACAAAATGGTAATGACATAATGTACATCCATGTGACATTCTTTAATTTAGTAGAGTGAGTGCATCCAAATATTACATCATTTATTGATATGGTAATGACATGTATACTTTTAATGTAATAATTGTAAGTTATTTAATGTACAGGAAATACCACACAAGAACGAGGGAAGAAATACTACTCTCTCCGTCCCTAATCTTTAGCCCCAATTCAAAATTAAAGAGGCATTAGTTAATTAAATTTCATTTTTACCCCTTTTTTTAGAGTAGGTACATGTAACGGTGATATTTGAGAGATAAAATGATAAAAGAAAATTATTACAAATGTAATGATCATATTCCTATAATTTACGGAGTAGTAATTGAAATCGCTAATAGGGATTAATAGATTGGAGACTGAGACAGAGTGCTTCATGTTTGATGGCGATACACGCGCCACAAGAGGAGCTCGACACAACAATTTCCCCGTTTGATCCATATAGGAGTACTATAGCACTTATTTCAGTTGCAAAAAAGAAAAGGGCAAAAAAAAAAAAAAGTAAAGCTGTACTGCTACTAAGAAACAAATTATTGTACTAATAATAGATGTAACACATCATCGGGATCAAATCTCAGAATCTAACCCAATCCCAAACTCATCAACAACATCATCGCAGAGAGAGAGAGAGACAGACAGACAGAAACGGAAACATAACTTCTAGAGAGAGAGAGAGAGAGAGAGAGATGAGGCAGCCATCAACATCGTCATCCTTCATCAACAAAACTCCGAGTCGGAGGTGGAGGTGGTAAAACGACGACGACGACGACAACGCCGTGTTGCAGCAAAGTGGGACTGAAGAGGGGGCCGTGGACGCCGGAGGAGGACGAGGTTCTGGCGAATTACATAAACAAAGAAGGGGAAGGGCGGTGGAGGACGCTGCCCAAGAGGGCCGGTTTACTCCGCTGTGGTAAGAGTTGCCGACTCCGGTGGATGAATTACCTACGCCCTTCCGTCAAGCGCGGCCAGATCGCACCCGACGAGGAAGATCTCATTCTCCGCCTCCATCGCCTCCTCGGCAACAGGTATCCTCATTAATTTTATTCATTCTTTTTTTTTTCCCCTTAATCTAGGTTGCCAATAGTACACTATTTAGTTTAGGGTTTCTTTTTTTCCCAATTTTTTTTATTAACTTCATTTGATTTCTCTCATCCTATTCCTATCCGTAGCTCTAAATTAGCTACTCTCTCTCTCTCTCTCTCTCTGCTCTGCTCTGCAAATCTATCTTTTTATATATTAGCTGATTTGGGAATTAGGGCATGATTGTACTTGTCAGCTTAATCATCCCAATGCATAGGGGTTATTGTTTTGGATACGGTTTCATAACTTCTGGCCTTTCATATGGATTATTTATGATCGATCTGTATATATATGATCTACACTACAGGTGGTCACTGATAGCCGGAAGAATTCCGGGACGAACAGATAATGAGATAAAGAATTACTGGAACACTCACCTCAGCAAGAAGCTCATCAGCCAAGGTATCGATCCAAGAACCCACAAGCCCCTAAACACTACTAACTCTTCCCTCGTACAGGAAGACTGCGACCATGACAGTAACAACAAAAAACTCTCTTCCTCAAAATTCACTACTACTCACAATCCGACAATATTTCATCCAAACCCTAACCACAACGACATTGTTAGTGTTACTCCTTCCGTGGAACTAGAAGAACCTGTCTTCATCAGCGGCAATCGAATTCCTGTCATCAACAACAACAAGGGAAATGGGTATTATTTGGCCCCAAACCCTAACCCTAATTTTCAGAGTTTGGATATCTCCGGGTTAGGCCTGAGAAGCAGCAGCAGCAATAATGGGGTTGGAACAAACGAGGAAGACGACGAGATTAACAATTGCACCGACGACGTGTTCTCTTCATTTTTGAATTCACTCATAAATGAAGATGTATTCAATACTACTAATCAACACCAACTAGTGCAGCAACAACAGCAACTTAATGGGGTTGTACCTTGTGCTACTTCTGACCCTTTGATCATCTCTCCTCCTCCGAATTTCACCTTCGGTGCCGGTTGGGATATTGCTCCCATCATGTCCTCGGGATCTTCTTTTAACCAAAATGATCATCCCAAGAGATTTCATGATCATGTTGAAAAGAAGTTCTGCAAGTGAAATCTGCATGCAATTACAGATATATATATAGTGCTTATATATAATGAGAATTCAGGTCTAGGGTTTGTATTTTTTGATCTTTTGTGTGGATTTCAAGGTTTATTAGTGTTCTTCCACTTTCACTGTTGTATTGTGTGTTTATTTATGTCCTGCTGGTATTTGTAAACAAAAAACCTTGTATTAAGATGCATGGTGGTATATGTGTACGTACCAGTTGTGTTTTATTTTCATAAGCTGAAAAAATAGATAAGAAAAAAAGCTACCTCAATTATTTTCAGATCAGCACATTTTTTGCTTAATTTCCTTCTCTCATGACTTTAGCACTTGCTTCAATAATTGGTTTCCAAGGGAAACTATAATTTCAGATTAATTTCTCAACCATATATACAAGATGTATTTATATCACTATGCAATTCAAGGAAGATTGCAAAAAGAAATGATTCATTAATTTTTTAGTAAACGAACTAATTCAAGAACAGAAAAACAAGCAAATGATGAATTAAATGACATCTTTCTGTTTGTCCTTGCAACGAGGCTACATGCATCTAAAAATAGCATATATATAACCTTCATTATACAATTGGTATCTTTGCATTTTATCTTCGTGTCCTATATTAAGGTTATCGTTAATCAAAATTTTATTGAAACAAAAACGAACAAGAGCACATGACAAAAGAAACGTTCGGTACGTAATCACGACATTGTAGTAGCTAGCTAGAAATGCACATCCCAACAAGATCGACGTCTACCTACCTCTAAACTAATCATATATATGACATATATTTGTAAGAATGGCAACAACAATATCATGGCAGTTCAATATCACACTCTTGAAATCAGTGGGAAATGGCAATCAACGATGCCCTGAAAGACTATAAGAAGATAATAAAGCCATGAGAGGAATATATTGATAATAGATGTAGTTATAGAATTACTTGATTCAGAATCATGACACAGAATTTTGTGCATGAAGCTTTAATATTCATGGGAAATTCCTTTGTACGTGTTCGAGGAGTCGAAGGATTTGCTGGGAATCCAGGCCATTCGGGGTGTGAAGTAGAGAAAAAAGTGAGAAATTAATGGTTGGTCATAGGTAATTCAAAACATACTAGGGAAGAACTTATTCAAATCATCTTCTTATGAGTCCTTTGAAGAGGCAAATGCTTAGTTTAGGTTTTAGAATTTCGGGTTCACATTGCTTTCCTTTCGGAGAAACGAGAAATGAAGAAGAGAGATTTAAATATGCTAAATCTATATTGTCCTTTACTCCTTTTGGAGAAATACTAGATCTATCCACACAATCTGTGCAAATTTAACTTGCTATCCTAATCAGAAGTTGTAGCTAGAAATTAGCTAGATACGATATTAAGAAGACAATTTTGATCCAAAAATAATCAGTAAAGATTATTACTGTACTTGAGAACAAAAGACATACGTGGCTTACACACCCGGCCAAGGGTGGCCCCAATGGCTAGGGCAAGTATCAGGCTTTGGTGGTAGTCTTCAAGGTCTGGGGTTCGATTTCCCATCGGGCGAGTATCCTTGCAGTAAGTGGGGGGCGTGATTGGTCTAGCCGTGCTAGTTCCCCTGAGGTTTGAGTCACGCAGTTGGGTCCATTAGTGACCTTGCTGTGGGGCTGTTCCTTCGTCATTAAAAGAAAAAAATATATATATATATATATATATATATATATATATATATATATATATATATATATGCGTGGTTCATGATGAGTGTTGTGTGTCAACTTCTATATCAAAGAGGGAAGCAAAATCCTCCCCATGCAACAAGGATTAAAATGCTTAACCTGATCTTGTGCAGTAATCTCCTCCTATTATATCCATTTATTTAATCATGATCAAAGATTTATCTTTTAAATTAGCAAACGATCTAGCTGACGCTTTTAATCTACCTGTTATATTTATATATAGAGTTGTGTAGGAAGATTTATTGAATGGTAACTTACATGTACTAGAGTTGGTTCTTGCTGTCAAAAGATTTATATGCCTTTTTTTTTTTTTTTTTTTTGTGACTTGTGATAATAAAATGATAAAACTGAATCATTAAAATCACAATTAAGCAGATAGAACTTGGAGGCAGAATTGCATTACTATAATAAATAATCTTTGAACATCTATATATCTTTTAGGATATGACGATCGAAAATCAACTGATATAGGGCTCGATCTGCTAATTGATGGCCGGGTTTGACAAACTAATTCTTAGTTATACTATATGTAATCAATCGTAATTTCATGCATGTGAAGACTTAAAGAATTAATGCAAAAGGATGTATTTAAAAATTGAACAAAAACCTCCTCAGAATATATGGTGAAAATGCATATAAATAAGTAATTGTGACTGTTCGAACAATCATGAAAAGAAAGGATACAACTGTTCATCCAAGTAAGTTTAAACGAATAGATATAACTAACTAATCTTCTACTATTACAAAACCTAGCTAATTCATTGAAAATATAATTGCCCAAAAATATATATTTTTTAATCATAATTGACTTTCTCATTCGATGGCTAATTAATCAACTTCCTTGTCAGTGACTCAGTTCCATACACTAATATTGATTGTTCCACATGAAAATTAAATGGAAATCATGAATACATTATGTATAGCGCTTAATTATTACTCCAATATAGTACGTAGTACGTGGTTAATTCCCACATAATTGACAACATATATTATTAACCAACATCTCAAAACATTAGTTTTGCATGGGACTAGCTAGAAACTTGTACTGATTACTAGGAGCAAGCGGCTGGTGACTCTAAAAAATTACTTATGTTTGACGAGGTCATTGATCTCCAACTTAACTACTCCTCCACTAGAAGAAGGTTACAATTACGTGGAGGTGAAAAACTTTGCAGTGTCTGCTCGAACTATATTTTTCGAATTCATAATTATTTACCGGTCCAAATTTGCTACGTGCACTGGTACTTGTGCTAATAATTACACAAATTCTCTCCCATGAAATGTGGTGCGTACCACTATGGGTACCTTTTGAAAGAAGATTATGGGAAAATTAAGAAGAAACTGTGGGGAAAGGAAGAAATGTTTGGGCTTGAATTGAATTTGGTTAAAAGCACCATTCGTCAGTTTGTGGACAAATTCAAATTCGTACGTGCATGTGTCATGGAAAGTAAATGGTACTGTTACTAGTTTCAAGTTTGGGATGGATAGAATTTAAGTAAATAAAAAGTACACCTCCCTTGATTTTGATTGGACTAAAGCTAGCTCAATTCGGTAAAATAAATTTTAGTAGACAAAAATATATGGAACAGCTTAACACTAGATAGGTTCAAAAGAACTTTAAGCATCACTCTAATTAAGGCTAAGTTTTTCATTTGATTTTAGCAACTTAGTTGCTAAATCATGGTTAATTTTAGCAAATGAGTTCAGGTGCTAAAATCATAATTTTTCAAATTAAAAAATTAAGTGTTTCCATGTAAATTTTTTTTTTTTTGAAATTTTTACACTGAATTAAAGTACACGAGTAGTTTAATTTGGTGCGAAAAAAATCTAAAAATAATACATGGAACCACTTCATTTTTTGATTTCAAAACCATGATTTTAGCACCTACTGAACTCATTTGCTAAAATCAAATGGAAAACTTAGCCTTGTCAATTTTCATGCTCTTTCTGTCCCCATTTGTTTATCCTTGGTTCCATTCCTACCGAATATAACAATTATTTATGTTTTAATTGGTCTTACTTTTATCTGCAATATGAAGATTATTTGAAAGATCTCAATCATTTCTATTAAACAAAGTTCTTAAAATCACATAAATTTTTAGAAAAATAAGAACAATTTTAACGTGGTAAGAACTTCTAATTGTTCCATGGTCTAGGTGCACCGCCACTTGCTGCCCCAAGAACTTTATCTGTCACACATTTCTATGGGATCCAATCAAGGTTATCAATACCGTACCGTACCGGCCGGTACGTACCGGTTTTGTATAAAAACGGTACCAAGGACCCTCAATACCGTACCGTGCTCAATACCGGTCTGTACCGATCGGGTACCGGCCGTACCGAAAAATACCGGGAATACCGGCTGGTACCGGACAAATATCGGACCGAACAGAATTGCCACCGTATTCTGGTCCATAACTTTTTACTCCGAACTCCGATCAAGACAAGTTATATATTAAAATTGAAGAGAATTTCAAGATCTACAACATTGTAGTTACACCTTTTTTCTAATTCGGTATCGGTGTGACCCAAAAACTATGATTTCTGAACGGAGAGATTATAAAAAAACAGCGTATGCTTTTTAAAAAGGGTTTGTGATGCATGGGTTCAACTTCTATCACTACCAAACATCAAATACAACAAGTATGTACTAAATATACATAGATTAAGTGGGTCTAAGGGGGTTACCTTGGTTTTTAAGAAAATGGGATTGAAAATGTCATATTATGTGACATATTTTGTGTCCCTTGAACCCTCTCTCTCAATATATATATTTATACATATATAGTTGCGGCAAATCCGATACGGTACTCCGTATTGACCGGTATCGGTACCGTACCGTACCAATAGGAAAACCGGTACTCGAGCCGATACGGTATTCAGAACCTTGGATCCAATGCAATGTGTGTTGGATAAAGGTGTCAAGGCACCACGTGACCACAGAATAATTACTCCGAAGAACTATGCCCAAAATCGGATCCGGGGACCCTGTAGTGCCTTAAAACACTTTGTAGTCTCCAACCATAGCCATCCATTTGGCAATCAACGGTCCAAATTATTCTAGATGTAAATATTTTTACATGAAGATAACGTAAAGATACTCCAGACCGTTAATTGTCAAACAGACTATTGTGATCCGAGGAACACAAGCCTGCAGTGCTCGGTCCTCGCTTTCCGCCCAAAATCGTCCTTTAAAAAACGTACAGAGGTGGGTTGCCGGGAGTTTTGACTTGGTTCCTTGGGTTGGGGTTCTTGGGCCGAAAGGTCGCCTATTTTGGGAACAGTAAATGCTGGAGGAACAGTAAATGCATGGGTTTAATATCCTTTCAAAAATCAGAATAGGGGGTGGTTTGGGTAAAAAGTGGTTTTTGGTTTTTTCGTTTCGTCTTTATTCAATTTTTTTTAGCATTTGTTAGTTTCGCGTCAAGATTTTGTGGTTTCTGAATTCCTCTCGGCGAGACAAATCTAACAAGTATAAATGTATGGTCAAACCAAATATTTTTTTTGAATAAAGTCAAAATACTTGGATTATTCACCAATAATCCAAATATTTTGGCTTTATTCAAAAAAATTGGAGGAGCAGAAACTCTCCTTTTTAAGTAAGTGGTCACCTGATTTTTGTAGCCGGCGAATTTGTCAACTCAAGGCTGTCTCGAACTACCATTCCATTTTGACCATTTGCCTTCTTTAAATAATGAGTCCTAGTAGTACTAGTAATTTTCCACTTTCTCTGACCATATTTTCAACTTCACAAGGAAGGAATATAGGAAAATATATATCTAGCGGCCGGTCAAAACCAAATTACTATTACATAAATTCACAACTACAAATGTTGCAATACTACCAAGCACCACCATCAAACCTTTTGGGAGGAAAAAAAAAAAAAAATCATTGTGCAAGTCTTCTCATATATAATAGACAAATTTTTGATGTCATTACATGATGATGATTATGATATTACTCTATTATTAAAAAGTACTAAAGTTGTCATAATACGATTCTCTAAAACCAAATACACTTTCTATATATTCTGATTTTTGTTTGTGTTTCGATCGGTCATTATTCTGTTTTGTCCTATAATTCTAATTCTTTGACCATTCAATTTACATATGTGTATCCCTTATTGTGTCGACTACTGCATCTCTTTTGAAGACAATTTCCTTTTTGAAGGCTATTTCAGATCTTTTTAAACTTACAGCTAGCTAGCTATGTAATTCATTGAGGTTTTGTTTCCAAATTTAAGCCCGTCTTTGTCTATATATATTTGCTTATCGAAGTGTTTCATATCACTCGATCGAGAATTTTACTTAAAACTCCTCAATCTCGATAGGAGAGACTATTCATTGTTCATTGTGCATACACCAACCTTCGGCACTTTCAACTTTTTATCAAATAATTCCCCGGCCACATCACAATTAAAGCTCTAGCTTAATTAATTTCTTTATGGTTCTTGGAGTGCAGAGACCGGCCGGCCCCAAAACTAAAACCCAGGAACGTGTGCATCGATCCCCATGGGTAAAATTATGGATTCAAGTTTGTACTCATGTATATTTTGCGAGAGCCCCACAGAAAATCCCCCATGCCGTGTTTTAGACAACATTAAACCTGACGAGTATTTTTGCCGTTCAAAAAAAAAAAAAACAAATCTGACGAGTACTAGAAAAGTGTGCTGAAAAATCTACTCCATAATCAATCACGATTGAATACACTTTCTTGGAAAATCCTTTTTGTTTTTTTTTTTTTGTCCTCGGCAAAGTCAATATTGTGAGTGAAGTTTGAACCGCTATCAAATGCATAAGAGTATATATATAATAAGGTGCCTAGCTGGCTGGTTACCAGTGGGCTTGTTTTCTTGGAAAATTAATGTTGAAAACCTCTTAGCCAGATCCTTTCGAATGGGCAATTTAAGTATCATATGAAGAAACAAAACTATTAATGAAGCGCCCAGCTCGTACTTTTGTTGGTTTGTGTTATAAGGTCGTAGATGGTAGAAACACGTACAGTACCATTAATCACAAAAACTACAATCTAATTGGGATACGTAGGGGTCATGTTTGGGTCTGTTTAGGATCGATGAAACATTCTTCGTAATGGAGAAAACACAAACAAACAAAAAAACGTGTATGTATGTATCTAAAGAAGAAGAAGAAGAAGAATAATGAAACATACCCGGCTTCGCGATCAAAAACCTCGATGCGGAAAAAGTTTGAGGCTTGGGAAAAAGAAAGCCATTGATGATTCTTTTCGAGCGCTTTTGCAAACTGTATTTTTCCAATGATGAATGGGGTCACCGAAATCTCACTCAATAATACTCTACTAATAATACAAGAAAAGACGGGAAAATGGAAAAAAGCATATGTGCAGAGAGAGAGAGAGAGAGAGAGAACAGAGTCAAGGTTGAGGCCCAGGCATATTTTCATTTTATTATACCGCTGTACGCGTTCAGTGTGGTAAAATCAATGACACGTGGAGTTTTCTCATTGGGTGAGTGAGGCCCGTGAGGATGGTGGAAAAATAACCAATCGTCTCCTACTTGTATACTAGTATTAATTTTGAACCCTAATGCCATGACCTTTTCTTTTACTGCCACGACCTTTTATGCACTCTGACCTTTTTGCCCTCAACGTATTCCACATGACTTTTCAGCCTTCTTCTTGCATACTTCGAAGCTATCATATAAGGATCCAAATCCAACCATTGAAGTATTTCTGAAGACCTTCGAAGCTATCAATCGTGGTGGTAGAGGTGGTAATA
This sequence comes from Vaccinium darrowii, assembly GCA_020921065.1. NCBI lineage: Eukaryota > Viridiplantae > Streptophyta > Magnoliopsida > Ericales > Ericaceae > Vaccinium > Vaccinium darrowii. The sequence continues at coordinate 25,580,607 of CM037154.1, forward strand.
GCAGCGTATGTCGGTGGAGGTATGCCGGAGAATGTTTTCGGTGCGGGAAGAGGCTATTATACTAAGAGAAAAAAAAAAAGATGAAAGCCTAATAGAGAACGCAAGTACTCTAAGCACCGAAAGAAAATCTCACCATATAGATGAAAATGAAAGAACAGTAAGAGAGATTGGAAGAGGAGTAGCAACTGATACAAACAAAGGGAGGGAGGAATTGATTCGCTCTGCCTATTGATTAGTGGCCGGGAAAGAAAAAATAGAGAGACAGAGAGAGGGACTGAAGTACATGGAGAGTAATGTCCATTTGAGGGTACAAAGGTCACCGCATTAAAAATGTCGTGGCACTAAAATTGTCGTGTTTGGATTTTGAATGGTAGATTCTCTCTCTCTCTCTCTCTCTCTCTCTCCAGATTAATTCGTTTTTAATGGAGGAGTCCACCAAACGTTCAAGGCAGCAGGGCCTGAAAAATGTTAGTAAGAAAGATAAGTCCACCAACCTTTCTATTCGCTTCTAACTACCCATCGGTTGAAGGGCATTCCTGGCATATACCTACATCCCTAGCCAGTTACTCCCTCCGCCCCCAAAAGTTGGACACTTTCAAGTTTTTTCTTGTTCTATAAAATTTGTCCAGTTTGAAAAGTTAAAAGCAAATTTAGATGAACTCTCCATTTTACTTTTTTTTTTGCACATAAGACAAAAAGTCATTTCACACTTTTCAAGGGTAATATGTGAAAGTTTGAGTTTTCATAATATAATATATTTTTTCCCTTAAAAGTTAGAACTCTCAAAAGTGTCCAACTTTTGGGGATGGGGGAGTACTATTTTTCGGTCGGCTGATACTATTGGCTAGGAGAATTATGTACTTCCCTTTATGGATTATTGTTGTAAAACTTTATTTTTTATATTGCTGTAATAAATTTAATGTTTTCGAAATTAGGGGCGTTACAACGATAGTGGTTGTTGAGTTGTGGTGACAATTGTAGCAGTGATAGAAGTGGATTGGGAAAAGGCTACAATACACACCCTTTATTTAGGTGTGTTGATACACACCCCTATAAAAGTTACAAATTTTTTGTAAAAGTTACGATTTTTTTTATAAAAGTTACGAGACACACCAAAATGTTACGAATCATTTTGTTGAAAAGTTACGAAAAACTAAAAAATGTTACGATTGCCGATGAGGTGGCATAATCTGGACCATACAATAGGTGCATATGGTACACCCAAATAATGGGTGTGTATTGTAGCCATTTCCAGTGGATTGATGGTGTAGTGGCAAGAGGGAGAGGATACAACTATTAATAAATTACGAAACTGTACCGAGGTTGAGAATACTTTTCGAAAACTAAATTAAGACTCAAAAACCATTTTGGACTTAGTTTCATCCTCAAGTATAAATTTTTAGCTTTTGGTTACGATTTTCTGTCCTCTAAATTTAAATTTCTCTTATCAACGGAAATCAAGGAAGTTAAAAAATAATACTTACAACTCTAATAAAAATGAGAAAAGCTTTCTCAACCCAACCATTTCCTCGTCGAAATCAGTTCACCATCCATTTAATACTAGTCAAGAACAGCAAGAAAAGAATCGAAAAGCAAGCCCTATGTGTCACCAGGCACCACGGGTTGTTTACTTTTGGGTGGGGTTTCGGTCGCTAGATTGAGATCTGCAGGGCGGTGGGGACTTCAAAAAAAAATTAAAAGGTAATCACTTTTTAATTAGATCAAATGACTATTTACCGGGCTAACTCATTGGAAGCTCTGCTTTTTTTTTTTTTTTTTATCAGCAAGGAAATAATATTTCATTGACTACAATAAAAACATTATAAGAGGGAGGCGAAAATCTAAGAAGTTGACAAGAAACCAACACGACTGGAAAAAAAACAAGAACCAAAAATGTCAAAACCCAAAACACCTGTTGTTCACCCTAAACACCCAATTTGTTTTATTTTTTGATTAGTAAAAGAAAAAGAAAGAAATATATAGAACTCAATAATGGATACGTCGAGGGGATGGATGAAAGAATCAAAGTTAAACAACTAGCAATTATGCATTAACCAATTAAGCCAAAAGGAAAGAAAACAAGGAAGTGGCTACAATACACACACATTAAAGGTGTGTACCATTTGCACCTATTGTATTGTCCAGATTGTGCCAACTCATTGGCAATCGTAACATTTTTTAGTTTTTCGTAACTTTTCAGCAATATGATTTATAACATTTTCTATAATTCGTAACATTTCAGTGTGTCTCGTAACTTTAATAAATAAAAAAATCGTAACTTTTATAAAAAAATTCGTAACTTTTATAGGAGTGTGTATGATACACACCCATATAAGGAGTGTGTATTGTAGCCTTTTCCAATAAACAAACACCTGAAAATAAACACTTGGAAGACAAACAAAAACACTCCACAACATAAGAGAAAGAAGACCCCTGAAAATCACCACTCTCTCCCAATTTGTATAGATTATTGGTAAAACTTTAGAGGCCGTAACTTAGGGAGATATATAACCTGTAGCGGCCGGGGTCCCAAGGGTTCAAGGACAAGGGTTCAAGGACCTCAGCTGGACCCCCCCCCCCCCCCCCCCGAAGGGGTGGGGGCTCCATTAAGCCACCGTCGACAAGATGGTTCAAGGGGACCAGACCCTCCTAAGCTTCGCCAAACGCCTCATCTGCGGAGGGTCCGCATGAATAACGAAGCCGAAGGGTTTCAGGCAACACTGGTGACCTCGGATGGACTCCACCCCCTCAGTTGGCTGCGCCTATATCAAGTCTCATATAGACCTCGGCGGCTTGTGGGGGCTTCATCCCCGAGCACTTCCCGAGCCGAGTCGGTTGACTTCGATATCAGAGGGTTACGCCAGATGTCAGGGGCTCGATCGAGGCACGCCTGACAGTCTGAGTGGCTCATTAATGGGCTCAACCACCCCGCATGCAATTCATTTATGGCGAGCCACCAACCCTACAGGCGCAGAGTACTCGATAGACAGGGGAATGCAACATGACAGGTGACTCCTCTGGGAGGACAGCGACCGACTCGTCGCATGAGGGACAGACGTCTATCAATGCATTAAATGCGATGGTAAGGATGGGCGCAGTGAGGTCCCCGAGGAGCATGTAGATGCCTATAAATAAGGCCCTCAACTACCTCACTCTGGATCGCTCTCTTTACATTGAATACTCTCAACTGCACTTTCTCTCTCCAGAGCTCTCCACTAAACTTCTCCCTCCGTTGCTGACTTAGCCAATCGGAGTGCCTTCCCAAACCACCACTGTCCGGGCTCGGCACTAACGTGGTTGCTCCCTTGTGCAGGTCTTCCAGCGTGCCCCAAGGACTCCATCTCTCTTCTCCGACGAGCTCCTAGAGCTCCAGTGAGGTTCAACCGGCTCCTCCCTTTCCGTCCAGAACCAGACCCAAAAGAGGCCATTCCGGTGAAGCGCTTCCCACATAACCTTTACCATAGTAATCAACTGAACTAAGGGCACTTAGTTCTAAGTGCTCCCAATTAAGTCCCAATTGGTCCAAAGTCTTCTCGATACAATTTCTCTGTTTTCAGTGCGCAACTATTGTTAGATACAATTTCTTTCTTTCTTTTTTCTTTCTTTCTTATTCTTCCCTTTTTGCACATGATACAATTTTCATAGACCCTACGTTAAATCACATAAAAAGGCCCAAAAATTAATTCGTAACGTATGATAAATGCAAATCACTAAAGTTCAAATATCTTCAAGTTCGGATAATTTGGAAGAAATGCTTGGTCAAATTATATACATTCACCCTCTATTTGCTTCTATGCCTAACTTATACTTCAATAAATAAATAAATAAAAGGATGGATAGTCTAGATGATATGGAGCCAAATTATTTAAAACACAACCCATTCGTCAATTATATGGATTGCTCATCACTGTTTGAGATACACATGAGTCTCACTCACACGATGCATTCTGCATATATGGTATTAAGCAGTGGTGATCAAAAGGGCGGTGTGGCCAAACCACCCAAGCAAAACGAGAATATGATCTAAGTGCGCAACTTGCAACCCACGGTCGAAAAGCTAACAACATATTAGTGAGACGGCACTAGTGACCTACCATTCTTCTACTGCTGTTTTTTTTTTTTCCCTAAAGGTCTGCAAAGGTGATATATACCTAGATCACACTATGGGAAGAGCCGAAGAGGCCGAGGAAGCTGTCGCTTGGGACTCTCAAAATTTTCCAAAAAATAGCGTCTCCATTTTCGCTCAGACCAGATGCATTATTGCTATTTTTGCAAATTTAGCACAAGGTAAGCGGTTCAGGTTTTCGCATTTATTTTTTCTCATTAGTGTTTGTAAATGAGTTATCCATGCCTTCAATTTGGATTAAATAAGCTTTGGGTAAATGAGACTTGTTTTCTTTTTGTAGCTTTTGAAACCCTTTTTTGACGGAATTTAAAAAAATAAACAAAAAGAAAGTGACAAGAAATCTAAGAACTTCAGCTTTGCTAAATGCAAACATAAACTGTACTCCATATTCGTCCCTTCTTGATGATGCACTATTCTATTTTTTGGTTGTCTTTTAACATGTGTCCATGTTGAAAAGTTAGCGAGTAAAAGTTAATACATTTCTCATTTTGCCCTTAAAAATAGATTCCATTTTGAAATGTTAGTAGGTAAAATATAATATAAAGAATTGTTATAGGGTCCATTATAGCTTTTTATAAACCCTCTAGTCCACCTAATGTTTTCATAACACCTCTAGTCCACCAAATCACTTTTTAAATGCTCTTAGGTCCATTCTATTTTTTTACTAGATAAATGTACCCTTACATTAAATTTAATACATAATATACCTTCGCCGGAAAAGTCATCGACGCCGGAAAGTCTGCCAGAAAAGTTCTCCGGAAAATTGGACTTCGCCGGAAAGTTCGCCGGAAAATTCTGTCGGTGCCGGAAAAGTTGCCGGAAAATTGGATTTCGCCGGAAAATTGACCGGCGCAGATGTGGTTATCTGAACTGTGTCATTTTTAAAAAAAACCTACTTAGGATCAGATGTGGTTATCTTGACTCGCAAGAGGTGGTTATTTGCACTCATAAGATGTGGTTATCTGGGCATATTTTTGTTTAAAAAACTTACTTGGGATCATGTCCTCAACCACCCAAGCACCACAAGGTAGCAGCACAAACTCTCTGCTTTTAACATAAAACCCCATACTTCCATAACACCTCTAATTCACTTTTTTGCATTAGATATGGTTATCTATACTCAAAAGATGTGGCTATCTTTAATGAGGATTGCTTTTTAACTGTGAACTTGCATGCCCAAAAAATAAATAAACAAAAGAAAAGGCATAAGCAAGAGCATTGGGAGGAGAAAAGAAAAAAAAAACCAATTTAAAGCAGACAACGTGGCGAGTATTTGTTTTTGTATTTGGGATGTGCACACTTGTCCCACCCAAGAAAAGGACAAGACAATATTAACTACTCCAGTAGTCAACATGTCACATTTACCAACAAGTCTCAGAAGCAAAAACCACAGCCCCATTACTCCTCCTACCCATAACTAATGGGCGAAACCCCAGCGGATCACGAACCGCAACCAACTTATCCTCAGTCAAAAACACCATAGAATAAGCCCCTTCAAGCTGTTCACAAGCCTCAACTATTCTCAAAAACAAAGGTCTAGCCTTTGAAATCGCCATGAGATGTAAAACCACTTCCGTATCAGAACTAGTATTGAAAATAGACCCATTATCTTCAAGCATGACACGGAGGGCATGGTAATTTACCAGGTTGCCATTGTGGGCGACGCCGACGGAGCAGAAGCGGTATCCGGCGACGAAGGGCTGGACGTTCTTGAGCATGGAGGCTCTGGCGGTGGAATAACGGACGTGGCCGATGGCGGAGTCGCCGGGGAGTTGGTCGAGTTTGGACTCGTTGAAGACGTCGGAGACGAGGCCTACGCCGGTGATGGAGTGGAGAATGTTGTTGTTAACGTCGACGATTTCGGCGCCTTCTTGGCCGCGGTGTTGGAGGGAGTGGAGGGCTAAGTAGGCGAGGCGGGAGGCCTCAGGGTCACCGTAGATTCCCACGACGCCGCACTCCTCTCGAGGATGGTCATCTTCGTCAAAATCAAGAAAATGGTCATCTGGGTTTGGCTTGGTTGAGGACGTAAGGTGGGAGATGGGGTTTTTGGAGGCGGTTGCAAAAAGGAGCGATTTGTGGGAGTGTGAAACGGAGGGGTTTATATGGAAGAGAGAGGAGGGTTTGGGAGAAGGGTTTTTTTGTCATTTGATGGCGTGTGTGGACTTAATCTCTTAGGAAAAAATAGAATGGACCTTAGACTTTATGTAATAGTTATAGTGGACCCTATAACAACTCTCCCAATATAATAATGATGTCTCCATTAAGGGTAATAACAAAAAGTTGAAAATTTCAAGATGCAATGATGATGTCTCTGTAAAAATTTGGATTTACGAATTTAATTAGACATTTATAATGGATGAAAGGAGTATAATTGATATATATTTGAAACAAGCCCTGATGGTTCCACAAAAATCAATTGGCATTCCAGTAACTCGATTGGATGTGTGATGAGTTTTGTGTGGATAAAATAGTAGGCGGATAAGATAGCATGAGGTATTATTTATTAAGGGTAAACCCACATTGACATGACATTTATGAAAGATGAATAAAATAGTACTAAGTTTGGAAGATTTTGATAATAACAGCTTGTTTGGATGGAAGATGAGTGGGGTATTATTTTTGGGCCCAGATGACTAATCATGGGCCCACTCTTCATCCTTGGTTTGGGAAGCTTTGGGAGGGGGTGGGTGAGTTATGCCCTCCATAATTAGTAATAGCCTCACTCATGTTACTAATTAGTACCTCTGATGACCCTCTCTAATACCCCCTAATCCACCCCGACCCTCTAATATATTTTTATTATTCCCCCATTGCAATAACAAAACAAACCAAGTACGATTTTATCCCTTGTTATCAAAATCTGCCAAACCCCATCTATAAATGTCACATCACTGCGGGTGCACCCTCCATAAATAATTTCCCATACTATCATATCTCCCCTTACTATTTTATCTCCCAAAAATCATCCGGCATCCAATCGAGCCCTAGTTGTTTGTTTATTTTGTAGTTGAAATTGGGGGACAAGGATGAATTAGAGGCCCTGAGATGGATTAGAGGTATTGGAAGGGGTACTAGAAGGGGTATATTTATGGATAGATCTGAGCAGTCCATAATTAGCACCCCTGAGGGGTATTAAATCCAACGGATCTTAAATAATACCCCTGTAAGAAATTGTCTCTAACCATGGATGAGGTGTGGGCCTGGGATTAGTCATCCAGTCCCATAAATAATACCCCTTCTAATACCCATCCAAGCGACCGTAATAGTTTAGCTTGAGTTAGTTGTGCAAAGGATTTGAATCACGTTCCATACTGGTCGATACATACCGCATGCATGAATATCCAGTAATTTACCCCTCTTGAATTCCATCCCAGATTCAATACCGGTGCTTACCAGCACGTATGATGAATATCAGGATGATCTCAGCAAGATGACGGTAAGTGTAATTCCGGTCGAAACAATAAAAACCTAGAACGATCTTGGCCTCTCACTCTGGAAGTCTCTGATCTACACTTCTTCTCCCTTGTCCATGGAGGTCTCATCTCCAACTTTCGTCTCATCTATGCGAGCAGTAAAAAGTCTCTCTCAAACTCCTCTCCGATCTCTCTCTGACTCTCTCCGTATAGATCTATACATATATAGATATAGATATAAATCATCATCATCATTCATTCATTCATTCATTACATATACTATAGCAATGTATTGAGCACCCAAAAGTCTCCAAACTCCCAATACTCAAACCTTCGTAAAAGTAGGCTATCTCCCTCTTATGTGACACGTCTCCCTCTCTCCGACCCACTACCCCTTTTTTTCTCTCTTCCAACCCCCCCCCCCCCCCAACACCAAATTTCTAGAAAATTATATTTCCACAACTGCCAAAAAAAATAAAAATGCTATTAAATTCCGGACCTCCCACAACTTATTAAATTCCGGACCTCCACTTTTAAGACCAAATTTTGATGATCTGAATCGTTAGATGTGTTTAAAACGTGTTTTTAAGATCCCTCGCGAGGATTTGGCAAAAAAAAAATACCTGGAAGGGCTTAATCGGAGCAGTTTTTCATAAAAATGCTATTTCCAGGCTTGATCGGAGCAGTTTTTCATAAAAATGCTATAATAGCATTTTTATGAAAAACTGCTCCGATCAAGCCCTTCCAGGTATTTTTTTTTGCCAAATCCTCACGGGGGACCTTAAGAACACGTTTTAAACACATCTAACGGTTCGGATCGTCGAAATTTGGTCCGAAAAGTGAGATCCGGACGGTAGGTCCGCATTTTGTGGTTTGGATAGGAAGCTTACTCTCTCTCTCTCTCTCTCTCTCTCTCTCTCTATATATATATATATATATATAGGTGAAGCTTCTAAAACGGGATTCCCGTTTCCGGACTTCCATGATCCAAATATTTTTTTGACGATCCGAGCCGTCCAATGTGTTCAGAAGGTGTTTTCAATATATATTTTTTGCGAAAGCTACTTGGATCAAGCCCTTCCCGGTTTTTTTTTTTAAGATTTCCCACGTGGACCCTTGAAAACACCTTCTGAACACATTGGACGGCTCGGATTTTCCAAAAATAATTTGCAACACAAAAAAAATCAATTTTTTCTTATTTCCGGGAGGAGTGGACTAGAAGTTTTTCGTGTGTGTGTATATATAAATATGTGGATGTGTATGAATAATATGAAGTAACGAACTGTCGGAATGGGTAATGGAGAGGATATGGATATATCTAATGGTAATACGGATATAGATATTTCTAGGTCAAATACGTGTTGAGCATATATGTGTTGCGAGAACTTGAATTATGCACTTGAAATTTTGATTATGGGATCATATTATGGGATAAGGTATTTTTCGATTTTTATGGGATCTGAATCATCGATTTTTCTATTTTTAGACGTTTACCTGTGAGCCATAAGGTATTTTTCTATTTTTGTGGGATCATATTATCACTTGAAATTTTGATTGTTAGTTTCAGGTCATTATATAATACATCGTTAGCTAATGAATATTGTTTGTAGTATGCTAAAGTGGATGATACTGTCTACAGTTATATGTAACGTAAGTAGCGAAAAATCTGAAATGGTAACACGATATCTTGCTAGTACGATATTTAGAACCTTGAGTCGTACATTAATAGTACTAGCATTCAATACGATTTTTGTTTGGATTTTCTTGTACTAATAATTAACCATGTACATACTTTTCGCCATATGCTTAGCAAATGTATCATAGAGAGTAATTTTGTTTTGGATTTTCTTTTACTAATAAATTTTTGAAGAGCTTTTGTAAAAAACCATCTCAATCGGATAAATACAATTGTTTGATCAACATATCAATTTTTCATTCTGAATGTATTATCTGATCGAACTAATTTTTTATGAGGCCACTCAAAAAAATATTTTAAAATTAATGAACAATTAAAATTATTCGTGTGACACTCGCAAATGGACCACACGAGCTGATTTGTGCATGATTGGGCTCCCATATTTGTACCCATAGTCGAGTTTTATCGTAGGGAAATATGATAATGCTAAAATTATTTTTGTTTGTGCCAAACCTGTAGTGCACAAAAGGCTTACATATGGTACAATGTTTTTAAGCACTATATTTTTTGCACAAACAAAAACAGTTTTATAACAAACAAAAATAGTTTTAGTATTAAGGTCACTTTTTATCGTATTACTGTCCCCATTGATAACCAATTAATCACCGGGGAGTTGGCGACGTGGCAAAATCTGTCACTCCAATCTCGTTCGGGCGCCTGCCGATGGCCCCAATTTTCTCTCTCTCTCTCTCTCGTTCGCTTCTCGCTCTCTGTCTCAGACTCAGAGCACACACACAGAGTGCTCTCTCTCTCTCTCTCTCTCTCTCTCTCTCTCTGTATTCATATTAATGGCGAGCACGAGTTCTTCGACATTCCCACTCTCCAAACTCGAAATTACGGTTTTGAAGCCTCACATAATAAGAAAGAAGCTGAGAACGTCAACCCTATCTGGTCTATCCATTCGGTCGAGTAAGTTCTTACCTTCTCACAAAGCTGCAAGATTTCTTCCCTCTGGAAGCCATTATACAACCCGTTGTCGTTTGGATAACAACATTGGAGTAATTGAAGATCCAGCCAAAGACAAGACCCCTCAACTCGAAGTTAAAACCAGGTAACTCTCCCTTGTTATGCCAGGCATTGCTCAATCTTTCTTATTTAGGCTCTCTTGTGATAACAGCGGCTTTTTTATAATAGAATTTATGTTCAATTCAGCAATCTCAGTTGGCAGAGGATTTTCTTGGATTAAAAAAAAAAAAAAAGAAGGAGCAAAATATAGGTGGTGTTGGTATAGATGGCGTGACTAGGATTACTTATTGGGTGTTTCCGGAGTACCATGTGGCATACTGGCATTGTCTGGTACTCCTGGGGCCGGCTAAGTTGCTGATGACCAGCCGCAACACCAAGTTTTCTGGTAACCCCCAACAGCCTAACAAAAATAGTTGTTGATATTCCGTAAATTTTGTCGCTACGTGATTGGTTGTGCCACATGGTACTCTAGAACATTGAATAATTACTCATGATTTCTAGAAAGTAAGAAAATATAAATCACTCATAATAGACATTAGACAGTCATTCTAAATCCATCACGATAAAGTTCTCAAACTCGATATGGAATGCATATTGATACTGGCTAACTTAAATGAATTTAATGTTCAAATCTGAGAAGAATTAACTTAATCAATTTAAGTGAATCTGTATTGTGTAATACTCCAATGAGCCAATCTAAAGGAAATGAAACCAAGATCACTAGAAGAAATCTAAGTGTTTTAAGTTCTAATTTGTGAATTTTCCGTAAATTTAAGGTGTTCCATGACCAAGGTACCGAACGAGTGGACGACCATTGCTGTTATTTATGGTTAATTCTTGTTGCATTACTTTCCTTGAGACCAGCCCCCCCCTGTGGAGAAACTCCTTGGTTGGACTCCCTTGTCATAAACCTTAGTCAGTCATTGTTGCCTTGTTGGCAGGTTGTGAGCTTGCCCATGGCACTTTTGCTTCTTCCTCTAAGTCTAAGCAATCATCATATTATCAAGAGCAATGCTACAGACACTAACTAATTTACAAACTATTAGATATCTATGGTGCAATACATGGATGTAATCATTAAGTAAAAGATTGTCACATGCACATTTAGTCCATTTGTTAGTACTTTATTTAGTGTCTCCAGGCTTTTCCAATTATTAAACATTTTGTCCTGTTTCAAAGCTTCCAACCTTATGGTTAATAACGCATTTGCAATGGGATGGCTGCGTCCACCCTTAAGCCATTGCATAGTTGGTTATGAACCTCAAATATCTCCATTTTACTGCTTTCAGCCTTTCACTTAATGTAGAAATTATCATTATGGCTGTTGGTGATCTTATTTTCTCATGATGCGGGGGATTAGTTTCCTTTTTCTTCAAGTTTTGGATCTGATACCCAAAAAGCTCTTCTATGGAGATACAATTGGTTAATGCTCCTGGTTTCATGTTATCTTCAGCTCTATTACTTCTCATGGATGTCCTGAGTGTTCCTGTATACCCCTTTTAGATTTTATTATATTGGCTCTCTAATTCATGTGATTTGTTGTCATGTAGTACGTGGAATTGGAGGGGCTATTCTATTCGGTATCAGTATTCTGGGAGCAGTGGCCCTGCATTAGTTTTAGTTCACGGTTTTGGAGCAAACAGGTCTACATTTTGCTTGTCTCGAGTAATTGATATAGGCATTAAATGCATGCATTGCTCAGAACAAAGAGTCCATCTGTCTTCGTTCTTTTTTGTTGCATAATAGGTATGCTAAATGCGCAAGTTGGGATATGGTGGTTATCTACATATAAATGATTGATCATTGAGATTCTTGTTCCTGCATTGCATTCTTAGTGCTTTTTCAGTCAGTTGGTGTGTCTCACTAATCTTTTCTAACAGTGACCATTGGAGGAAAAATATTCCAGTTCTTGGGCATTCCCATAGGGTATTCTCAATCGATCTTATTGGTTATGGTTATTCAGACAAACCAGATCCTCGTGACTTTGAAGTTAACTCCTTTTACACATTTGAGACATGGGCCACCCAACTAAATGAGTTCTGTGTTGATGTGGTGAAAGACAAAGCATTTTTTATATGCAATTCCATTGGAGGTGAACACCTGTTATTGATCTTATTTCTGTGATTTCTAAATTGCTGACCAGTCATATTACGCTAATTGATCTTTTCATGGTTATTTGATTGGACAAGATTGGTTGACGGTCTAATATTTATGATGTTTAATTTGTCTATAATTTCCACTGACAACATGCACCTATCTGTATCTGAGGGCAAACATTTAGGTAATTGAGGTTTTGGAAACTTCCAGTTGTGGTGTTACTCACTGTTGAACCTTGGGTAAGAAATGAGGAATGAGGTGACGACAGCTGTGCAGTTCTTTATTGAAACTGGGAGTTTGAGAGAAGTTCACCCGTGACAGCTTCTTAAATGCATGGGTGGGTGCCCAGGAAAAGGGGTGAGTTGACATCAGAGATCACAAACCAATTAGTCCTTGGTTGTGTCTGCATACTAATTGCACAAATCCTTGCCTCGAGCTTAGTAAAGTGATTGGGAAGGTCAACTTGTACTCTCAGTTCCTTCGATTCTGAGAGTACAAGTTGACCTTCCCAAGGGAGCCAAATCATACCGGTCAAGTTCCTTCAGTTCTCTTGAGGACTTTTTTCCCCCTCTGCAGCTCGAGTTCTTATGGGGCATACCACGCCAGGGGTTCCTTTCAAACTGCCATCCATGTTTAACACTTTAGCTTGACTAGGAGGAAATTTCCTACGGCACCCTCACTTTTTCGTTTGTGGGCTAAGAGCTCTTGCTCACTCGAAGTAGTGAAAAACGCTGACACACATTTCAAAGTCATAATATGCTTGGCTTGGTCTCCAACACAGGCTGTTGTTCTCAATATTCATCATTCGATGGTATAATTGTCTTTCATGCTGTTATTTTCTAATGTCACAAACGAGTTCCTTGGTTATTTGCATTCCTTTGACTTTTTTAAAGTAGATAATGTCAAACATGAGCACCTGAAAGAAAGATTCCTTATCACTTTTGTGTAGGAGTTGTCGGTCTTCAGGCAGCAGTGATGGAACCTGAAATCTGTAGGGGCATTACTATTCTAAATATATCTCTTCGTATGCTTCATATTAAGAAGCAACCATGGTATGGACGACCTCTAATCAGATCATTTCAAAGTTTGCTGAGGTAAATTTGGACATAATGGTTTCTTTGACTTAATTTAGAATGTTGAACTTCCGAATTAGTGTTTAAGATGCTTAATACTTCTTGTCAGGAATACTGCAGTGGGCAAATTCTTTTTCAAATCTGTTGCCACTGCCAGAGTCAGTGAGGAGTATTCTCTGTCAGGTATTCCTCGATTAGGCCATGGATTTCTACTCAGTACTTGCTATTCTCAGGCAAGTGATCATGTTGTCCAGCGCTTTAAGTGGAAAGAAGCATAGTTTGTTTAGAGTATTTGAAGAAGTTATAACCAAGAATCCATTGAAATAGCTATTAGGTTCCATGCATGGATAGTAGCTTTCTGGTCTGTGAGCAGACTAGGTTCCATTGGCACGATTCATCGCCCTTTTTACAGATGTTGAATCCAAATTCAATTGAATATGTTTAACCCTAGCCAGAAAATAGGCCATAAATTAGAGAGATGAAAACTCTTCAAAACAATCTGAAACAAACACCTGACAAATTTAAAATTGCCTTGCTTTACTTGTAGGTGATGTGCATGTTAGGATACCAATAGTCACAAAAGGTTAAGTTGTTAGGAAATTGCCCAACGATGTATATCAAGCTATTTAACATCCTCCTTTACGTGCAAACCTATGTTGCACGTGGAGATGCAAATTTTCATTGATAGAGCAAAATTGAAGGGGAGAAGCAGAATGCAACCAGCAAATAAATGCAAAAGAGAGAATCGAACCCAAAACCTTTCCCAACCGGAGCTCTAATACAATGTTAGGGTACTAGTAGTCCCGAAAGCTTGAGCTATTAGGCTCAATAATGTATGTCAAGCTATTTGACAGTGCAAACATCTCATAATTATAAAGAGAGTGCGGCGTAAGGATCTTTAAGATAGCCCACATGGAGTTTTTCATTGTATGAAGCCAATAGGAAGTATAAAAAAAATGCTCCAATAATCTATAAAAGAATTTTCTCACTTCATAACTACATCTACTCATAATTATTCTTAGACATCCCTCTGTCCTCTAAACTGGCGTTTGTGAAAGTATTGGAAAGTAGTAGGGTTTTATTGTGTATTTTATCTTTTATGTTTGGGTTGCTTTTGTAATCTTATTTCATGTTAAGGGTAGTAGAGTCTCTTTGTTATTAGGGCTCTATTTAAACTTGTTCTCTTTTTGTAATAGTTAGATGTTCAAAATATATGAAATACGTTCCGCCACCTCTCCCCGTAAGTTTCATGGTATCAGAGCAGGTACTTCACCTCTTCAGTAGTCGATCTCCTCTCCAGCAATCAATCTTCTCTTAGTCGATCTCCACCTCTCTTATCCACACAGTTGATCTTTCAATCGATCCTTCTAAACTGAACCTCTTGTTGTTTGAGAGAGAGAGAGAGAGAGAAGTGTAGGGGTGTTAAATTAACCCTAACACGAGAGAGCTTTATTTATATTGTCACGAGACACGTTACTCAACATAACTAAGCAATGTGGGACAAATAAACATAAATTATTCTAACACTCCCCCTCAAGCTAGAGAGTAAATATCAATAAGTCCTAGCTTGTCGCAAAACAACTCCAATCGTGGTTTAAACAAAGGTTTGGTGAAGATGTCAGTCAACTGAGCTCCTGTAGAAATGAATGGAGTAGATAACACACCACTATCTATCTTCTCACGAACAATGTGACAATCAACTTCTATATGTTTCGTTCTCTCATGGAATACTGGATTCGAAGCAATATGTATTGCTTGCTTGATTATCACAATACATAGGAATAGGTAACTCCGCATCAAAACCTAACTCCTTGAGTAGAGCTCTCAACCACACAATCTCACAAGATGTGTGTGCCATGGCTCGATACTCCGCTTCTGCACTGGACCTTGCGACCACTGTTTGTTTCTTGCTTTTCCATGTGACCAAATTGCCTCCAACAAAAGTACAGTACCCTGTAGTGGATCGTCTATCAGATGGTGATCCTGCCCAATCAGCGTCGGTAAAGGCTTCAATACGCAAATGTCCATTAGACCGATAAAACAGACCACGTCCAGGATGAGCCTTAAGATATTTCACAATACGAAGACAAGCTTCCCGGTGTGGAAGTCGGGGAGCTGTCATAAATTGACTCACCACACTAACAGCAAAAGAGATATCAGGACGTGTATTGGTAAAGGTAATTCAGTTTACCAACTAAGCAACGATACTTGTCTGGATGAGGAAATATCTCCCCCTGATCAACACAAAGTTTCACATTAGGATCCACTGGGGTCTCCACAGGTTTTGCTCCCAACAAACCAGTCTCCTAAAAAATATCCAATGCATACTTCCGTTGGGACAAATTAATTCCATCCTTGGATCTTGCTACCTCAATACCCAAATAATACCGTAGCTTACCCAAATCTTTAGTATGAAACTGACGTTGTAAGAATTGCTTCAACTCATCAATACCTTTCTGATCATCTCCAGTAATATTGATATCATCTACATACACAATCAACACTATTTTCCCACGCTCTGACTGAAGAGAGAAAACAGAGTGATCCGAATGAGATCGACGCATACCAAACTGCAACACAGCTTCACTAAACCGACCAAACCAAGCTCGAGGGGACTGCTTCAGACCATATAAGGCTTTGCGAAGACTGACAAACCCGAGAACACTCCCCCTGAGCAACAAACCAAGGAGGTTGCTCCATATAGACCTCCTCGAGCAGATCACCATGTAAGAAGGCATTCTTGACATCCAATTGAAATAATGGCCAACCTAGATTAGCAGCAAGAGAAATAAGAATCCGAACAGAGTTTATCTTGGCAACTGGGGAAAATGTCTCTACATAATCAACTCCATATGTCTGTGTATAGCCTTTGGCCTCAAGGCGGGCCTTATATCGCTCAACAGTACCATCCGGATGATACTTGACTGTGAATACCCAACGACAGCTAACAGTAGTTTTACCAACAGGAAGAGAAACCAACTCCCAAGTGCCATTATGATGAAGAGCAGACATCTCAGCCTCCATAGCTTGCTGCCACTCAGACATAGATAAAGCCTCCTGAATAGTGTTAGGAACAAAAACAGAAGAGACCGAAGTAGTAAAAACACGAAGGGATGGTGACAAATGATTATAGGAAACAAACTGAGCAATAGGATGTATAGTGCATGACCGAATACCTTTACGATGGGCAATAGGACGATCAAGGTCGTCAAGATCCCGCAACGGAGGAGAAGACAGAGCGGTGGGTGAAGGAGGGGCTGTTTGTTCAGATGGCTCAGGTTGAGATTGTGCTGGCTGAGATGGCTCTGATGGCGCAGGCTGAGATGACGCTGGTGGAAGGTTAGAACGACGAACATACACCTGCAAAGGTTTTGGTGGAGGAAGACCAGTACCTGACGGGACAGCTATAGGAAACACAGACTCAGATGCAAACCGATCATTTGTACTAACAGGCTCCAAATAAAACTGGAGCGACTCATTAAATATGACATCAGCACACACAAAATGACGACCTAAAGATGGAGAATAACACTTATACCCTTTCTGAGTCCGAGAGTAACCAAGAAAAATGCACCTAATGGAGTGAGGGTCAAGTTTGCTCCGGTCAGAATCCAGAGCATGAACATAACATGTGCACCCAAAAACCCGAAGGGGTAATGAGTGAAGAGGACGACCGGGAAACAATACCTTATGGGGTATTTGACCTCTAAGAACAGTAGAGGGCATATGATTAATCAAATAGCAGGCAGTAAGAACTGCGTCACTCCAATAAGACTTAGGAACTTGCATTTGAAATAACATTGCACGCATAACTTCTGATAAATGTCGAATCTTGCGTTCGGCAACTCCATTTTGTTGTGGAGTTCGAGCACAAGAGGACTGGTGGATAATACCGTGATCATCAAAGAATTGAGAAAGACTATTTTTAAAATATTCACGGGCATTATCAGAACGAAATATGCGAATGCAAGTATCAAATTGGGTTTTAATTGCCATATAAAAAGACTAAAAAAATAGAAGATAACTCGGACCTTTCTTTCATGAGATAAAGGTAGGTAACACGATAGAAATCATCGGCAAAAATAACATAATATTGAAAGCCAAAAATATTAGGAAAATGCATTGGACCCCAAATATCAGAATGAACTAACTCAAAAGGACGCGACGCACGACTCTCAACCCTAGGAGAAAAAGATACTCTATGATGTTTGCTAAACTCACAGACTTCACATGGCAAAGCATCCACACGGCTACATGAAGGCACTAGCCTTTTAAGGTTCTCAAGTGATGGATGACCAAGACGACAATGATGTTGATATGGTGACACTGATGACTGAAGAGCAACAGAGCTAGGGTGAAAATCATCAGTAAAGTAATACAGGCCACCACGTTCAACACCGCCACCAATCTTCCTCCCCGTTTTGAGATCATGAAACACACAACCATTAGGGAAGAATGTGACTGAGCAATTCAAATACTTGGTAAGTTTACTAACAGACATAAGATTTAATGGAAATCGAGGAACTTGCAGTATGAAGTCCAAAGTAAGAGAGGAAGTAACATGAACAAAACCCAAACCAGTAACATTGGTAGTAGAACCATCAGCTAAGGTAACACGAGATGGTTTACTTAGAGACTGACGACCGAAAAGAATAGGAGTACCAGTCATATAATCAGATGCACCAGAATCAATAACCCAATGATTAGAAGAATGAGAAGATGCAATGCAAGCAACGGAGGAACCTATCTGAGATAACGTAGCAATGGAGGAACTTGTCTGAGGTGACTAGTAGGCGTTAGTACTGTTGGTACTCCTCTGCTGAGATACTCACCCTACTGCTGGCAGAAGGATGAGTAAACTGTCCAGCATCCTCAGAAATAGTAACCTGATAAGCCTGGGGAAAACCATGAAGATCATAACAATACCCCACTATATGATTTGTACCCCTACAATGGGAACACCGTCGAGTACCATAATCAGAACCACCACGACTAGAGCTACCACGACCAGAACTACCTCCCCCTGACATGCGACCATAACTAGAATCACCACGACCACCAAAATTACAACCATCAAAACCACCAGAGACAACTGAAGCAGTCTCCATCATAAACCAACCAAAACACCAACTAGGATAGCACTAGCAACCAAACAACCAACAAATCAATGAGCTACTAAATCAACCAACTTTCTACCAACACAGCAACACTCACATTGGCCACTATCCACCATAAGAAATCAAAATTGATCACCAATAAATTAACTAACCATTATATGTATGTCAACCACCTAATCAACAAATGGGTCACAAAGAACTGCCTAACACAACACAATAATCAACACAACCCAATACCCAAACACCAAATCAAAACACACGAGCAACGAAATCAACGAAAACCAAACAGTAGCGGAAAGCATAACCTCGGCAGTAAACTCGAATCCAGTAACGAATAGCCACCAACCCACCAACCGATCAACTTCGTCTACCAACTAACTAAAAACCACCACGAGGACAACTACTGAGACAAGCAATACCAGTACACAAATAATCACCATCCAGCCTCCAACAATTAACCCACCTTAGCTTTCTCCCTCTATGTCTTCTTAATTGACAACCACAGAAACATTGACGACCATATCCATCCACTTTCCGGCCACCGTCAACAACACCTGATGCTCGCTGACCATTGCCGATCTCCGTTCAGTACTTTCCGGTCACCGACGCAGCTTTTCTAGCCACCGATGACTCTGTTGCAGTCGAACTTACTGGTTGTTGCACTCAAACCCACGTCTGTCTGCAATCGTATTGATTTTCTGAGGTACTTCGGACCTTGATCTCTCACCTTCTGCACTGTTTGAACTCGAAATTGTATGGGTATGGACATATAAGGCAGTTTGCGACTCCAAAGTTCATTTCTCCAAGTTTGTTGTTTGCAATGTTTATTATGGGGGAAGATAGAGCAATCAGTGTTTGTTTATATGGGCATAACTACTGTTATTGGTCTAGTGTCTTTAAAAGTTTTGTTGTTGGAAAGGAAATGTGGGGTCATGTAATAGGGTCTATTGCCCTCCCCTGTGAGATCTTGTTCGTTTTGGGTTTCAAGACCGGTTTTCTCCATTATTTCCCAATCATTACTCACATTTCTCTCCAATCATTACTCTTATTTTTAATTATTATTCTCATTTCTCTCTTTATCTCTCTCCAATCATTACCCCTATTTTTAATTATTACCCCTATTTGTCCCTCCAATCATTACCCAAAAACCAAACCAAACAAGATCTTATCCTAAAGATGCAATGAAACATGAGGTGTACTGTCAAAGACTTTGCCAAATGGGAAGTTGAAAATGCACGAATACTTACGTGGTTTTATAATTCTGTTGAACCTAGCATAGGTATGAACTTCAGAAAATATGACACCGCCAAGGAAGTTTGGGATTATTTAAAGAGGACTAAAATTGTATGTTTTGACATGTTATTTTTCTCGAGCGTTTTCCCTTATTCTCTCTCCCATCCAAACCCATCACTGTTGCCCAAGAGGATCTCGTGCATATAAATCCATTCCCTCTGGATGTTCCTAAAGGTGAATATCTTCGTACCTTCGAAGTGTCTGATTTTCCCAAGCTCCCTCCTACTTCTTCTGGTTCCCACCTCATTCCTCCCTTTCCCAAGCATTACGTCCGCCGCGATGGCCCAACTCCCTGTCCTCCCTCTACGTCTGACGACCCTGATCCGCCCGAGTACAGGTATCATTCGCGTGATCGTCACCCACCGATAAGACTTGGTTTTACTAATACTAGTTTTTCCTCTTCATATTGCACTTTCTTATCTAGCATCCATACTTATTCTAAACCTTGTTCCTACAAAGAAGCTTGTAATGATCCTAACTGTGTGCATGCCATGAATGACGAGTTCAGTGCTCTTGATAATCCTCAGACTTGGGACTTGGTTCCTCTTCCCCCGATGGTAAGAATTTCATTGGTTGCAGATGAGTTTTTAAAGTTAAGATTCAAATTGATGGTTCTTTGGAGCGGTACAAAGCCCACTTAGTTGCCAAGGGGTTCTCTCAGGAATATGACATCTGTTTGTTTTTTTATTTCTATACATTTGTCCGTTTTTTTATTTCTATTGCTGCTATGCACCAATGGCCCCTTTTCTAGTTGGATGTTAAAAATGGTTCCTCAATTGTTATTTGTCTGAGGAGGTTACATGCGTCCTCCTCCGGAGCTCCCTCATGCCACCGGCCTTGTTTGTCATCCCGTTTGTGCTTTTTATGGCCTCAAACAGTCTCCTCATGCTTGGTATTCTCATTTTCATGATGTGGCTCTCCAGATTTGGTTTCAACCTAGCACTCATGAGTCTACTCTCTTAATTCACTGCACTCCTTATGGTTTGGTTCTTCTCTTGCTCTATGTTGACGACACGATCATTACCGGTTTTGATTCAATGGCAATTGATGAAAAGAAGCATCATCTGTTTCACGGATTTGAAATGAAGACATTAGTCCTCTTCGGTATTTTTCTTGGCATTGAGGTTGTCGCTTCTCCTAAAGGTTATCTCCTGACTAAGACTAAGTATGTGATCAACATTCTTCATCGCGCTCAACTTACTGACAAACAAAACAGTTGATACTCCCATTAAGTTACATGACAAGTTCTCTACTTCCGATGGGGTTCCTCTTGCAAATCCAATCATGTATCGTGAGCTTGTTGGTTGGCTCGTTTACATCGCTGTCACTAGGCTAAACATTGCCTGTGCTGTGCATATCGTTAGTCAATTTGTTTTCCCCTCGATCTACTCATTGGGCTACCTTAATTCGTATCTTTCGTTATGTTCGTTCCACCATGTTCCAATGTTTATTTCTCTCTTCTTCTAATTTAGATTTGACTCTTCGAGCTTACACCGATGCTGATTAGGCAGGTGATATCTCTGATCGCAAGTCCACCTCCGGCTTCTGTGTTTTTCAGGATGATTCTCTTATCTCATGAAAAAGCAAGAAGCAATCCGTTATTGCTCGTTCTACTTCAGAAGTTGAGTATCAGGCCATGGCTCATGCTACCTTTGAAGTTGTTTGGCTCCACGGGTTATTAGATATGGGTCTCACTCTCTCTTCTCCCACCTCTCTTTTGTGACAATAAAAGTACCATTCAGATTGCCCATAATTCAGTCTTTCATGAACGCACGAAGCATATTGAAATTGACTGTCACTTTGTTCGCCACCATCTACCATCCGGTGCTCTCTCTCTACCATTTGTCTCCTCTTCTGTTCAGTTGGCCGATTTCTTCACCAAGGCGTCACCGCTCGTTTCGTTCCTTCTTGGCTAACTCTCGATGCTCTCCAGGCTGGCATCATGAGCTTGAGGGAGGCCCGCCGGGGGGGGGGGGGGGGGGGGGGACAGTATAGGGTTTTATTGTGTATTTTATTTTTTTATGTTAGGGTTGCTTTTGTAATCTTATTTTTATGTTGGGGGTAGTATAGTCTTTTTGTTATTAGGGCTCTATTTAAACTTGTTCACTCTTTTGTAATAGTTGGATGTTCAGACATATGAAATAAGTTTCAGCGTTCTACCTTCCGTATCAACATCTTGTTTACAATGAAAATCACTTCCCGGGAACCCCAAATAATGATAGCCTACCTGTGTGACAAAGGATTTGATTCTTTCCTGTATTATTTAGGAGTAGTTTAAAGCAACAATGCTGCAACTTCATCTTTCTGGGTTGGATATGATGCAGTGGAATTCATGAGAAACTAGTTAGCGTACTAGTTCAAATGAAGATAGGTCTCGAATCCACGAGGGTTCTTGAATCCACAAGAAGAAAGAGAATAACTCTGAATTATAATTGATTAAAAACTGAATAATAATAGGGGTTACATGCCATTTTATAGGGAAAACTAGCAAACCCTAGCAAAAACTTACCTAAAAATAAAGTATCCCGAAAATTGGGGAAACTCCCAAATTTGAAAACTAGAAAGAAAAACAAGAAATTCCCAATTGGAAACAACGAAAACGGAATTACACGCTAAGAGTAATTCATAATCTAATTATTACCTAAAATTGCACAATTACTAAATTGAAGGCCTAAACGAATGAAGCCGAATTCCACCAGCAGTCATGATTAGGGTGGTGAGTATTGATCGCAGCGCGATTCTGCTTCAGCCCACCAAGTTTGGGCCTATTCCGGGCTAGTCGATAAATTGCCGAAATTGCTAATTTTCGATTAAGAGTTGTTTGGGCCTCCTAGGCTTCGACCGGTCCAACTGATCATAGAACTGGGCCGCTACTTGTTCTGCATCAGGATAGTTTGATATAGATTGTTGGACCCTTTTTCCTAAGGAATTTAAGCTTTGGGGCATGGTTGTCAAATCGCGAATCGAATTGACCCTTTTCTGAATCGTATCGAATCATGAATCGTAATGATTCGGTCCAACTTTCACAAATACATTGGAAAATTTATCTATGTCTTTACATAATAAAGATACATTGTAAAATTGAAAATTTTAAGCTAAAATACATATTTAAGATTGTTTTCTACTATAAATTGATTATCACATGGCATCATAGCAAAATAAATACTATAGTAACATCGATATATGCATATAAATGTTAAGAATTCATAATAAAAAGCTTACAAAATGAAGCTTGTAGCCTAATAGTTAGGAAACTAGCTTATATGGCAACGTATGTGGATTAATCCAAGCCTCAAATCCGTGCCCTGGTCTATGATTTAGAGGATACAAGAACCAAAAAGATTGATTTGTGAAATTACATATCCATGGTAGATAGGCCTCCATTGAATAAGGATTAAGGAATATGATCTCCCGTACTATATGATCTCATATTCTTGCTTTTCTATAAGAAAAAACAAAGGCAAAATAGCAAAAGTGGTTTCATATTGTCGAATGAAAGTTGTGATCTACAAAGCACCGACACCTTTCCGGGACCCCGTATCGCAGTGTCCCAACACGGGGACATGGCGGGGCACGTGTGCCGACACTCCACGTGGCATGGGACACGACTGTAGTGCTTTTTTGGATGGGGACACGGATGGGGACACGGTAGGGGTCAAATTGAAATTTTTTAAAACTTTCAGGGGTCAAATTGAAATTTTTTACCCCTGAAAGTTTTAAAAATCTTCAATTTTACCCCTAAAAGTTAAAAAAAAATTCAATTTTACCCCTGAAAGTTTAAAAAAAAATTCAATTTTACCCCTGAAAGTTGTAAAAAATTTTAATGTCCCCTAAAAGTTTTAAAATATATTATATTATATATATAAATAAATATATAATTAAATAAATAAATATACATGTGGCGTGTCCCCCGCCGTGTCCGTGTCCCCATTTTTTTAGAATTTCCGTGTCCCCGTGTCTATGTCCGCGTCCGCATCCATGTCCGTTTCCGTGTCCGTGCATCATAGGTTGTGATAAACCTTGATTCACCTAAGATTCGAATCGTTTTTGCGTGAATCAGGAATTGAATCGCAAATCAAACCGTGAATCGGACGATTCACCTCTGATTCTATATCAACCTTGATTCACTTATAGATTCGTATCGTTTTTGCACAAAATCGTGAATCGAATCGTGAATCGTGCGATTCTGACAACCTTGCTTTGCGGGACAATTATTGACTTAGCGTGGTATTTGGGTTTGGCTTACAGGGGTCTTGGGTTTAAGTCTCCCAATTTGCATTTGTTTTGCATTTGCATTCTGCTTTTCTCTACTTTCATTTTGTTTCTTCCAATATCGGGGCTTCGCATCTCAACATACATGACAGGGTTGCACTTGGGGGAGGATGTTGGATGGATTGATATGCATTGTTTCCTCCTTCCTTTCAACATAAATGCTGGGAGGATTGGTGCCTTAGCACACACCATCTCTAGGAGTTTGCTACTTTGCATGCACTTGAAAAGGAAACATTATTGTCTTCTATTGTGCATGTGAGCCCAAATAATAAGGTTACAGCATACAAATTGGTTTGTTTTGCCCTTAGATACTTCTGAAAACTGAAAAGAGACTCTGCTTAAATAAACAATAAATTTCAATGGGAAGCTTGAAGTGACCTTTGTCATAAATAATGGAGACTTTAAACATTGGTGAAAGAAGTAAAAGATATGCGAAAGTTTTAGTGTCAGCAGGATTAGAAGCCTAGAACATAATTTCCGTTAAATTAGGTGCCATGATTCATTAACAAGGTTTTGGAAAACTAGATAAGGTGATGTCGATTTTCCTTTTGCAAGATTAGGAGGATTGCTACCAAACTTTGGTTGACAAGCTTTTGCAGTGTTGATGGTATGTTAGCAGTTTGTCTCTGAATGGATCTTGTTAAGTACTAGAATCCACTTTCACCATCATTTAATGACATCTTCGCTACTGCTGTTGTAAATAGCAGTTTATCTCGGAATGGATCTTGTCAAGTACTAGAATCCAATTTAACCATCATTTAATGACCTCTCCGCTACTGCTGTTGTAATAAAGCATCCCAGTTCTTGTTTTTTGAAGAATAATGTAAAATGAAGCAAATTCTTCTTCTTTCAGTGTTACCACGACACATCCCAGGTGACAGAAGAATTAGTTCAGAGTATCCTTCTTCCAGGGCTTGAGCCTGGTGCTGTAGATGTATTTCTGGAGTTTATTTGTTATTCAGGGGGGCCCCTTCCAGAGGAGCTATTGCCTCAAGTTAAGGTCGGATTGTTAAAATTTGATCCCTATTGTTGTTTCTCAATATTCATTTTGCATTATGCTTTTATTTGGATGACATGGATTTGTATCTCTGGTGTTCTCAGTGCCCTGTTTTGATAGCTTGGGGTGACAAGGATCCGTGGGAACCCATTGAGCTAGGAAGAGCCTATGGTAAATTTGATTCTGTGGAAGATTTCATTGTCCTCCCTAATGTTGGCCATTGCCCGCAGGTCTCTCTCTCTCTCTCTCTCTCTCTCTCTCTCTCTCTCTCTCTCTCTCTCTCTCTCTCTCTCTCTCTCTCAGGGTGGGGTGTGTGCGTCTCACTAGGTCATGTTAAACTCAGATATGGGTCCCGGGTGCAAATACACATCAAGTATCGGATTTATCTATTTTCCAATCCTAGCCCCTAGGACACGTAACACTGCAAAATATTCAAATGAAAGTGAAAAGGGTGTTCACAATAGGCCATTCAACATTGTATGTCATTGGAGATTATAAGATGCTTAAATTATTAGTAAGGACGATAACAATGTATCACGAAATGTGTTTGTGGGTAAGTGGCCTATTGCACATTTGACACGGATCCCATTTCCTACCCAAATATCCCGTGTCATTCACTTAACATATACAACAAAGAAGGAGGCCGGCAATGACACTGCACATTGATTCGTGATATGTAGTTTTTATCTGGCTCAATTTTACAGGTATTCTAGAGCGCCGTTTTAGGGAACTGAGAATATAATTTCTATGGCTATAATATATGTTTGAGAGGCTATTATTGACTTTGTATAGTACTAGGACCTTGGCTGCTGGTCAGCTTCAAATGAAAACTTGTTCCAAGTGCAAATATCATGCGGACATGGAATCTACTTGACCTTGTCTTCAAGATGAGACAACTACTTATACTATTGATTCCTTTATACTTTTACGAGTTCTTTTATGATGATGATTAACTTCTGTATTTTTCATCTGATAAAATTGGAACGATACAGATGATTAACTTCTGTATTTTTCACCATTTTTTAATGTGAGTGAAGGATGAGGCACCTGATCTCGTCAACCCCCTTGTTGAGTCCTTTGTGGCACGTCATGCAAGACCAGAACCTAGTCTTTCCCCAAACGGGATATAATCCGTTTCCAGGTTAGATTTGCTGCTTTGTGGTCGTTAGAGACTATCTTGGATTTGCTCAGCATCTGTTGCCAAACAAGCACTGACTCTCTCTCTCTCTCTCTCCTTGTTTGTTTGCAGAGAGCATTTCAGAGCCACAGACCAGGGGGGATTACTTTGAAACTTGAGAAACATGCGCAGCTGTTAGATTTTCTGTTTTCTACATGGTTGCAACCTGTCAGAATGTTTGCCAGTGAGGATGCCTGAAAATGTGTATAGAGCAACTAGAGCCTCATTATAGCATTGAACATGTATAGAAGTTACTGGTCTTGATTGTAATCCATCCAAGGGACGTTTGGTTCACTTGCTCATTTCTCACAAGTAAATAATTGGCGCAATCAGTCGAACAATTCGCGAAATTGGCGAATTTACTCCCTGTTTATTTGGAATGATAAGTATTTTAACTAACAGAAGTCCATGTAAAATAAAGGTGGACCGTAGCCTTTCATTTTGTTTGTTTAATAATTTTTTTGCTCATATATGTATAAAAAAAAAAAAAACACAGATCGACAGTTACTCCCTGATTGGACATCAATACTGAAGTAAAGCAAACACGTTTATGCAGAGGAAGAAAATATTGCAATTATTTTTATAAAATAATTAGTGGCTTCTTTTCCCTCTCATTTTGTGTTCTAAATTGCTAACGAGCCCTACCAAGCTGGATTCGAGCCTAAATTTAGCTCGGTTCGGCTCGTTTGAGTTTAACGAGCCCTACCAAGCCGAGCCCGAGCTTTGAAATTTTTTCACGAGCCGAACTCGAGCTCACTTGTCTAGGCTCGAATCGAACCCGAGCCGAACTCGAGCCTGACTCATACCTTAACGAACTGATCCCGAAGCTTACAGGGTTCGCCTCGATTCGGCTCGTTTACAGCCCTAGCTATGAGGGACCGGGTTTGGTCCAGTGTTTCAGACGTATCACGCGAAACTCGTTTTTTGAACTAATAATCAGGTTGTTACTGCACCAAAAAGAATTTACATTAGTTACTGTTCTGTAAGTGTGATTTTGTTGCCGGGTGTTAGACTAACAGTTTTCTAGTTACAAACTTACAAAAATCAATTGTGGAACTGGCCATCAATGACGTAGTTGACCTTACACATGAACATCTTCATCATGGCCGTAGAAATCGAATGGTGTTGCCCAGACCTTCATTTGAAAGATGTTTGTCTTTACCGGTAAGAGCATCTCGAGTGGTTAACTAGTGTTTTTTCAAGTTAAAAGTCAATTAGTTCGTTTTGATAATATTTTGCTAAAAGTTCTTCATGCCTATTGGACTGGTTCAACCATTTTCAGCTGAATTTTAACCAATAACAATAAACAAATGATCATAATAAAAGGGCAATAAACTGACAACCATTTCTTGTGTCAATTTTAACTTGAGAATTGACAACATTATTTTGGGGTATTGATAAATTGTCAACCGTTGGAATATGCTTGATGAAGATACACAGTTTGAAACTCAAACCAAGTCCAAAATGAACTCATATCTGGCCAATTGGACTAAGCAATTCAAATCGATACTTAAAAAGATGGCATCTTCGGTGTAAAGAAAGACACTTAAATTGCTTATGAAAGAATTTTTGGGAAATGCATCAAACAAATGCATTTTGTGATGATGGAGCAGGAGAAATCATAATTCAAAACCTTGAGTGTTTTGTAAAATATCATATAAATTCACACATTATCCTTCGGCAAAATCTAATTCATATATATATTGCCACCTAAACGATTTCACTCAAAACAAAGTTTAAGCAAACAAACTCCATCTTGCCTTTCCAAAAAAAAAAAAAAACAGACTCCATCTTCTGCATCATTTTAGCCTATTAAGAACAATCATGAATTACGAAGAAGATGGGACATGGTTAGAGATTACACGTGCGGAATTTTTTGTATACTCATATTTCAATTACCATTGAACAATGAAAGAATCTCCAAACACCCCCTTATAAACCAACCCAATGATATTTTCCAGAACATTGGTTGGTATTGATTTAGTTCATGTATTTTAAATAATTATTGCATTTTAAAACTTATCAACGTCCGATCAAGATATTTTTTTGTTGGAAATTTTCTAGAATTTCGGATTAATAAAATCGGGGTATGTTGGGAAACGAATCCCAGAACCCAGTAATTACGCGTACAGATTAAACAACAAAAATAAACACAAACCCTACGAGGCGGAATTAGGGTTTACCTCTCATCCGTAGACACGAACGCTGGTTGACTTGTTTATTTTAGAACTTAACAGGCCCGATTACTGTATGCAACAAACTCTGCTCGACAGTACCTCATGATCTTCTGCCATATTCCTTTATATCTCGATCATGTAGCCAAGTGTGGACTTCTACGTGATGTCTTTGTTCTCTCTCTCACAGCCTCTATTCTAATTTTCTGAATGACTGTTGTGAGACCTAGAGAACATAACGATATATTTATAGGGCTAGAGCAGGGACCTGAGGAGAAATAAATCCGGGCTCCTTGTATAAATAAGAAAATCGAATCCCACCCGGATTCTATTCTTATTTCACAAATTATAATTCACACCACTAAAGAATTATAATTGCACTCCCATCTTTATCTCGATTATATTTCGAGCTCCACGTTATTAAATACTTATTAATCTCCCCACGTTAAGATTACAGATACCCGTTTATTAAATGTCGATTACTGACAATCTCTCACTAATCAACATCTTATAAAACACTTTGAGACTCACCACTTAGCTTGTTCGATATGTCGGGTACAAATATCCACCTGCAGGGTTTGACATAACCGAAACTTATAAGTTTACTCAAGAGGGTATCATCAATCTCTAACGAGACGTGGATTCTATCAATAATTAATATCCATATATTTCATGCATATAATGTCGTGACCCAACTCACCAAGACTATTGACCGTAAAAAAGATCTCACTTTATAATGAATCAAAGTCAACAAAATTAAATGTATATATGTATTAATTATATCCAGATTAAGAGTATAAATATAAGTATTCTTAATAACTATAAGGTTCTAACTGTCTTAAAATGTCAGTACTAATACAATTACCTTAAAGCGGTCTTGTTCAATACACAAAAAAAATGTACTAGCACAATGAGTCGGAACAAGAACCATTCCTTGTAGTCAAGACAAACTTACTAAAACATTGTACTACAATCCTACTGATGGTGTGTCAAATTCCATCTAAGATTGTAAACCAAAACTTATATTCCACAAGAACTGATGATCCAATCTTCTGTATGTAAGCCGTACTCTACACACTGAATTATCTACTATGTAGAATAAAAGGCATATGCACAACTTACAATTATATCATGCAAACATCGCCCATAATAGATTCTCATAAAAACAAAGGGATAAAACTGATTAAATATTAATCCATTACATAAAAGCATAGCTTTTAGTATAAGTTTCTAACAATCTCCCACGTAGACTCAAAACCATGTTGCCACGCATCTCACTTTCATTCGCTTTACATGACTATCAAAAGTCTTGGCATGTAAGCCATTCGTAAAAGGATTTGCTAGGTTGTTTGCTGATGCAATCTTGGTCACAGCTACATCAGTTTTCTATACGATCGCTCGAATCGGGTGATACTTACACTCGATGTGTTTTCCCTTCTTATGAATCTTTGGCTCCTTCGAGTTAGCAACTGCACTACTATTGTCACAATAGATTGAAATAGTTGACCGTATCAAAGGTACCACTTCTAGATCCATCAAGAAGTTCTTGAGCCAAACGACTTCTTTGGCTACTTCAGAAACTGCCACATACTTGGCCTCCATGGTGGAATCAGCAACACACGATTGCTTGATACTCCTCCAACTTATGGCTCCCCTTCTTAGGGTAAACACATATCTCGATGTTGACTTTATGGATCTCTTATCTGATATAAAGTCTAAGTCTGTATACCCACAAGGCACTAGATTGTCTGACTGGTAAACCAACATTTAATCCCTAGTTCTTTTCAGATACTTGAGTATATGTATATACCAGTCCAATCTTCTTATACAGGGTTAGACTGAAATCTGCTAACAATGCCAACAACTAGGGCTGAGCATAGACCCGCGAAACCCGACCAACCTGCCCGACCCGACCCGATCCGAAGTCAATCGGGCGGTTCAAACAGCTTAATCGGGCGGTTCACGGGTTAATGTGGTAAGTTTTTGTCGGGTTTCGGGCAGTTCACGGGTTGAATAATTTATAACCCGGTGAACCCGAACCGACCCAATGTATATAACTCTTACACGTCAGTCAATAGGGGTCTGTGCGTTTTGGAAATTGTAGAGGCAATTGAAATTTGGCAGCCAACTTTCCTTTACTCTCTCTCTCCTCTCTTTAGTCTTTTCCCTTTCAGAAATTATCTTCCCAACAAATAAGTACACGGCCCAAGATAGTGACAACACAAATCCTCTCTCTTCTTTGGTTTCCAATTAATGCATACAAGGTCCAGTTGTACACAATTTGGCATCTCCACCTTACACGTGTTCAAATCCCCTCATGCCTCAGTCAATATTCTAACCCTAATCCTTTTCTCTACTCCACTCCCCAGATCTGCGCCCCACTTTCCCACACCCAAAAAACTACTCCATCGTCTCTCTCTCTCTCTCTCTCTCTCTCTCTTAGAATCCAAACTTCATCTCCATCCCCTCCTCAACAATCAACATCCAACCTTACCAATTACCAATTTCCACCAGTATTCGGTAAGGTTTTTTTTTTTTTTTTCCTCTTTGTTTTGATAAAAAATTAACTCATTTTCACCGTCGGGGATTCTTCCACCGGCTGGATAGCTTCTGGGTTAGTATTCACGACCCGTTGGGAGAAAGTGGAGTCCGGATGTTGAAACAAGGCCCATTGAAGGCCCAACCCGAATAACTCGACTGACCCAACTGACAATCCGAAAGTGCAAAAATCGGGCGGTTCCACTAGTTATATCGGTCGGTGTCGGGCCTGGAATTAGCTAACCCGATCATTTCGGGTCGGGTGTCGGGTCCGAGCCAAACCTAACCCGAACCGACCCGTGCTCACCCCTACCAACAACAAAGCAAATATCAAGTCTAGTTCACAGCATAGCATACATGAGGCTTCCTACTGCTGAAGCATAAGGAACTGCCTTCATTTTCTCCATCTCCTCAGATGTCTTAAGACACTAATCCTGGGATAGATTGACTCCGTGTCTGAAAGGGAAAAAAAAATCCTTTCTTGGAATCCTGCATGCTAAAACGAGGAAGGATCGCATCGATATAGGAAACTTGAGAAGCCCAACACCTTTTGCTTGATCTCGCAAAAATTTAATACCAAGGATGTGAAAGCTACTCCTAAATCCTTCATATCGAACTAGCTGGATAACCACAACTATACCGAAGAAAACATTCTGACATCATTTTCGATGAACAAGATATCATCCACATATAGCAATACAAACCCCACGACATTTCCATTGCGCATCTTGTACATACACGACTTATCTAGACATTGATCAAAACCAAAAGATTTGATTACTTGATCAAAACGGATGTTCCAAGACCTAGATGCCTACTTAAGTCCACAAATGGACTTCTTAAGCTAGCTCAACATGTGCTCTTGATCTTTTGCCAAAGTTCTGCATCTTTATCTTGTAGTACCTCTTTGTAGTTTTAGGGTTTGGCCTGTTGTTCTTCAGGGATCATATCACAAGATTCTCCCAACAACGTATACCGATTGGTTGAAACAATAACCCTCCCACTACGACAAGGTACTGGTATGTTAACAACAATTTCATGTGATGTAGCCTCTTGGACTATTGGTGTTGAAGAAGTCTGTGCCGATCCAATTTCTCTCAATTCTTCTAGAACAATCTAACTACTGGGCTTGTGATCTATGACATAGTCTTCCTCTAAGTATCAAGTATTGGTGCTAACAATGACCTTATGATCCTTAGTACTATAAAATAGAGCAATTTTCGTTCCTCTAGGGTACCCCACAAAAACAAACAAACATTTGTCCTTGATTCCAATTTATCTGCTTTCCCTTTCAGCACATGTGCTAGACTACCCCAATTCTGAACATGCCATAGACTAGTTTTGCTCCCAGTCCGCAATTCTGTGGGTGCAGTTGGTACTAGCTTAAATGGTACCAAGTTAAGAATGTACGCTATTGTTTCTAGTGCATGTCCCCAAAACGAATTTAGTAAATTTGAAAAAGTCATCACTGATCTCACCATATCCATAAGAGTCCTTTCCTTCTTACTGTTACACCATCATGTTGTGGCATACCTAGCGCATACAATTGGGATGTAATCCCTTCTGCTGCCACTAGTTCCTAAATTCTTCCAAGAGGTATTTGCCTCCACGATGAGATCGCAGTGTCTTGATACATTTATTCAAACGCTTTCCCGTTTCTGGTCTATGCACCTTGAATTTTTCAAAGCATTCGGACTTGCGGTGTATCAAATAAATGTAACCATGTCTTGAGTAATCATCAATAAATGTATTGAAATACTCAAAACCACCTCTATCCCGGATGTTCATAGGTACATACAAATCAAAGTGAATCAGTTTCAATGTTTCATTGGCTCCCCCTTTTCCTTGAAAAGGGCATCTTGGTCATTTTACCTTCCAAACAGGATTCATAGACCAAAAGTGCCTCCACTTCTAATGAACCCAACGATCCATTTCTGACCAGACTAGAAATTCTATTTAGATTAATATGACCTAGGCGTAAGTGCCGAAAATACGTTTGGTTCAACTTATAAGGCTCCTTTCTCTTATATGGCAATCTATTAGTGTTATTCAATTCATTTAGTTGCATTGTAGGAACGATACCATTAATAATGTAGAGATTGTCATCTAATGAAGCAGAACAAATAAAATGTTTATTTAACTTAATAACCACATAGTTATCAAAAATAAACCAAATATCCATTTACAACCAAATTAGAAACCGAAACTAAGTTTCTCCTAATTCAATGATCATAAAGACAATCTCTTGAAATTAAACGCCTATTGTAACTGCTGCTACTTTTGTAGCACTTCCCATATGTAGATAAATCTCTTCATCACTAAGTCTCCTAGTTTCCTAGAACCTTTGCAATGAATTGCAAACATGATTAGTGGCACCTGTATCTACACACCAGGTACTGGTAGATAACACCGCTAAACATGATTCAACTACTAGTGAAAAAATTTTCCTTGATTATTCAATTTATTGAGATAATTCAAATAACCTGCTTCTAGTGTCCTTTTTGCTTATAGTGAAAACACTTGTCATTAGGCTTTTCCACTCCACCTCCAAGCTCATAAACTGTTTGAGGAATCGTGGCTTGTTGTTGAACCTTTTCCTGCTTATTGTTGCCTTCCAGCTAAGAAGTAGAAACCTCTTCAACTACAATTACAGTTGTCTATTTACTAACCAAAAGACCCTTGGCTAATTTAACTCTCTTTCAGCAATTTCGTCAAACAATAATGCATTTTATTTATATTGTAATCCAAGTGGAACTGCTGAAAAAGCTTGGTAAGCAACTGGAGCACAATATCAACCTGGGTTTCCCCATTCATTTCAGCTCCTGGGATTTCTAGTTCATTCAGAAGACCTATTATCTTCAGAACATAATCTCCTTACTAGGGTTCCTTCACCAATGGTTATATTCCCCAAATCCCACATTGCAACTTGCCTAGCCGCACCTTAAACCTTTATTTTAGGTTATGCATCATGTCATAGGCAGTTTCCAAAAACTTATGTTGATGTTGCAATACATTCGACATAGAAGCTAAAATGTAACACCGCGCCATCTCATCAATTGTAACCTAATCCTTATATACCGGATTTCAGGTTCTGTTGCAATTTCAGTGGGTTTGATAGAGCACACCTCAAAGAACACAAATTTGGTCCCCTAAGCAGTCGACACAATATCCAGATCCTTTTCTAGTCAATATAATTAAGACCAGTAATTTTGTTTGACAATGTCATCAAGTGGATTGAAAGAGACCATTTTTTGAATTTGAGAATCACATAACAACAATTATGAAGGGCAAAACTTTTTGTATTTCTATTAAATTGGTTCCCTCAACCAGTCTATTAAAAAAAAAAACATTAGCAACCCTACACACCGTGAAGAGTATGCCTCGATGGGTAGGTCCACTACTCGTCATCATTCGTGTAGATAGGCACAACCTTTTAATTTTACTATCAAGACACTATACCGTGCCCAATAAAATTAAATAGCTAATTTGCTTCGATCTTATAAATAAAAGTAGTGACTCAGATGGAGAGGATACTTGTTATTTATAGCTAAGTGTATACCATTACCTAGCCTCAAGATCCATTGTTCCGTAATGAACTACCCCTGATGGAGAAGTAGTCCACACAACAATTATCTTGAAGCTATCCTCTAAGGAAGTAAGTATCGATAATGCCATAATTAATTTTGTCTGATGGGAAGAAAGGTACTAAGACTAACACACAAAACTTAATTATATCATCTACATACTAGTAATGGAGACCATGGGATTTATAAAAAATAAACTCCCTCTCCCACTTAGTTATTTAAAAATTTTGTGAGGGTTATCAAAATTAACATGTTTGCAAAAAAAAAAAACCGTGATCTAGGTCAAAGCCAAATATTACCATGTTGTCCAAATATGGTAAACTATCACACATGCAAACAAGATGAATATATACAAATATTCATAAATAAGGAAACATAAATAATATGTATCCCAACTATTATGGTCAAAGATGCAATACTTGAGCAATAAGAAATCCTTCCAGCCTTGAAATCCTTAAGCAGTCAGGAATCCTTCGAGTCTTGAAATCCTTAAGCAATAAGGAATCATTTCCAAACTTGAAATCCCTAAGCAATACATATGTAGAAGACTTAGATACTTTGAATCAATCAAGAAAACCAAAATCCAACTATACTTAGGCAAGAAAAATCGGATCTGAAATTTTTCCCAAGTAAACTGCATAGCCTTCAATATTTTGGACTTTTCTCCCTCGTCCGAACTCCGATTGAACTGATTCCAATTGGATCAGATTCTAAATTCAATTATCTACAACTTCTGTGAAGAAAAAAGATTCCAATTCTGATGTTTACTGGGTCAAAACAACCTTGCAATCTGACCCTAAAAATCTGAAAAAAAATTGTGCGAGCCAAATAGTCTTTTTTCTTGACAAAACTTATCTTCTTGTCAAAAAAGATTGTTTTCTCCGTATTGTATGCCCCATTACAGAATCTGTAATCTTACAACAGATCTATATATCTAAAATGATACAACTGAAGAAACAAAGATTACGTAAAAAACTTATGCCTCCCACATACTATTATTACAGATTACAAAACTAAACTTGTAATAAAAAAATAGTAATAGTAACCACGCATAAAACAATTACAAAGCGTGGGGTCCAATCACACATACAAAAACATGCGTGACCATAATAGTGGGATAATCGATTCTGCAAAACAAACGTTAGAACAAACTAGAACTTTGCAAAACAACGGTTAGCACAGTTCTATATCTATGTCCTACGGACAACATGGCTTGTTTAATCCATACGCATGATTATAGCCCGCTCTGATACCACTGTTGGGAAACGAATCCCAGAACCCAGTAATTACGTGTACAGATTAAACAACAAAAATAAACACAAACCCTACGAGGCGGAATTAGGGTTTACCTCTCATCCGTAGACATGAACGCTGGTTGACTTGTTTATTTTAGAACTTGACAGACCCGATTACTGTATGCAACAAACTCTGCTCAATAGTACCTCATGATCTTCTGCCATATTCCCTTATATCTCGATCATGTAGCCAAGTGTGAACTTCTACATGATCTCTTTGTTTTCTCTCTCACAGCCTCTAATCTACTTTTCTAAATGACTGTTGTGAGACATAGTGAACATAACGATATATTTATAGGGCTAGGGCAGGGACCTGAGGAGAAATAAATCTGGGCTCCTTGTGTAAATAAGAAAACATAATCGCACCCGGATTCTATTCTTATTTCACAAATTATAATTCACACCACTAAAGAATTATAATTGCACTTCCATCTTTATCTCAATTATATTTCGAACTCCACGTTATTAAATACTTATTAATCTCCCCACGTTAAGATTACAGATAGCCGTTGACTAAATGTCGATTACTGACAATTCAGAGGGTCTCACGAGGCAACCGAAAAGACCCCTTCGGGTTCCTCGAATCTAGACAATACAGTATTAATTGTGAATGATTAATACCATGTGTTTAATTATGGATTAATAGTTGTATTAGTTTTTTTTTTTTCCCTGAAATTGAATTCCCGTATTGATTTTCCCCTATTGAATTCTTGTACTCATTTCTGTATTGAATATTTTGGCTCTTCCTTTAACTGTATAAAGGGAGTACTATTTATTTTGAGACATCAAAAAATTCTTTCATACTAAGTTCTTTTGTTGTTTTCGACAGAAAAGTACAAACACCAGTTCATTCGACAGGGCGATCCGATAGGTGTTACCGATTGATCGTTTGTAGCCACTG
Organism: Vaccinium darrowii; assembly: GCA_020921065.1. Lineage (NCBI taxonomy): Eukaryota > Viridiplantae > Streptophyta > Magnoliopsida > Ericales > Ericaceae > Vaccinium > Vaccinium darrowii. The sequence continues at coordinate 25,617,326 of CM037154.1, forward strand.
TATCTTGGGAGGCAAACGTCGATCAACACCTCAAACACCCGTGGTGAGGTGGCGAATTTGCTTTAAGGAAATCTTGTGAAACACAGGCCCTGACTTGTTTTTATGGTTTCTCTTTTTCCGGTTCTTAATTTCCAGAATTTATCAAATTTAAAATGTTTTTCCACATAGTTTTGCAACAATCTTAAAGCAAATTCTTTTGGAAAACAGTTTGTTGAAAACAAGGATTTTCGGCTCTGGAATTCTAGAAAAATTCTTGGAATAATTTTATCCGTTTAAGATCAGTTTTTGGCACTGCTGCTGGAACAACTTTTGTGATCGAGAAAATTGATGTTTTTGGTGTATCATGGACCAGTGGGACTTTGGGTGAGAAATGGGTATTGAATATTGGGGCCGGAATAGTTTTTTTTAAAAAAATAATACCAAGAATAGCTTCATATAATTTTTTATTTTTTTTTATTTTGTGGAATGTTTACGCTGCTGATCTTCGATCTTATAACCTGCACTAGTTATAAACGTTAATAGCAATTGAACAAAATGACTGAACCGAAGATCAGGGACTAATCAACATTTGGTTTGAGTTCTGTTACAATTCCAATTAACATGGCAGATTTATACCATTTGGTATTCTTGGTACGCATTTGGTTTATTAGATTCCCTAATCTAACTCGGTTTGGTGGAAGACAGTACTGGTTTGTCTTCTGTTGGGTATTGAACTTATTAGTTTCGTTTTGGAAAAAAAAAATAATAATAATTGTGATCGAAATCTGTTTTGTTTTTCCAGATTACAGTGATTATATTCTAGTTGCATTTTTTATATCAAGATCTGTTCTCTAATCTTGTGTTTGATCTTGATCTCAGACAATACTGAGTTTCAAGGAAAAGAGGTTTTGTTTTTGTGGGAAAACAAATAGTAGATATTTTTTGTTTATTTGTTTCGCTGGAAAGTTTGATTAGAGGATGCATATCTGGACTTGGCTTTCGTTATGGAAGTTTTCAGTCACTGTTTCCACACATTAATATGAACAGTTTATGTTTATTGATTTCTGAAACAAGTTCACAAGTTTAGTGGTTGAATCAAGAAACAGTTTCGTATTTTGGAGTTTGGATCAGTGGTAAGGCTGATGGGGTTTGTATTTTTCTAAGAAAAAAAATGGCAAGAGAAAGTGCATCAAACTAATATTGTGGTGAGCACCCTTTTTAAACACCAAAGTTAATGGTGTGGCTGGTGTGATGAGGGCTCTGGTAGTGTCAGTAGTATGTCATGTGAACCATGGTGAGTAATCCGAGCATGCGATGCTCTTTTACCTCGAAACTCGTAACCTTGCGAGGTTTTTGAGTGAGGACACTCCTGTTGTTGTCGAAGGCGAGAAAGACGGATAGTGATTGATTTCACACGATGGTGTTCACATTGTGTATGCGAAATGATGTGGCATATCTGTTTAGAGTGTGGTTATGATGCCTAAACCCCCCAAAAAGTATGAAAGTGCCTAAACTTCTAAAACCCTATGAAACCGTATGATACCCTAAGTGCCTAAACCCACTATACCCTACCCCGAAGAGCCTAAACCCCCTAAAATTGAACCCACCTTAAAAATTGAAGAGCGAGAAATTAATTTTGTCTCACGCCATCAATTACTACCCAAGCATGAGAGAGAGAGAGAGAGAGAGAGAGAGAGAGAGTATGACGTGGATGAAGCAAGAATTGGAACAAACACTCTAAAGACAGAAGAGGAGGAAAATTGTCGGGATTTCACATGGGCCGTCAAATGTTGGGGTTTCCTTTTCCTTTTCTTTTTTTTATTTATTTATAGCAATGCATAAAGGAGGCTTTGAGAGAGTTTATTAAGGATATTTTTGTCTAGTGTTGTCCTTGAACCCTAAAAAATTTCCCATCAATGTACTAGAGGCTTTAAGCCGCGTTTGATACAAGGATTCATCAGTGAAATAGGATTGTGAGAGAGGTGGGACCCCTCATGTTTGTTTTGATTTTATCGTCTAGATTGATAATCCTAAAGGATTATGAATCCCACTCTTCAACCGGATTCACCAACCCAAGGGATGGGTGTTATTACGAAACTTGTCCCATGGGTTTGAAGACACAAAAGACAAACATGAGCTTCCTCATTTTAACAATTGACTCCATTATCCCTTAACCATTGCATACAAATCGTATACACACACCGTTAGTTATGATGCAAATGTGTTACTAACTCCCTTTCATATACTCTCTCCGTTCTTTTTTTTAGAGTCCAAATTCCTAATTCCAATTACTATAAGGGCAAAATGAAAATGTATCAACATTTACCCACTAACTTTTCAAAATGGACACTTATTAAGGGTCAACTCAAAATAAAATACTGAACCACAAAAACAGACAGATGGAGTATTTTTTTTCTTTGGTGCTTCGGAATATCAATTCTTACTATATATATATATATATATATATGCGGACCTACCGTCCGGACCTCACTTTCCGAACCAAATTTTGACGATCCGAACTGTTAGATGCGTTTAAAACGTGTTTTTAAGGTCCCCTGCGAGGATTTGGCCAAAAAAAATACCCGGAAGGGCTTGATCGGATCAGTTTTTCATAAAAATGCTACCGGAAAGTGGAGGTCCGAAACTTAATAAGTTGCGGGAGTTTGGACCGGAAGTTCCTGAATTTGGTTCAAGGGCAATTTCTAATGCCATAAACAGGATGGAAATAACCAAAAATTGTTGTTCTTATTGTAAGGGTAAAATTGGAAACAAGTAACTTGAATCCAATCTCATTCCTGGCAAAACAAACATGATACTAACAATCCCATGATCTAATCCTGTGTAAAACAAACATTAGGGAAGAATTCATCTCCTCATTATCAATCTCAATCCCAATTCCATCCCATTATCAATCCTTCCAAAATGAAAAATCGTATCAACCAGGACCTAAGTTTGGCTAGGCAAAACACCCTTTAAAGCCCCTAAATTGGGCTTTTGTCAAATTGTCTGTTCTTTTAATACCCGCCCGATTCCTGCCCCTTGGTAATCGACACTCCACATAAACCCAAAACTTCAAACTAAAACAACACAACTCGTCAACAAACTACGCTCCTTCTGACTACACTCCTTAAATCAGTTTATTTAACTCTTGATCATTGATCAATGAACCCAAAAGGCATGAAAATGATATTTCATCATCATCAAGCAACCAATAGGCCTTGTTCATGGGATGAATAAGGGTATCTTACTCTTTTTAACAATGATCAGAATGTTGAGGTTCACAAAAGTACCAAAGAATAGCTTGAAAACCACAGAAGCTCATACCCTCTGAATAGGGTTTAAGTGCTCAAACCATGGCTTTGAGCGCTCAAATACTATTCTGTTTCACTTTTGTTTCTTGATTATTTCATCTCTAAATCATATTTCCAAGCTTCTAATGGTGTGTGTGAGTTGTTATTGCATCTATATCAGTCTAATCCTCTCTTTCTCTCACTCAAACTATGCTTATGCTTGGTTTATGGTTCATTATCCACTCATGCATGCTCATTTGTTGATGTTTCTGGAAGATCATAGTCATGTGCATCATTATACACTGTTTTGAGGTTATTGATGATCCAAATAAATGCAGGAAGGCATGAGAATACAAAACCATGAAGATTGTTTGAGCACTCAATGCCTCCCTTTGAGCGCTCAAACTGTTTTCCTATACATCAAATATTTTCATCATACAGGGTTTTTCACTGTGTTTTGTGTGTTCTAGAAGCCTTCTAGTGTCTTATTTTCATCCATTTTGTACTTGTTGCCATGTTTGGTTCATTAATAAGCCTTGAACGCATATTTGCATGATCATTTCATTCTGTCAAACCATCAAAGTTCTGTTTTCAAGTAAGCAACAGTGTTCAAATCATGTTTTCAGCAAGTTTGAACCAACAGAAGCATGTGTAGTTGAGGAGGATTTTAGCGCTCCAACCCTCCCTTTGAGTGCTCAAACCCCAAGCAGGGAATCAGATTGGTTTTGTTCTGCAGAAGTTTGTAGTATTCTTTCTGGTTATTCTGCTGATGTTTTACACATACTAACACTACTATTCATTGTTTGATGTTCTTGTTAGTTTACATTTGCATATCATCGTCATCACGCATATAGTTCACCAAGCACAAGCATACACTGTAGTTTATGTTGTGTTTATCATCATTAATTGGCTCCCATTTCCCGTTCCCCGTTTAGTTGCTCAAAGTTGAATCGCGAAAATTTCATATAATCCCACAAAAAGCTTAGTAGAGACCGGTCTTTGAACTGGGCGAAAGGGTGTCGTAAACCCTTCTCCTCTCGTAACCGAACTCCCAAACCTAAGATAGTATGGTGATGACGGACCAATATTTAAACCTTATCCTAAAAATAACGCACGAGTCAATCGAGTTCGGTTCCTCGGGGACAATCCGACAAAACTGGGTGGCGACTCCAAATCGAAAACCCGACCGTAGAGGGGTGTCCACACCTTGTAACATCTTATGCCATATATCTATTTTTTTAGGAAAATTACCTTACCACTAGGTCTAAGGGGTTGAATCTTAATTCCTACTAGGTCAGGTTTTGTTTTTTGTTTTTTGTTTTTTTTTTTGAAAATCGATACAACCACTCGCATTAGTCCTAGGTCAATGTTTTTGAGGGTTTAGGACTAAGAGTATCATACAGTTTCATAGGTTTTAGAAGTTTAGGATCTTTCCTAGGGTTTTGGGGTTTAGGCACTTTCATTTGGTTTTGGGGTTTAGGCACTTTGGGTTTTGGATTTAGGGTTTAGGCACTTTGAGTTTGACCCTATAAAAGGGAAAATAAAAAATTAGAAGTTGATCTGGTGGGAATTATTTTTTCAAAGTTTGACCTAGTGGTAATTGTCCCTAGTTTTTTCTATTTTGCTAAGTTCTAACTTTTGTATCACTTTTGAATTTCGGGGTTTTGGATTTAGGGTTTAGGCACTTTGAGTTTGACCCTATAAAAGGGAAAATAAAAAATTAGAAGTTGATCTGGTGGGAATTATTTTTTCAAAGTTTGGATCTTAAAGTTGACATGATCGACCAAAAAGTCACAACGATAATCGACTATCTTCAGAAACAATCTCTCTCGCTCTATCCAATTTTTCTTTTTCTGGTTTTCGTTTGTTTAGTCGGGTGTTGAGCGAACAATAGTGAGCGAGGAGGTGCAGATGACAACTTATTTTGTTCTAGTTTTAGAAAATGAAACATGTATTTTATTTGAAATCTCCTCCGTGGTTTATGACAATTTAATTTCTGTTTTCAATTAAAAAAAAATTTAAGGCACTATGATTGTTTGCTTGATCAGGATTTCCATAGGGTGGAATGATTCAATGTTCTGAATCCCACCACCATCTCAAACTAGCTCATTGCTGCGACTTTGTGGTAGAATAGTTCAAACTCCGGCAATGCTGGTAAGGCCCTCACCTTGTCTCTCCTGTTTATCTTGTGACATTTATATTTTTCTACTTTGCCAAGTTCTAAATTTTATCGCTTTTTTGAATTTCGAGTTTTTGGATCTAAGAGTTTAATGATCGGCCAAAACGTCACAACCGAGAACGGTCGTCTCGGTAACAATATCTCTCGCTCTGTCCAATTTTTATTCTTAAGGTTTCTCTTCTATTTTCCTTTATTTAGTTGGGTGTCGAGCGTGCAGATAATCAACTTATTGAGGTTTGTAAAAAAGGAAACTTGTACTTTATTTGAAATCCCCTCGGCGGTTTATCACATTTTAATTTCTATTTTGAATTAAAATCTATATTGAAAATGGGTTAGAGAGAGTCTCCTCCTTCTCTCTAGGATTTTGAGCAAACCCTAAAATGGCAGAAGATACAGTCTCATTTTTGTGAAGAATTAGGTTCCAAAGCTGTAGATTCTAATGAAATACTGAAGAAGACCAAGACATTACTATCAAACAGAGGTCAATCCCTTCTCAATTCTTCACCTTCAAGTGGAAAAGAAGACTCAAGTAAACTTCATGGCAGTTGTTAATCACGTTCGGTCTATACTCTTCCGACCAAATTCTCACCTTTCAAGCCTTTGGATTTGTTGCCACAAACCCAAAGCACCAGAAATACCACAACCAATCAATCGTCCATTGATCCTCCTTCAAAACCCATCCTATTTCCCAAACCCGACCTAAACCCTAATCGCCCAAATCTGAAAACCCTAACCCTGTTCAACTTATTATGGGTAATCATTTACATTTATGAATGTATGTTGATGGAAATGTGAAATGGGTCTGAAAAGGAGAATACCTATGATGGTCTTGCCATAGCTATTTGGTGTGCCAACAGTAGAGGTTCCTACGGGAAGTTGTTCCTCTCATTAGGAAATTAGCATGATAGGCAAGTGGTTGCCTTTGTGAGGGTTCAAGTGGCTAAGACTTCTTATCAATTAGTTGAAAGAAGCACCAAACCCTTGAATTTAATCCACATTGAGGTGTGTTATTTAAAGTTTGTCCTCACATGAGTTTTTTTTTTTTTTTTTTTTTGAACAGTGAGTCCTCACATGAGTTGACAATAAGTAATTTTTTACTTTTGTCTATGATAGCATTGAATATTGCTATGTGGCCTTAAGGAGGTACCATGCAAAGAAGTTGGCCAAAATCTTCCTACAAGTTCTTATGAATGTGGGGGTGTGTCGTGAAAGTGATTGTACCTACACCTACAAAGGTGAAAATAGGCCTAACGACCATTAACTGTGTGTTTGATCAGTTATGCAGTACATATCGGTTCCTTGTGTGCGTGACTCTCCACTTATCCAAAAATGTGGGGGAAGGCATGTCTCAATTAGAGCGTTCTAGGATAATAATTGAGAGTTTGATGTACTAAATGAGTTGTACATGAATGATGGTAAGTCTAGACATATTGGTCATAGACACAATACTATTTGACAACTACTCTCAAATGGGGGTTTTCACTATTGACTATGGGAAGTCAAAGGACAACATCGCGGATCCACTAACCAAAGAATTAAAAGAGATAGCCACTAACCAAAGAATTAAAAGAGATAGCTAGTTGATAAAATATTGAAGGGAATGGGGTTATAGCCATTATAGTTACCGTCGGCGTAGCCAACCTGGCTAACTGAAGATCCCAGATCTAGGTTCGATGAGACTATCTTTTACGAGTAGCCAAGATCGATCACTAAGAAGATTAGATCTCTTGCCCATTCGTATGATGTGAAACGATGATGCCTGTAAAGGAATTAGGTTAAGCGTTGCTTTTAGTGACTCTTATGCGTCGGGTTACCAAGCATGGTATAGCAGGATACCCTTCATAAGAAGTTCACCTATGTGAGAGTGAAGTGGGGCCGCTTGTTTGAGAATTTTGGCAACATTCTCAAGAAAATACATGCAGAACCAAGGAGAGTGTTCACAGCCAAAACGAACACGATAGTGAGAACAGAACAATGTTAGGTGATGTTCCGTGTGATTCCTATTGTCTCGGTTTACAAAAATGGCAGAACAGTTCAAAGCAGAACCGCACACCGATAAGCTAGTAAACCCGATAGGTCTTCACAAGGGACAGTTCAAGGCCAAAAGCTACATATCCTATGCGGAGTTGATCTGTTATACTCTCTCTTCGAGTTTTTATTGTCTTTGGTGTCAATTTCTACCAATTTCATTCATGTGGGGTCTGGTATTCTCCATATTTTGCCACCTCATTGGCAATCGTAACATTTTTTTTAGTATTTCTTAACTTTTCAGCAATGTCATTCATAACATTTTTTATGATTCATAACATTTTTCAGTGTCTCATAACTTTTATTAAATAAAAAAAATCGTAACTTTTATTAATCAATTTGTAACTTTATAGGGGTGCATATGATACACACCCAAATAGAGTGTGTGTATTGTAGCATTTTCCCTTCGAGAGAATAGTACAGACACTAGTTCGTTTGACAAGGTGATTCGGTAGGTGTTACTGATTGATCGTTTGTAGCCACTGTATCCTGGGAGGCAAAAGTCGATCAACGCCTCAAACACCCATGGTGAGGCAGCGAATTTGCTTTCAAGAAACCGTGTAAAATACGGGTCCTGGCTTGTTTTTGTGTTTTCTCTTTTTTCGGTTATTAATTTTCAAAATTTATCAAATTCAAAACTGCTTTTCTGCATAGTTTTCCAACATTTTTTAATCGAATGGTCTTATCAACAAGCCATACAATATCTGTGGTTTTGATCATGGGGAGAACATGCACAAAATGTTGTACATTCCTTTAAAAAATTAATTTATTATACAAGATCCTCAATTCTGAATGAAAAATTAAAAGATTCGATCAATTACTTATATTTATCTGATTGAGCTCAGTTTTTTGCAAGGCCTTTTGAATAATTATTTTTAATATAATTGTACGGCTCAGATTGTTTCTAAGGACCCGTATTTTTATGCATTATTTCGGAAATAATATTGAGGAAATGTGAGGAAAAACTGAGTAAAATGGGGTTATTGTGGAGTTAGAGAATGCACTTGGGTCTCTTTAAGATGCATATGAAACATGAGAGATGTATGTGTAATATAGGAGGTGTATATACACTTTAGTCAGGGCTTTTTTTTCAAAAAAAAAAAAAAATCACATCTCTCTCCCTCATATGGGCAGGCCATCTGTCTCTTGTTTCTCTTTAAAAAATTCTTCAAAATCCCTCACCAAATCAACCCTCCACACTCAAATACTTCAACATCCAACCAAAGATCCATCTTCTACTCGTAATTTGGAGTCCAAGTCTCCGTGGTTTCACTTGGAGCTTGCATTTTTCAATTTGGGAGCTTCAAGAGTAAGGGTTTTCCATTTTAAGCTCAATCTTTGAGGTAGGGAACACATTTCTACTCCCTCTAGTTGTATCTAGTTGATTTGTAGCATATACCTTAGTGTTGGCCACCAATTTTTAGTAAAACTTGTTTTTCACCATTGAAATGGGTTTCCTTCTTGTTTGATTCTTGATCTACACACTTGGTTGGTAAATTGCTCATTTAGTTGATGATTTACTCTTCCTCTTCCTCCATGTTTAGTTGTTGCTTGACATCTTTAAATTGAGCTTAAACCATCAAATTTGACCTTGGGTTGAAATCCCCTCCCTTTGGGAAAAATCTGTCAAGTTTTCTTCACAATCTGTCCCCTTTGTTCTGACAAGGGTTTGGTTGGTCCAGACAAGTCGTCTGTCAGATTTTTTGTGTAATCTATCCCCTTTGTTCGGACCTTAGTGGGCTTGGTCCGGACAAAGCCATCAGTTTACTCATAAATTTTATTTTGTTTCAGTTTGTTCCTTGATGCTTGGTTAGTCCCCGTTTGCTCATATCATCGTGTATTTGATCTCTAATCTTGAGATAACCCACAAATTGACTTTTATGATCATTAAAATGAGATTTTGATACGTGAAATGGTTGAACACATCACGATACGAAATGGACACGCACCACATTGGGTAGGTTGACACTTTTGACGAAAATTGTGGCATTTTGAACAAAATGTGATACATGGAAATGTTCTGGTGAATGATATGCTTTGAATGGATGAAAATGGTTTTATGAAAAGGTGCACAGAGACCACGAAATCCAGCAGATGGATTTAACTCCCTATTAAAAATAAATTGATACTTTTATGAAATGTTGGGAATTAAGTGTTTTATGACTACCATGGTGTTTTGGTGAAAATTCGACACGTGGACACGCTTTTGGACACACGACACGATTTGGTAACAGTTAAGAGGAAAATGATGGACACTTGGGATTGTTTGGACACTTGGGTGCTTTGTGGTCACTTATAAATTATTTTAGCCTCCCATAACATACATTGCTCATTTCATTCATATTATTTCTAATTCCAATGCACTTATCATCTTTATACGCCTAGCATTAGTAGAATGGTTTTCCTACTGGGCTAGTGAGCTCACGCTATCATTTTCAGGTACTCGACAAGGCACGTGAGTTGGATGCTTGGAGTGTGAATGCATGCCATGTAGATTATATGATCATGAAGTTATTTTCTCATCTCCATACTTAATATTTCTGGAAGATAAATATGTATCTTTAAATTTCTTCAATCTTCTGACAATATTTGAAATATGTAATAACTTTAAATTATTTTGATACTTAAGTACTTGGGTACGGGTACTCTTTGGTGAGAGACATGTGGAACTTGTATTTGGAAGTGTATATTTGACTTTGACTCTTCAACAGAGATGTGCATGACTTTGACTTATCCTACGTGGATTATACTTTGTATTTTGGTTCTTGAAAATGAGGGGGTGACATTGTTGGTATCGAATCCCTAAGTGGGCCACACGCAAACCAATTGATCGTGTCAAAATCAAAATTATTATAACCCGTAAAATGCGTAAAATGGATTTAGTAGTAAAGCGGGAGTACGGGTGTCGAACCACAGGGACTAAGTGTTACTTTCAAATTTTAAAACTGATTTTCAAAGTAACTTAAAGGTGAGGATTTTGTGACTTCAATTTAGAGCTAATTAAATTAAAAGAGAATTTAAATTTACTGTTTTTTTTTAGTGAATGAGAGGAAGCTTAGGGTACCGGTTTCACCACTAACTTTGCATTCAATGGTCTACAAACTTTGTAACAATCTCGTAACTACACCAATTAATGTGGTAGTGATGTACTCCTGGCTACAAGCCGAAGTACTATCGTCTAGAAATTCAAATAGAAGTGAGCCAAAAATAAACCATCTTGGATGGGCACGGCCTGTCTACGCTAAACTAAAATCATAGGCACAGCCCGTCTCATCTCAAGCAAGGCATAATTTTAACTCACTTAATATTTGGTAGCTTGAAAACAATTGCATAACCGTTGTATTTATAATCACAGAAAATAAATACAACATACACTGAATTTTACAATGAAATTTATTTGAATCAAAGTCTGGATTATACAATCACCACATTTCATTGATCTAGCCACAAAATAAAATTACAAAAGAAAATAAACCATAGTTACAAAGCTAGGGCTTACCGATACCCTAAGGAAGGGTTTAGTTGGCCATGGAGGCACTGATCAGAGCCATAAAAATGGCAGTAGAGCTTCTGGGATTTTACTGAGAATGGAAAGGGAGTATTTTCTTCTTGGGTTTCGGACTGTGGGTTTTTCTCTCTGTCTCCGTATATCCCCTATGCAGCAAAGCTGCTGCCTTTTATAAGCATGAAAGAAATGGTACCAGGCGCATAATTTGGTGACCGGATGTCTGAGTGAGAAAGGACAATGATCTGGTGTGACGCGCGCATGAGAGCTTGTGATGGAGATCAATGGCTGAGATTAAATTTGAGAATAATCGGATGCGCCAGAAGCCGACACGTGGCATCGCATTCACATGCACTCACATGCCAAACATTGAAACATTCCATTTTTTAATTCCCACGGTTAAGTGGGGAATCCACTTTGACTAAACAATGAAAATCCCCCTACTGTATTGTTGGCATAATCAGCTCCGTTCGGTCTGCAATGCTCTCGACTGATGTTCAAAACAGAGTCCGATTCGAGCGCCGGAACAGTCGATCTTCTTATTTTAATTCCGGGAACAAAACGGTATAAATCTTGTAATTTATGTACTTGGCATGTGTTTCGTGGGGCGAAACAAGATATCATCCGAACTCCGCAATTAAATTTCCATTTTCCAATTCCCAGCCTACCTTCCCTGACATTGATTTGAATAATCAATGGGTTGTCACCAACATAAACAAATGAGTTGTTTATCATAAACAAATGAGTTGTTTATTCAAAGTGGCAAAGTTTTGGTCAGGGAATCAAGGGGATCAATGCCACCGATGGTGGGCTAGAAAAATGATTCAGTGCTGCTCGCTCACGTGACACGCAATTCTCTTGATTTAAGGCCAAATGCGGTATCCTGCTCCTGGAACCTAAAATCACAAAAATACAACAAAAGATATTAAATAAAATAATAAGGGACATAACAAATGTAAATTAGGCGGCCTAAATGTGTACATTTCGGCACTTATCACACCCCCCAACTTACATTTTGCTAGTCCTCGAGCAGAACAAAAAGAAAAATAACACAAATTACACTAATATATATCCTGTGTCGGTGGATCAACGATTGCATTTAGCATATGCAACAAGCCTTTTAAACCCCTAGGCGGCCCTAGTAGGACGAGTTTAGTCTCGTGAGGGTTTACAGCAATGACGCCCACAAACATTTTTAGAGACCCCTTGAATGTACAGTGAGTTCCGAAATGTGCTAGGCATGACTTCAAGGACATGAAAAACGAAAGTACGGTATGCATGCATAGGAATCAACCATAGTTAAAAAGCCTACCTACCGTTTAAAAATATCTCACTACTAACCAATACTCAGAGTGTGTGAAAAATTAGCCACAATAGGTGCAAAGTCAGTCTCCAAGTAAGAACAGCCCATCCATCCATCCGAAATACGCTTTGACGCAAATCTCACATGGGATTACACTCAGCAATGAAATCACTTAGATGCAGGCTATGATCTCTCAAATATACGTGAGCATGAATTTATGTATCAAAGACAAAGTGGCTCACGTGTAATTCTCAAAAAAAACACAAGATCAAGAAAAATAAAAGTCTCATGAACGGATATCATTGCTGGAGAAAATTTTTAGAACCACCACACTATCATCTTTTTCATTCATTTTCACGGCCAAAACATCTTGCACCCAGGATCAAAATAGGGCTTTTATTGGGTTGAAATGTACAGGTAAAGGCTGAATAATGGAAAATAAAATCGACTCTAGAGTAGTGAAACAAATGGTAAACAAGGCCTTTAACAATATAATCTCCTTTTTTTTTTATCTTCCTTTTTCCTTTCTTTTCTTTTTTTTTATTATTATTATTTTTTTTTTTCATTTTTTTTTTTAATGTAATTTTTTTCAGAAGCTTTGATTTTTTTAGGAGATATTTACAAGACGTTGGCCTTTTTCAAATATGGGAGCTTTCACTACTCTACACACAAAAAGGCGAAAAGAAAACAAAAAAAATGTTAAATTGGGGCTCGAAATGGGCGAACTAGGGAAACTCACACACTGACTAAAAATTTGAGATGGAAAATCACTCCAAAAGATGGCCTATAATCATTTCCTAGGATTCATATGTTCCTTTAGCTTCTATGAATTAAAAGATTTCAAATGTGGCAACAAGATGATGTTTCTCCAGCAAATGACCAAAATCAAAGAATAATGAGACTTAGCAACAAAATAATGTGGTAATCCAAAGAAATTATGAGTTAACTTTGTACAACCCTCCAAAGATGAATGGCTCGAAACTCACATGGGTTAAAAGTCTCCACAAGTTTTCTTCCGGATTTAATGGCCATACTCACTCTTCAACTTAATTCACACTCAAAGTGGCTATTGTGCAGTGCATTAGTTTCTGAGCTTGAAATTCATGAAATACCCTTAACTGAGAGGTAGGATAATGAACTAGGGTACAAAAGTAATGCATAGATAACACACTTTCCTAAGCCATGTCCTATCAGTCAAATAAGAGAACAAATAAGAACTCACGGTACAATACAAAGGATAAGGAGAACGACTTTTTAGATTTTTGTTTTAAAATTTTTAGTTTTTTTTTTTTTTTTTTTTTTTTTTCATTGGTTGCACAAAACAGCAAACTTGAACAAGACAGCACACTATTGTCCCCCCCAACTTGAATGACATTGTCCTCAATGACAAATGCAGAAAACAACTTGGAAATTAAAACGGATAGGGACGAAGAGATATCACCTCAGAAAGCCAAAACTGAAAAAGAAAATGCTAATCTGCCAAACCGTTGACCGGCGATACCTGCAAATAAACTATATATACAAAAGAAAAGGCAGAATCACAAAAAGTTCTTTTTTTTTTTTATAGTTTTATAGTTTTTTTTTTATTGTTTTTTTTTTTTATTGAATCATATTTACAAGAAATAAACAATGCCCTTACTGACCGGAGCTGGGATTTTTTTTTTTAAACTTGAGCAAGTTAATGCCCAATCTTCACGCGAAAACCACGGGTACTACTTTTCTCCCTAGCCAAAGACTATGTTCGACCAGGTGGCTATACCAGACCTTCAACCTCACGAATCAGACTCAGGCTCCGGCACTCGCAACTACAAGTTGTCAACACAGTTAAGTGGTAACAACCAGGTCCGGCTACCAAAAACGTTGTTCAAGCACAAGGGTAAACTGGATCTACCAACTGAACAGATTCAATTATCTCCCCATTGGATATGCCATCAACATATGGTTTCAAACGCTGGCCATTAACTTTGAACATGCTGCCAGTAGTGGGATTCTGAATCTCAACTGCTCCGTGAGGGAACACCTGAGTAACAATGAATGGACCATCCCACCTAGACCTTAACTTACCAGGGAAAAGACGCAACTTGGAGTTGAAAAGCCAGACCTTTTGGTTAGGCTCAAAGGACTTTCGGCGGATATGCTTATCATGAAAAGCTTTCATCCTGGCCTTGTAGGTTTTGGCATTGTCATAAGAATCTTTGCGAATTTCTTCAAGCTCATTAAGTTGCAGTCTACGATTAGAACCAGCAGCACCCATATCAAAGTTAAACCTTCTGACAGCCCAAAATGCTCGATATTCTAATTCAACTCGTAAATGACAAGCTTTGCCAAACACTAACCGGTAAGGGGACATCCCAATGGGTGTCTTGTAGGCCGTGCGATAGACCCACAAAGCATCATCTAGTCTCAGAGACCAATCCTTTCGGTCAGGTCTCACTGTTTTCTCCAAAATACTCTTCACTTCCCGGTTTGACACTTCTACTTGGCCACTAGTTTGGGGATGATATGGAGTGGCAACTTTGTGGGTGATTGAGTATTTACGAACAAGTGCCGCAAAATGCCTATTCACGAAATGGGTTCCATTATCACTGATGATAGCCCGAGGAAAGCCAAACCGACTAAAAATATTGCTTTGATGAAATTGGACCACAACTTTGTGATCATTAGTCTTTGTGGCTACCGCTTCAACCCATTTGGAGACATAGTCTACAGCCAAAAGGATATACTCAAACCCGAATGAAGGTGGAAAGGGACCCATGAAGTCAATACCCCACACATCAAAGACCTCGACAATAAGAATGGGGGTAAGTGGCATCATGTCCCGACGTGCCAAATTTCCGGTTTGTTGACATCGCAAGCAAGCTTGACAAAATGCATGTGCATCTTTAAAGATGGTTGGCCAATAAAAGCCACTTTGCAAGATTTTGGCTGCAGTCTTTTTACCACTGAAATGACCTCCACAGGCAAGAGAGTGACAAAAGGTAAGAATGCCATGAAATTCACTCTCAGGGACACACCGACGAATGATTTGGTCAGGGCAGTACTTGAACAATTCTGGATCCTCCCAAAAGTAGGATTTGACTTGGGAAAAGAATCGGTCCTTTTCTTGTTTGGACCAATGACGAGGAATGTGCCCTGTGGCAAGATAGTTCACTATGTGAGCAAACCACGGAGGATTGGTTTGTGCGACCCCAAAAAGTTGTTCGTCGGGAAACGAATCTCTCAATGGAACGAGGTCATCCGAATGCTCAACAAGGATCCTTGACAGATGATCTGCTACTGAATTTTCAGAACCCTTTTTGTCCCGAATTTCATAATCAAACTCTTGGAGCAGAAGAACCCACCTAATCAACCTAGGCTTGGTCTCTTTCTTTGAAAGCAAATATCGCAAGGCGGCATGGTCAGTGTACACCAAGAGTTTCGAACCTAAGAGATAGGATCGGAATTTATCCAAGGAGAAGACTACTGCTAGCAACTCTTTCTCAGTTGTTGTGTAATTCAGTTGAGCTTCTGAGAGTGTCTTACTAGCGTAGTAAATCACATGAGGGACTTTATTCACACGCTGGCCCAGGACTGCACCAACTGCATAGTCAGATGCGTCGCACATGATCTCAAATGGTAGAGACCAATCTGGAGATTGCAAGATGGGGGCTGACGTGAGCAGTGAGCGAAGCTTTTCGAAAGCGTGCATGCACGCCCCATCAAAGACGAATGGTGCGTCTTTGGCAAGCAGAGAACACAAGGGTTTGGAAATCTTACTGAAATCCTTTATGAAGCGTCTATAGAAGCCCGCATGACCGAGGAAAGAACGGATTTGCTTGACAGAATTTGGAGGTGGAAGTTTAGAAATGAGATCAACTTTTGCCTTATCAACTTCTATGCCTCTCTTAGACACAATGTGACCTAAGACAATTCCTTCTTGTACCATGAAATGACTCTTTTCCCAACTCAACACTAGATTTGTCTCCATACAACGCTGAAGCACTTTTGTAAGATTTCGGAGACAGTCATCAAAAGTAGGGCCAAATACAGAAAAATCATCCATGAAAACCTCAAGGAAATTCTCAACCATGTCTGAGAATATTGCCATCATACACCTTTGAAAAGTTGCAGGTGCATTACATAAGCCAAATGGCATACGCCGATATGCAAATGTGCCAAAGGGACAAGTGAATGTGGTCTTTTCTTGATCCTCAGGGTAAACAGGAACTTGGTTGTATCCCGAATACCCATCTAGGAAACAGTAATAGCTCTGTCCAGCCAATCTTTCAAGGATTTGATCAATGAATGGCAAAGGGAAGTGATCTTTTCTGGTCATGGAATTCAACTTCCTATAGTCAATGCATACTCTCCAACCAGTGGTCACACGGGTAGGGACTAACTCGCCCTTGTCATTTTCAACCACTGTAATGCCAGACTTCTTTGGCACCACTTGAATAGGACTCACCCATTGGCTATCTGAGATGGGGTAAATGATACCCGCATCAAGCAATTTGACAACTTCCTTCATCACAACCTCTTTCATGTTTGGATTTAACCTTCGTTGCATCTCCCGACTGGGTTTTGCATTTTCCTCACAATAAATGCGATGCATGCATACTGAGGGAGCTATGCCTTTCAAATCAGCTATGGACCATCCAATTGCTCTTTTGTGCTGACTGAGCACCTGTAAGAGTTGACTCTCTTGGTCAGTGGTCAAGCTAGAGGAAATGATTACTGGAAGGTTTTCTTCTGGGCCTAGGAAGGCATACTTAAGTGTAGCCGGAAGTGGCTTTAACTCAAGTTTGGGTGCAGACTCAATTGAGGGCAGTGCAGGCTCACTAGACAGTTCGGGTAATGGCTCAAATGGAACTCTCCATGGTGGAAAGTCTACAAAGGATGCTGATTCTAGTAAGGAATTGACCTCTTCAATGGACTGATCAACATCAAAACTGTCAGAATCAAAGTAGGAAAGACAGGTCTCTAGAGGATCATCGGCTAGAGTGTAAGGAAGTGCCTCAACAACCAAGTCTTCAATTTCATCGACTGCAAAACAGTCTTCTTCCCTTTGAGGTTGTTGAGAGGCGCTAAACACATTTAACCGCAACTTCATGTTACCAAAGGAAACATCCATGACCCCAGTCCGACATTGAATGCTAGCATTAGCCGTAGCTAAGAAAGGTCGACCAAGGATGACAGTAGTTTGCTTCCTAGGGTTGTGCACAGGTTCCATGTCAAGAACTAGAAAATCCACTGGAAAGTAGAATTTCTCGATCTGAACCAAGACATCCTCAATAATGCCACGGGGCAATTTGATGGATCTATCAGCTAACTGGAGGGTGACCGACGTGGGTTTCAACTCACCAAGTCCAAATTGTTCATACACTGAATAAGGGAGTATGTTCACACTTGCTCCCAAGTCCAAGAGTGCTCTATCTATAGAATGATTGCCAATGATGCAAGAGATAGTAGGAGCACCAGGATCCTTGAATTTGGGAGGGGTGTTATGTTGCAGAATTGAGCTCACCTGTTCAGTAACAAGAATGGGCTTTGAAACATAAGCTCGAGATTTGCGCTTTTGAGTGCACAAATCTTTCAAAAACTTGGCATAGGATGGGACTTGCTTGATAGCATCAAGAAGAGGAAGATTGATTTTAACTTGTTTAAACACTTCTATGATTTCTTCCATTTTGGCACTTTTCTTAGCAAAGGGTGAAGGTGCATTAAGACAAGTGGGAAAAGGTGCTTTTGGAATGTATGGTGGCGGAGTAGGGCTTGGTGGAGAAGAAGGGGAATCATCTTCCTTAGTCACAGAAGCATCAGGGACAGATGGAGACTCTTTTTCAATTATCTTTTCTTTCTCAGGACGAGTCTCTACTTCCCTCTTGTTTCTAAGGGTGACTACAAGTTTTGCTTGCTCATGGAAAGAACCACTAGCATGAGAATTTTCGACCACATACTGTCCCTTAGGATTGCTTTCTGGCTGACTCGGTAACTTTCCCTCAGCACGTTTGCTGAGTGCATTAGCAAGTTGGCCCACTCGAGTTTTGAAATGGATTGGGTATGGGAATGGAGCAACTGGGTGTTAGCCTCTAACCCTTGAAGAGCTTGTAACACTTTGTCCTCGAAAGATGAGTTTCTTTGAGGTGGAGGGGCAGAAGGCTGCTGTTGCTGAGCAGAACCGTAAGCTGAAGGATTAGAAAAATTTTGCCTCTGTGGTTGGGGAAAAGAATTACCCTGACCCTGTTGTCTCCATGAGAGATTGGGGTGATTTCTCCATCCTGGGTTGTAAGTATTGGAAAATGGATCATTTCCCGGTCTAGGGAATCCCTGAGCCGAATTTACTTGCTCTTGGACATACTCTGGATACTGGGAAGCAATGGGACAATCACTCATTGAGTGACTTGAACTGGAGCATAAAGCACATGCCTCTTGGAAAGCATTAGGCTGAGAAGAAGTAGAAGGGACTTGACCAACTGAGAGTAGCTGGTCAAGTTTGCGAGTCAAGATGGCCACTTGATCAGAAAGATCATTGGAATGTTTAATCTCATAGACTCCCCTTTGTGAATTGGATGAGGGTCTCTCAGTCCTAGAAGCAGAAGCATGGTGTTGGGAATTTTCACTAAGGTTGTCAAACAATTCCCATGCTTCATTTTCATTTTTCAGCATAAATGTGCCACTACAAGAGGCGTCAACCATTTGACGGTTTCGTTCACTTAAGCCATCATAAAAACATTGGACAAGTTGCCACTTTGGCACTGCATGATGGGGGCACCCGCGAATGATGTCTCGAAACCTTTCCCAAGTTTCATGGAATTGTTCAGTATCATGTTGAGAGAAAGTGGTGATATCTCTCCTGATTTTATTTGTTTTACCTATGGGAAAGTATTTTTTAAGAAACTCTTGTTGCATTTGTGCCCATGTAGAAATAGTGCCTGCTTCCAAAGAATTGAACCAGTGTTTGGCTTTGTCCTTAAGTGAAAAAGGAAAAAGCCTCAGCCTAAGAGCATCATCAGTGAAGTTTGGAATTTTGAATGTGGAGCAGATTTCTAGGAATTCATCCAAGTGCTTGTATGGGTCCTCGTTATTAAGTCCATAGAATGATGGGAGCATCTGAATAATGCTGGACTTAATCTCATATTGGGTTGCCTCAACATCGGGCAAACGGATGCAAGACGGTGATGTGTAAACTGAGGGAATAAAATACTCCCTCAATTGTCTGGTGAGTGGTGGGTCATTAGCATCTTCTAGGGCCATTGGTTCCGGTGACTCTATAAGATCTCTAATGCGATTTTTAGCTCGAATCTTCCTAGCAGTTCTCTCTAACTCAGAGTCAATGGGAACTACCTCAGGAGTAACAGACCGACGCCCGTGCATAAAACATAAAACACACACAAACTCTAAAGACTATCCTAATTTTTTTTTTTTTTTTGCGAAGGAACGGGTGATGAAATCCCGAGCCTCTTTTTAGAGCTTTTTTTTTTTAAAAAGCACCTGCGAGCGCTGCAATAACAAACGTTAGAAAACAAACAGATTATAGGCGGTTGAACCTGCCGTAAAAGAAATAAGAGGGGTATTTGAAGTACCGACCTCTATAAAAATAAAAAGGTGAGAGAGATTAATCTCCACACAAAAGAAAAATATATACAATATAAGTATTGACAGTAAGTAAAAGGAGGGATTAACCTCCAAAGTCAGGAGTTAGATTAGCAGTTAGAAAATAAAATAAAAAAAGAGAGGCGGTAAAACCGACCCCTGTAGTCAGAAAGTTAGTAGTCCAATTGTCCAAAGTCCAAAGTTCTCAGTCCAAAAGTCCTTGCAAAATTATGTTACACGGTTGGGATGAGGAGATCTACTGACTATTTCACTTCTTTTTTTTTTCTTTGTTATTTTGTTTTTGTTTTTTTTTTAAAAAGGAAACAAAATCACTTTCAAAATTCAAAGGAACTATCAAAAGTCCCCGGCAACGGCGCCAAAAATTTGATCGTGTCAAAATCAAAATTATTATAACCCGTAAAATGCGTAAAATGGATTTAGTAGTAAAGCGGGAGTACGGGTGTCGAACCACAGGGACTAAGTGTTACTTTCAAATTTTAAAACTGATTTTCAAAGTAACTTAAAGGTGAGGATTTTGTGACTTCAATTTAGAGCTAATTAAATTAAAAGAGAATTTAAATTTACTGTTTTTTTTAGTGAATGAGAGGAAGCTTAGGGTACCGGTTTCACCACTAACTTTGCATTCAATGGTCTACAAACTTTGTAACAATCTCGTAACTACACCAATTAATGTGGTAGTGATGTACTCCTGGCTACAAGCCGAAGTACTATCGTCTAGAAATTCAAATAGAAGTGAGCCAAAAATAAACCATCTTGGATGGGCACGGCCTGTCTACGCTAAACTAAAATCATAGGCACAGCCCGTCTCATCTCAAGCAAGGCATAATTTTAACTCACTTAATATTTGGTAGCTTGAAAACAATTGCATAACCGTTGTATTTATAATCACAGAAAATAAATACAACATACACTGAATTTTACAATGAAATTTATTTGAATCAAAGTCTGGATTATACAATCACCACATTTCATTGATCTAGCCACAAAATAAAATTACAAAAGAAAATAAACCATAGTTACAAAGCTAGGGCTTACCGATACCCTAAGGAAGGGTTTAGTTGGCCATGGAGGCACTGATCAAAGCCATAAAAATGGCAGTAGAGCTTCTGGGATTTTACTGAGAATGGAAAGGGAGTATTTTCTTCTTGGGTTTCGGACTGTGGGTTTTTCTCTCTGTCTCCGTATATCCCCTATGCAGCAAAGCTGCTGCCTTTTATAAGCATGAAAGAAATGGTACCAGGCGCATAATTTGGTGACCGGATGTCTGAGTGAGAAAGGACAATGATCTGGTGTGACGCGCGCATGAGAGCTTGTGATGGAGATCAATGGCTGAGATTAAATTTGAGAATAATCGGATGCGCCAGAAGCCGACACGTGGCATCGCATTCACATGCACTCACATGCCAAACATTGAAACATTCCATTTTTTAATTCCCACGGTTAAGTGGGGAATCCACTTTGACTAAACAATGAAAATCCCCCTACTGTATTGTTGGCATAATCAGCTCCGTTCGGTCTGCAATGCTCTCGACTGATGTTCAAAACAGAGTCCGATTCGAGCGCCGGAACAGTCGATCTTCTTATTTTAATTCCGGGAACAAAACGGTATAAATCTTGTAATTTATGTACTTGGCATGTGTTTCGTGGGGCGAAACAAGATATCATCCGAACTCCGCAATTAAATTTCCATTTTCCAATTCCCAGCCTACCTTCCCTGACATTGATTTGAATAATCAATGGGTTGTCACCAACATAAACAAATGAGTTGTTTATCATAAACAAATGAGTTGTTTATTCAAAGTGGCAAAGTTTTGGTCAGGGAATCAAGGGGATCAATGCCACCGATGGTGGGCTAGAAAAATGATTCAGTGCTGCTCGCTCACGTGACACGCAATTCTCTTGATTTAAGGCCAAATGCGGTATCCTGCTCCTGGAACCTAAAATCACAAAAATACAACAAAAGATATTAAATAAAATAATAAGGGACATAACAAATGTAAATTAGGCGGCCTAAATGTGTACATTTCGGCACTTATCACCAATCCTAGCTACACGAGAAGGAGAGGAGTAAAAGGCCTAAGTGGGCTGCAAAAAGCAATTCGATTCTCCCCAAAACTCCCCAACTGAGTCGTTTTGGGGACCTGCATGATGCATCCATTTGAAGGCACTACAGCCCCCGTCTTTTACTTCTTCAGAGTTCTTCAGGCCAACCCTCTTTTGGGAGGGTGTTCCCATCGAGGCCCCGCGTCACCCTCTTCCATTTAGACTCTTTCCACGTGCACCTCAGCCCTCTCTCCTCTGTGCACCCCAGCCCTCTCTCCTCTGTGCACCCATTGACCCACTTAATATTTTCTCTCTCCTATACCACCAAACAGACCTCTCTCTCTCTCTCTCTCTCTCTCTCTCTCTCTCTCTCTCTCTCTCTCTCTCTCTCTCTCTCTCTCTCTCTCATTTTAGATTTCAAAATAAAATAACTTTTATTATACCCATTCATTTTTTTAAAACTTTTATACATCTTAAACCTACTCGACGAGATCTTTAAAACAAGATCGACATCGAATATAAAAATATGTACACAATAAAATAATTATTTATACCCTCTAATACAAAATTCATGCCTCCTCCAGAATTCAGACCCCTTATCACACAATTCACACCCTCCATAGCATTGAATTCACAGGACTAAAATTTACACAAATACACAATTCACACACCTCAAAATACATAATTCACGCCCTCTAAAATAAATTAAAAAATTCACCTACATTAAATGCAGAATTCAAACATCCTCCACACAACTTACACCCTAAAAAAATATACAATTCAGACCCCAAAATGAAAAAATTCACACCTTCCAAAAGGAAAGAATTCAATGCATTTCTGAACAATTCACACTCTCCAAAAATTACAGAATTTACACATCTCAAATGCAGAATTCACATATCATCTACACAAACCCACCCCCCGAAATGAAAGAATTCGCACCCCTCAAATGCAGAATTCACATCTTCCAAAATGAAAGAATTCACATCTTCAAAAAAGAGGAGTGTACATTCAAAAAAATCTTTTTTTGTACACATAATTTGATTTTCAATATGGGTCTTGTTTGGTAGATGTCGTTGAGTAGGTTCTAAAAAATTAAATTTTATTAAAAATAGATATGTAAAATAATAATTATAAACATTTAAAGTTTTAAAAGATAAAAAGGAGAGAGAGAGAGAGAGAGAGAGAGTCTCAGAAAACGACAGAGAAGAAAAGAAGAGAGAGAGAGAGAGAGGGCTAAAAGGCTGATGACCCGCACCGCGTGTGAGTGTGAGGGTTTTTATGGAAGTGAAACACATTAAAGTACTTGGATGGGACAAAACACCAAAAAGGGTGTCACGCCCTCAATTTTAATAACTAAAATACATACAATTTTCACATAGGATAAGACCAAAGTCAACAATTCCCCCTAGAAAAGTCAAAGTCAATGTACAATTTCATAGTCAAAGTTCAACGAGTCTCAAATCAAGGGCACCCGTACCCATACATAAGTAACAAAAGTTTTAGAGTTATTACATATATCAAGTCAAAAATTGAAGAAATAGAAGTTACACGATGATCTCCCAAAAATATCGTAAGTGTGGAGAGGATAAAATAACTTCATGATCAAATGAACTTCATGCCATGCATCCACAATCCAAGCATCCAAATCATGCGCCTTGCTGAGTACCTGAAAATGATAGGGTGAGCTCACTAGCCCAGTAGGAAACTTTTCCACTATCGCTAAGGGTATAAAGAATGAAAGATGCACGTGAAAGGGTAATAAACATGAATGAGTAGACTAATAAGGACTATGATTGATTGACTAAATGATGAAGTGTCCACGAGATACCCAAATGCCCAACCAATACCCAACTGTCCATCGATTTTCTCATAACCGTTACAATTCGTGTCTTGTGTTCGATTTCATCAAAACATCGTATTTATCATAAAACATTTCATTTTTCAACACTTCACAAAGAACCACTTGTTTTAATAGGGAATAAATCCCTCTGCCGGATTTCGTTGGCTCCGTGCACCCCTGCCAGATTTCGTGAGCTCCGTGCACCCATGGCCAGGGACGCACTAAACGGTGGCCCTAGTATTAGTGATCACCATTTTAATAAATCCATTTAACCATCGTGTGTCCAAAACTTCCATGTAATTCATTTAGTTCAAAAATTCGTAGAGTATCAATTGTGGCGAAGTTAACACGTGTCCAAGAATGTGAGAAACCAAGACAAAACATACAACGTACCACAATAGGCTAGGGAGGTGTTTTCCAATAAGTTTCAAGATATAGGGAATGGATATGCCAAGTACAAGCACGAGCACGAACAAGTGACCAAAATCGATGAAAACAAGTTTTGGTGAAGTGAGGGAGGTTGGATCGATCCAACTTATGAGTGGATTGATCCACAATGCCAAAATCGTGGTCAAAATGTTCTGGATCGATCCAACCCTAAGGATGGATCGATCCACCATGTTCCAAAGGTGAATCAAAAGGTTTTGGATTGATCCAGACAACAAGTGGATCGATCCACTATGGTTCAAAGTGCCAACAGAGAGTTTTGGATCGATCCAACCCTAAGGGTGGATTAATCTACCTAGGTTACGAGTGAAATTTTGACAGCTTTGTTCAAAATGATGAGGGCTTCAACCCGAGTCAAATGTGAGGTTCCAAATCACACAAAACATCAAATGAACATGTCTAAGCACTAATTCAAAGATCAACCCAACAAATGTGTGGAGAATCAAACTCACTCAAGTTCAAATTCAAATCAATTCTCATGGTGATGTTCAAGCTAAACAAGAAATTATGGGGAAAGATGAACAACATGCAATGATTCAAACAATATACACTTAGAGAAGGTAGAAATAGGTCCCCTACCTCAGTGGTTTAGCTCCAATAGAGAGAGGAAAGAAAACCCTAGGTTGTTCTTGCAAACCCAACCGAAATGAGCTCCTCCTAGGTGATTCCAAGAATGCCCGAACTTCAAATCACGCGTAGATGATGGAAATAAAGTTGAATCTAAAGAGATGAGGTGTGTAGGTGTGAATTTTGTGGAGAAATGGAGGAAATGTAGGAGAAGAGTAGAGAGAGGTAGAGTCGGTGTGTAGAGGGGAGAGGAGAGTGCGTGTTTGCTCAAAAAAATCTGACCCTAACATTGCGTATACACTCTCACTTAAATCCCTCATGCTTCTAACAAGTTTTAAAGACACCCCAAAACACATACTCACTTCACATTGACTCCATATTGCACTTTAAAACATGTCTCACACTTCTCCAACATTATTTCCGGAAAAATTATTAGAAATTAGGGGTTTTTACAAAGGGTACCGGCTTAGAATTTCCCGTTCTTCCTTTTTATAAAGAACTCCCCTACCATGGTTAGCAAAAGACACGGCCTCCTTTATCAGGGCCGGCCCTAAGATTATAGAGGCTTAAAGCGAATTTTTCAAAAAAAAGTTTTTTTTAAAATTCAATATAGATGACTAAGATAAGTAAAAATAGTAATCATGGTATTTTAGATTTATAAGTTAACTAAAACAAACTTCTAAAAAAATTTATACCTTTATTACAAAAGGAATCAAACATAACAAGTCCCGCTCATTGTCAAACTAATTGTATTATTAACTTTAATTGTAAAACATGGTATTTTAGATTCACAAGTTAACTAAAACAAACTTCTAAAAGAATTTGTACCATTATTACAAAAGGAATCAAACATACCAAGTCTTGCTCATTCTCGAACTAATTCTATTATTAACTTTAATTGTAAGATAATATTTATGACCATAAGAGAATTCTTTAACTTTTTTTATCAAAGTTTGTTGAATGAAAATTTATTATAATATTGTTTTAATTATAGTCAAATTTGTTTTACTTGTGAATTTGATATAAAAGTTAAAGGTAAAATAGAAATAAACAAAAGAAAATTAAAAAATTATCAAACCCTGTATGGTGTAGCAAAGATTTGAACATTAGTGTTCACTTAACATCTACAAAAGAGGAAAGTTTATTATACTGATCTATTAGAAAAATGAGAGAAAAGAATATGTAGGACTAATAGATTAATCCAATAAAAAAACAAGAAAAAGGATCGTTCGGCCAAAAAGAGCTAATGGGTTTCGCCAAGGTCCCCTTGGTTTTTAAGATTTCATGCTGACCACTAAGGCGAAAGCATTCGTACAGTTGTGCCTCGGGAAAACATGAATATATAATATAGTAAATGTGTTGTATTGGTATGGGCCCTTAATTTTTGCTTAATGTATTGGGCCTAAAGCGGCCACACTTCCTGCTTTAGGCCAGGGCCGGTCCTGTTGATCTTTATAGAAGACGAATTGACATAAGAAACACTTCTATGGGTACAGGTGCCCCATCTGTGCATTCTCTACAGACGGCCTCGGGGACCCACTTTTGGGTCCTGCACGAACGATTAAAGATGAATGAAATGGGGTGATTTTGGATGAACTGCTTACGGAAGTCCGATTGAGGTGAGGGGGGGCCCCTTGGAATTTTAATCTAAGATGAATAAACGGCTTGGATCGTTCGTATGGGACCCAAAAGTAAGTCCCCAAGGCGGTTTGTACGCAATGCACAAATGGGGGATCGGTACCCCTTGTTTTTCCGTTGACATAACTACCCCTGCGTCAGCGTTTTTTTGTTTCTTCGGAGGGGATGGTTTTGGTTTTTCTCTTTCTTAATCTTTCTTAAAGCAACAGCTCTGTTTGCCTTCTAGTAGGAGTATTTCATTTTAGTATTGGGAAAGCGTAGGCGGTTGGCCTTGTTCACTTCCCATTTTCTTCCATTTTCAAAAAAAATAATTCAAAAAGATTCTCTCTCCACTCATTACAGTATTTCATTTCTCTGTCTATCTCTCTCTAACCACTACCTCATTATTCTCCTTTTCAAAAACCCAACCAAACACTATCTCAAAAATTCTTCTTAAATTTTTTTTTTCCAAAACGTATCCGTGGTCGTTAATTTTATAATGCTAATAAAGCATCTTGCACATTGAAGCTTCTTTAAGTCAAAGTATCCTAACCACAAGTGGCCCTTCCCCAGCAAACAACATAAGTACATGATCCATCCAAGAAGGAAAAAAAAAATTAGATGGGGAACAAAATGACTCTATTGCACTTAATGTTGCAAAAAAGAAGTCTTAAATTTATTTAGGGTGTTCCACAAAAAAACCAATTTAGAGTAAGTTTGGCCTAACGGGGGCCTTTTGACAAGCTCTTTTTGGTTATTTTTTCTTATTTCTTAGAAGATCAGAGCGTTTTTTTTTTTTTACATTATATTGTTCGGTTCGACGAGAAGAATTGAAAAAGTATAAAAATATAGATCAAAATTAAAAAAAAGTTCATATATAGCGACGAAAAAGACTCCATTAGTCTGGGGTCTTTTTCGTCATCTATGTGTACTTTATTTAACTTTAGTTTATATTTTTATATTTTTCCGATTGCTCTCGTTGAAACAAAAAGTTTGATGTAAAAATCTGATAAGAATTGGGTAAAGATTAAAGAGAGAATAACCAAAAAGACCGTTCAAAAAAGTCACAAAAAATTAGGCCAAAGTAATAGAAAAACTAAGATTTAGTTAGTCATATTCTCCCACGTCTTCGTCATATATATAACTTGTTCTATCAACCCGCATCGTTGTTAGTTTTGTAAACTTTGTTATATAAAAGTATAAAATGCTTGATCATGTTTTATTACTCGGTATTCTTTTTTTGCTTAATTACTTTTTTAAGAAAACAAAAAGTATTTTCATGGTTTTATCATGGAATGAGTATTTTTTGCTTAAATATTTTTTTTCTCTTACATTTTCATAAAATATCTTAGTGTATTAATGTCTTTCTTAGATGTGCAATTGGGTACTTGGTATACTTGTTTTACCCGTTATCCATATGGGTATGGGTTTGGTAGCTTTCGATTATCCCCATTTGAAAATGGGTATGGATATAAAAGTGATCATGGAGTTTGGAGATAGGGTATTGTAGACACCCCAATTCGAGCCTTTAAAAATCCTTGACGTTCCCGATGATGAAATAGGCCCGATAAAGACACGTAGAGCTTGATTAAATGCTTGGAAACTCCACCAAAACACACCAAAATCCATCAAAACAAACCACAAAACAAAAACAAGAGAGCCCAAAGTACCCCCATGGGCGCCCAAAGCAAACTGTTTTGGGCGCCCAAACCTCACTCCAAATTGCGTGTGTTTAAAAAATAAACTTGAGCGGGAAGATCATGGGGGAGATTTTTTCATTTGGTATATGCAGAGTATCTCTGTGTAGGTTGGTGGGGTACTTGAGTGTCCTAATCAGATCCCTAAAACCAACCCCTAAGGGTCTAAATCACCCCTTAATCCTCTATAAATACCTCCATCACCCCCATTTGTAGAGGATAATCAACCCATTGAGAAAGTAAGTTGTTACTCTGTCAAAATATTCCCAGAAAGTTCATCTTCAACCTTTACCACTCCCTCTCACCTTCAAAACACATCAAACCCACCTATTTGCCATCCAAGAACCAAAATACACACATTTTTTTTATCCAACCCAAATCAACCACCCTAAATCAAGCTACCACAACTCAAGTGAACCAGATTCCAACCCATCCAATCTTTTGTACTAACCTTAAAGCTTACACCCAAGTACAAAATCAAGCATCCAAGGTAGTTCGTCTAGCCAAAAATGTGTTGAAAATGTTCTCTGAGGGAAACCACCCAGTTCTTACTAGTTATTGGTACTAGATAAAGGCTTGGGAAGGTCATAAGTGCAACAAAAGAGCCCAGGCTCTACACCCAAACATGGTATGAACGCCCAAAGCTTCCCCCTTTGGGCGCCCAGATTCCTCATCTCTTACTATTTGTTTTAGCTTAAAATTGGTATATTGTTGATTAAAAGTTACTTCTAACATGTTTTGGGGGCTGAAAGGTAGATTTTATGGTCCTACTGTGCTTTAAAATAAGATCTAAAGTAGATTTGGAGGCTTAATCATGTTTTAAAAGGACATTTTTGAGCAAACACTTATCATGGGGTATTTTACAATGATTTCATGCATGAAGTAGAGCAAGGCAGAAGGAGAATGAGGGTTCTCAAGGTAGCCCAGACCAGTCTCTTTGGGCACCCAAAGAGTCCTTCTTTGGGCTCATCTAGCCAAGACTCATTTACCTTCCTCTCAAGTTCAAAATCAGTTTGTTGGTATTCATAAGCATAAAGGACTTCATTTCTTACATGAAATCAGTCTAGATCCTCCTTGTTTTACCCTAGATATGTTAAAACCATGGTTTTCGAGCTCAAACCATCTTTTAAACTTGATTTTCAAGAGAAGATCTAAAGTACAGGAGCTTGTATATCATTTCAAGCAAGTCTAAAGAAGAAACAAAGGTCAAAGCGGGTTTAAGATGTGAACCCAAAGTACAAATTGATCTGCCTCCAGCCTCCTTTGGGCACCCGAACCCATCTGCTTTGGGCGCCCAGAAAGAAGCTGAGGCATGAATTTTTCTCCGTGTAAGGGTATTTGGGAGTTGTTTTGGGTCTTTGTTCACTATTCTGTCATGTTTTCCTGCTATTTTTCATATCATTCTTTATCATCATTGGGCATTCACAACACGTAACACAAGCATCCACGACTTCTATTATGGTCTTATGATCATGTTTATGTGCTCCCCTTTTGTTTCATGAATAAAGTCTATTAATTTAATGTTTTCGAAATCCCTTAAACATTTAGTAGAGACCAAACATTATGTCGGGCGAGAGGGGTGCCTTAAAAACGTTCCTCTCTTGTAACCTAGCTCCCGAACCCGAAAAATCATGGTAACGATGGGCCGATAAAGAAAAAGAAATTTTTTCAAATCAAGGGCAAAAGAGTCATTTTCAAACCGGTTTCTCAGGTACGGTTAAACGTGGGTGGTGACTCCAAAAATCAAAATCATTTCCGAAACATGAAATTTTGCGGGGTGTCCACAGGTATGGGAAGAGAACCCAAGATCCAAACCAGACTAGTTGTCATCCTTAAGAGTACTATTTTAAATTACATATTGATGACATCAACGCTCGTAAGAAAGAGACTTTGGATCATCAGACATCAGAAATAGCCTTGCCGTTTATAACATGAGTTTCCCGGTAAAGGGAACCCGGCACGATACACGGTACTGATGTCGCAGTAAGTCAAATATCAATTTCAAAATATCAAACAATATTTAATAGCTGCATGTGCATAGCTTGGATGATAGGCATGCCTTTTCTCAAGAGGCCATACCCCTCCCTTTATTATTTTGACAGAAATCAGCTCCCGGAAGCTTATTTCTAGGCCAATCGGCCAGCTATCTCTCTAAGACATCGAGTCAAACATCAAGACTGTTGGATGCAGTCATTTTCACTTTTTTAAGTGATCAGTTCAGGCCATGTTGGAGGACATTTGATTGTTGAACTATCACTGTCCTTTTACCTATACCCGATAAAAACAAGCGAATAGGGCCAAAAGACTCAGGTTTCGTCTGTACAATTCCAAATCATTCCAAATTTCATATTTAAGCTTCAAGTGATGAAATTAAATCTCATGTCAAGTTTTGGGAGATTTCGAGCCCGTTTGCTATTTTCGGGAACATTACGCTTCCCGAGACGGCCGATTTCATGATCATGGACATCAAGACTCAATTTTTGAGATATAAACCATTGATAACTCCATTTTAACCATAGTAAAACTCCTTGTAAAATTTCAGGTCAATCGAACTTCGTTTGGTCTTTCGATCGCTTACAGCGCTCCAATTCAATCGAGAATCGAACAATCCTATTTCTCTATATTTGAAGGATAAATTGGAGCTTCCACGACTCCAGAGCACCTCAAAACCATGAGGATACCTCCCTGGACGTTCCTGGATCAAAGAACCTTACGCGAGCACGGACTGCATCGCACAAATCAAAGCAAACTCCCCCATAAAGGAAGGATTCCCTAGGCTGCCTCTTTCCTCTTTTCCTACAAATAAAGACACACCCCCTCCATTTTTTTGACACACACCTCACACACCTTCTGAGTTCCGGTTTCTCCAGGCCCTAGTTTTTGCCATAATGTGATTCCGGACTCAGAAATCATTAGCCTACGGCGATAGCTCTGTTGGGTTTCTTAGAGAAGAAACACCGATTGATAAGCCCCCAAATATGAAAATAATGGGGCTTATCTCGCTCATTTTTTCACACACGCATTCATATCATAGCTTTAATCCTTTGATTTTGCGCATAGTGGTGTTTTTGTCCTCTATAAGTTAATCGTAAGAATAAGGCGTGTTTTGACGCCATGGTTGAACCAAGGGGTGCCTGAGCACTCAATGCCACGTGACACTCTGCCATCGAGTCCCGGGAGTCAAGTAATGAAACATTGAACAAGGCTCAAAAAGCCTAGAGGTCACGATGACAAGCCGGAAGGTTAAGTGATCAAGATGAAGGAAATCACCATTTTTTCCAACCAGTACCGGTAGCCAATTTCTTGCAATTAGTCAATTTTAGTACCGATACCCACATTTTGTGCTTACTGGTACTGGCTGCACTTTTTGGCAGATTTTTTTGCCCGAACTAGAAATATCTAGTGGCACTTTTGTAATTGTTTTGGACGACTTTTTGGGAATTTATAAGCCCCAAACTAAGTTTTTTTAGGGTTATCTTTAACTTTCACTTTCACTCTCTCTCTCTCTCTCTCTCTCTCTCTCTCTCTCTCTCTACCTCCCTTAATTTGTAACCTAAGTTTGCTCTACCTTCTCTCTCAGATTCAAGCTTTCCTAGTTAGTTTCAAGATAATTTGTCTTTATTAATGTTGTAGTACTCTCTTTATTCTATACAAATCTCAAGTTTATTTTCATTTTCGTCATGTTTCCTTCATTCCTTCCATCTTTGCTTTAAGTATGAGTGAGTAGTTGCATAAGGCTTGGTCACGGGGTGATTAACATCTCACATCTTAGATGGATCGCACTTTTCTCACATTTAATCTTAAGATTTTGTTTGATTTTGGGTTAAACTCAGTTTTATGTATCAAAACTTGAAGTTGTTAACCTCCTTGATTATATTAAGGCAAGGACTTGATCTCTTACCACATATAATGCTTGGAACTATGTCACTCCAACTGTTTGTAAAAATGCCCAAAAGAGTTTATCCCATTGTTAAAACTCATTTTGTGAAATTTGTGGTTTTGTGAATGGATAAATCACTCAAACTTTGATCTAAACTTAGTTTTATCAACTTCTTTGATTGGGTGTAGGCAAATCACTTGGCACACACAATGCTTGGAATCATGGCACTCTAGGTGTTCGATAAAGTGCACAAATGAGGTTCTTTCCATTTACAAACCCCATAAATGATTTTAAATGTTTAAATCTTTTAGTTGAGACATCTAGTCTTGTAACTCGACCGAGTTATCATTAAGAAAAGTGGATTTACCTAGGTTGTGGGTGTTGAAAACCCCTTGACCTCGCCTTCCTTTAATTATCGTAGCTCAAACCGAGCTAAAAATTCAAAGCTCGAGCTCGGCTCGCCAATTTTTGAACAAGCTCGAGCTCGGCTCGCTAGGCTCGGTTCTTGAGACTACAGGAGGCCTTGATGTGGCTGAGGGAAAAAGGGTTGTTGGCTTCTTTAATTTATAGCCATACATTGGCTGTGAGGTTCTCTCCGCAGGTGATGTGGGACAAAAGGAAGGAAGTAGAAAGTAGGAATGCATTTGGTCAAGGCGTGAAGTTGTCCCACATCGCCCAACTTTGTTCAAGAAGGAAGTTTTCTCTCTATAAAGCCAAGAGGTGGACCTACTTACCTGGTCACGTGTTGTGTTGCTGCCCCCAAATGGCAGATACACATGGCATTTCTTTGAAAGTAGTAAAAATGTAAATATATATATATATATATATATATATAGAGAGAGAGAGAGAGAGAGAGAGAGAGAGAAATAGAGCGGCTTGTGAGCCAAGCATTGTGTAGCTCGGGCTCGTCTCGTTTATGATTCGAGCTGAAAATATGGGCTCAAGCTCGTTTGTTTATTTGACGAACCGAGCTTGAACGAGCTCTTAGCGAGCCGAACCGAGCCAAGCTCGCGAACGGCTCGGTTCACTTACACCCCTACCTACCATAAAGTAAACCTCTCACTAGCTCCGACCCTTCCCTATGGATTCGACCTCAGACTTCCGAGTTATTATGCTACGACTGAATAGCCCTACGCTTGGAGCGACCACTTCTGCAACACAAAGCTAGGTCACAAGCACCGGTAGCCAGAGTTACGCGAAAGCTCTACCGAATTTCCCAGGTAAAATCTCGGGATTACCGTCGTCCTCTCTCCTCCACACACCGCCACACACTACCATCACCACCACACATCGCCATCACCACCATCAGCCATTACTCCACTCTTTCTCCATCAGTAATTCCCCACCTCCACACACTGCCATCACCACCGTCAGCAGTACTACTGATGCCATCACCACCATCAACATCTCCACCACGATCAGGAGACTTCGAGCACGAAACTGTTCAACTCACCTCTCTAAGGTATAGTATATTCAAACCCTCCTCCTACTCACGTATTCCGACAAGTTCCCCCTCCTCCTACTCACTCCCCCGTATTATCTACACATGTATAATTTATAGTATGTATTGATGTGAATATAGTTTTGGATGGATGTAATTCAGTTACTTATACTCCATCTAAGTTGGTTTCAACCATCTGCGGTGTTGACGAAGCGCCGATTATACTAGGATATGTTTTTAATGATTGAAACAAATCTACCTCCAGCCTTTTTTGTTTGCATATCCACTGTTTGATATTATGCTTGATTGAAACCCAAATGTATTGGTAGAACACCCTGATTAAGAGGTGAGAAAGAGTTGTAGAGACAAAGAGGCTTGCCAAATTTTGGCAATCACTTAACCTTGTGCCAAATTTGGAAGCCATCATACCTAGCCATTGCAGAGGTCATTCTTGAACTTTATGTAAGACTTTGTCAACAAGCTGGACTATAGCTACCTGTTTGAAAGCTCTATAAGGTGCTAGCAATTGTTAAACTAAAATTAAAGGACCAGAGTTATACAAGAAAAGCAAAGCATAAAAAAGAAAATTACAATAATCTGCAGAAAGAGATTTAATCTACCTATGTCCATCAACTTTGCATCCTGAAAGTGTCCCACCCCCATATAATCCTCTCTGAACATGGGTCTTATTTGTTGGGGTATATCCTAAGTCACCACTAACTCATCAGCTAGTTCAGCTCCAATTCTAGCGAGGCTGTCTGTACTCTGGTTGGCCAGACGACCAATGTGTTTAATAGAGGTACCAGTGCAGTTCATGAGCATCCTCGATTCTTGAATGAAAGCACTATGAGGGCCAGATATCTGGCCTTCATTGATAAGTTTAATAGCTACAAGAGAGTCTGACTCCATTTTTTTTTTCCAGTTGGTACTGTATATAAACATCAACGTGGAATCTTGTTGGAAAGATGGAGGCGACTTTGAGTGTGGGCACAAAGGAGGAGGGCAACAACAACATTGATGCGTAAACAGGGTACAATAACAGCAACACCAAGAAGGCAAGTGATAAGTCCCCTATATTGTTAATAAAGGGACTTATCTCCCTTATTTTTGTCACTCACGCACGCATTTTATAGCCTTTATACATTTGATATTGCGCGTGGGTGTATTTTATTAGTTTCAAGAAAAATGGGTGGAAATGATGGTTTTTTGATACCATGGTTCAACCAAAGGAGTGCCAAGCACCCGAGGCCACGTGGCACTCCGCGACCGAGCCCCGAGGGCCAAGAACGAAGCACCGGACAAGGCTTGGGGAGACCAAAAGGCCGGGAAAAGAACAAAGGAAGAAAGAAGAAAAAGGCCAGAGATACCGGTAGCTTGAAAATGGGGATACCGGTATCCCTGAAAAAAGTCACATTCTGAAGATAGATACCGGTAGCTTGAAAATGGGGATACCGGTATCCCTGAAGGAATTTCACATTTTGTAAAGAGATCCCAGTAGCTTGATTTTTGGGATACTGTTTACATATAAAATTAACAAATCCAATAATTAATTGACACGTAATCGAAAATGCCAAACGTTGGCAATTACTTGTTGTTAAAGACACACTGGATTAAAAGAATATGTTTGAATAAATACGATGTCGTATTATGTTCAAATATAAAAAGCAGTTATTGGCAGTTACAAACCATTATTGCCGTAAAGGATTGACTTCGAAGTCATGATTTTAACTGCTAAACACATAAACTCCACGTGTGAGCTTGGGAAACAAGGCAAATTGGCAGTTATTACACGTGGAGTACTTCTCAAAAGGCAGTTATTCACCTTAACGTGTAATCATTTTAGTTTGATTAAGTAACTGTGCAGATTCAAAATCCAAAGCTTCTGGAGGAAGAATTTAAAGAGTTCAAATTTAGACGTGGAGGAAGGAAGAAACTGCCAACTCAAGGAGGTCGAAGTTAGAGTTCGAAGCAAGCCAAGATTCAAACTTATTGAGCGGGAAGTTCAAACTGCAAGCAACATCTATAAATAGAAGAAATTGAAGAAGTAAAACCCCCGGACAAATCTTCAACAAACAGCTATCAAAAAAAACTGATGCTTGGTTTGTTCATTGGCAAAGTAGTTTTAGGATTTCGAACCCAGTTCGAAGTAGTTTATGTTGGAAATTATCAAAATAAACGGGTCTTTATTTGGGGTTTTTATCAAAGTATTCCTTGTGCCTTTTAGAAAGCTTTTTTGTTGTGTTTTGGTTTTGTCCCACATTGGCTAGTGAGGAAATGTTTGAGTTGTATATATGTGGAAACATTTCTATAATGTTCACATAATGTTAAGTAGCAAGGCACCTATGGTGTCGCGCACATTACCGGCGTAGCCGGTGATGGAACACACTCATACGCACCCGCACCCGCGCGCGCGCGCGTGCATGAGCGTGGCAGTGGGCTGTGTGGCGCTTTGATGGCGCCCTTTCTTATTGCCATTTGGCAGTAAGGTGTCGCTGACGTGGCGTACGGATCGGCATAGAGTGTTGGTATCGATACCCGTGATAGGTGTATCGATACCGGTTGGTTCGTGAGCGGCTGTTTCACGAACAGAAGGTTAGGTATCGATACCTCTGCCAGGGGTATCGATACCGGTTCGTTAGCTCGCAAATTTCAGACACTAGTTTGTGTACGGGTGCAGCTCTAAACGGAGGGGTATAACCCAAACTCAAGTCTATTCACTAAAGGGCGTGTCCTAAAGTGAAAGGGTACATTTGGGTCTATTTATAACACCCAAATTACTTTCATTTTACACCGAATTCTAGCCTTGTTACTCTGCCAAAATTACTACAGATTGCTTTCTAGTTTTGCTGTACCGTTACTCTGCAGAAACGGTGCCAGCAATCCCTTGGTTCATTTGATCACAAATTCGACTCGGTATTCTGTCTGTCCTTCATTTGTGCGGACGCAGGCAGAAGATCATTGAATTGATCGGGCTTCGTTGTATCCTCGGACAGATTCGCTATCAACCCGGTGCACACCTAACGGTGGGGGCGAATACTGTTTTCGGAAAGCGACTCAGTAACGTGCCTCGAAGCAAGTTCCATCATCAACAAGTTTAGTTTCCCGAAGACTCCCGGATTTTTGCACCAACAGTTTAGGATCTCGAACTCAGTTCGAAATAGATTTAGGAAGTAGATTAGGAAGTAGTTAGGATTAATCTCGGTTGTTCCTGTAACAATCACCTGTTCAAAGTTCTTGTATCTGAAGTTGGAGACAATTTTGAACTAAGTTTACCTTTGATTTATTAATCGAAGTATCTTGTTTCTTTTTGTTCTTCGATTTCCTAAGTTTGTTGGTTTTCATTTCTTCACTTGTTGAAAAAACCCTCTTAGTTGAGGTAATTGAACCAATAAAACACAATCGCCTGATTAGATTTGGTTTTTCCAAAGTTAATCTGAGGGAGGAGATTGAAACTCTCTCTGGCACGCTCGCACACAATCATTTTCCATTGCAAAGAAGTAAAAGAACCAAACAGATACCGGTATCCCCGTAACAGAAGGTCAAGATAGGCGAGATACCGGTAGCGGCAAAAATGGGATATCGGTATCCCTGCAAATTTTCTGCACTTTTTGAGCCCGATCTAAAATATCTTGTGGCACTTTTGTAATTATTTGGCATGACTTTTTGGGACTTTATAAGCCAAAAACTCAGACTTTTAGGGTTACTTCTTACTTTCCTCTCTCTCTCTCTACCTCCCTTGGCTTGTTCTTAATTTTAGCTCCACCATCTCTCTAGATTTCATGCTTTTTTCACTTAGATTCAAGGTAAATCTTCTTATTTAATGGTGTAGTACACGTCGAGACCTTCATATTAATCTAGTTTATTTCCATTTCTCTCGGTTATTTCTCGTTCTTGTTTTTCTAGCTAGTTGCTCCGAAATCTCTACCTTTTAAGTATTGTTTGTGATTTTCTCAAGCATTAATGTTGTAGGTAAACTTAGAATCTTCACTAAAAATCAGTCTATTAAGTTATATGTTATGTTCTTTATTTCCTTCATAAAAATAGTCATGTTTTACTTAGTAATGGTCGAGTAGTCGTCATAGGCTCGGTCATGGGGTGAGTAGCACCCCGTGACTTAGGTCAATTCGCTCTCCTCGCCATACTGCAAACATCGCTTGTTAATCAAAGAGTTAAGATTAATTTTATGTATCAAAATTGGGATTTGTTAATCTCTTTGATCACACGTAGCCAAGGGCTTGACTGCTTGGCACGTGTGATGCTTAGAGCAATGTCAATCAAAATGTTTGTATAAATGGCACAAGAATCCTACTCTTTGAGAAACACCATTTCTAGTTAAACGAGTTTAAATACTAAATCTTCCATTCGGGGTCGTTTAACGACGCCCCGAGCCGGTTATTTTAGAGGAGAACGAATTGGCCTAAGGCATGGGTGTTGTGAACCCCTTGACTTAGCCTTGTTTTAATTAGTCCTTTTAATCTTCCGAGTCATTCACGAAGTTAAGTGAATTCCACCCCCAAACTACAAAGCCAAGTTTGTCGCTTTAAGGCTAAAACCAACATTCGCGAATCAACACTCACGTACTGCACATTCGGTCTCTGAGGACTCGACCCAGACTTCCGGTTATCATGCTATCGTCGGCCTAAACCCTACGCTTGGGGAAATCATATTGAAGTACAATCCAAGGACGCAAGCATTTTTGGCGCCGTTGCCGGGGACCCAATGGTCTGCTCCTCGTGAGTTTGCCTTGCGCCACGCCACTGTAAGTATCTCATTTCATTAGTACATATCGTTTAGTTTATTTTCGTCCAACTAGTATAGTTCTAAGGGCGGATACCTCTAACCAAACAGATGATTGTTTAAATTGAGGTTTAACGAAGCTCGAGGAAGTATATTAGTTTTTAAATTTTTGTCATATATTTAACGAGGCGGCGGCATAGCCCCTCGGAACTGTTTGTGGTGAGGTGGTTGAATAACCCCTCCAGTCTGCTAGTTGGTAGTGTATGCATGGGCATCGTGGTTACTTTCGAGACCCTCATAATCGCCGCTTAGTTAGCATTGATACTCCTCTAGTCCAAGTAATGGCTGAGGATGATGGAGTTGGTCGACGAGATCCTCCACCACCGCGTCAGAGGACTATGCGGGATTGCTTGAA
Organism: Vaccinium darrowii; assembly: GCA_020921065.1. Lineage (NCBI taxonomy): Eukaryota > Viridiplantae > Streptophyta > Magnoliopsida > Ericales > Ericaceae > Vaccinium > Vaccinium darrowii. The sequence continues at coordinate 25,655,890 of CM037154.1, forward strand.
TCCCGAACGCACTCCGCATACTTCGTGCATAGTCCTCCCCAACACTACGCCCGCAAACACTTTCACCGTAAAAACTCACCACATAAACTTGGTCCCTCATTTTTATGGCCATGAGCATGAGAGTCCCTACTCTCACATGAGGGACTTTGATGAAATTGTGAATACAATTGTAAGTCAAAACGGTCAAAAGGAGTCCGCAAGGCTCAAACTTTTTCCTCTCTCTAAAAGGCAAGTCTAAGGATTGGTTCAATGCTTTAAAACCTGGGTCTGTGCGGGCTTGGCTTGACTTACAAAGGGAATTTTTCAAGAAATTCTTCCCAGAGCATAGAACTCGTCATATGATGCAACAAATTCAAGGTTTTCAACAACAAGATGACGAGACTTTCTATGCTTGTTGGGAGCGTTTTAAAGATATGTTGATATCGGTGCCGCATCATGGTTTGGAAGAACAAGATCAAGTGATCACTTTTTATCGTGGGCTCTCCCACGAGAGCCAAAAATTGATTGACACGATGTGCAACGGAGAGTTTCTTGATAAATATCCCGAGGGGGCTTGGGAGTATTTGGACCAATTGGCCGAGAATAATCGGGCGTGGGACTACTCGAAACCTTCTGAGAGGTCCCATCCAGCCCAAAGTTCGAATACTCCCGGCCCGAGTGCTTCTGGTAAGTATACATTGGACGAGCAAACCGACCTACATTGTAGGGTCGACTTGCTTGCTAAAAAAAATGAATAATTTGGAATTGAACAAGGTAGCAGAATTGGCCACAGTGGCCCAAGTGGAGAATATTTGTAACTATTGTGAGTTGGGTGGGCACATTTCGAATCAGTGCCCCACCTTTGCCGCTTTCAAAGAGGCCCTACACGGGGCCGATCAGGCAGAGGTGAACGCAGTCGGCCAAAGGTACGATCCTTTCTCAAACACGTACAATCCGGGCACGAAAGATAACCCTTTGCTTAAGTGGGGGGGGGGACAAACCAAGGGCAACCTCAAAAGTCGCCTCCGGCCTTTAACCAAGGCTATCGACCACCCCAAGGTCAAAATCAAAGTCAAGGTCAAGGCCGGTACCCTCCAAATCAACAACACCATGGGTCTAATTTTTACCAACCACCTCAAAAGCGCTCATTGGAAGAAACCTTGCAATTTTTCATCCAAAGTCAAACGGTTACCAATGAGCAAAATGCTCATGCGTAGAGAGAGATCCAAGGTCAAGTCACTAGGTTAACCACGTCCGTGGGGCAGCTTCAACAAGAGAAGGGAAAGTTCCCATCTCAACCACAAGCAAACCCCCAAGGAATCCATTTGGCATGCACCTCGTCGGGCCAAGACCTGAATAATCTTGAGCAAGTTAAGTCAATTTCCGTCTTGAGGAGTGGTAAGGAGATTGATAAGACTATCCCTCCGAAACCTACTCCTCCCGTGGTCCCTTCTCCTCCGGTTGTTGTTGAGCAACCTTCTTCGAGTGGTCCGGTTGTGCCACCTAATGTCGTGGAGCAAGAGTCTCCCGTTTGTCCGTTTCCGGCACCCTATCCCCAAAGGTTGAAAGTGCCGACCAAGCCTTCTTTGAACAATGGTGTGTATGACGTTCTAGAGCAAGTTAAGATCAACATCCCTCTTTTGGATGCCATTAGAACCATACCCTCCTATGCCAAATTTCTTAAGGACTTATGCACTGTTAAACGCAAGTTGAATGTCCAAAAGAAAGTGTTTTTAACTGAGCAAGTGAGTTCCATTATCCAAACCAACATAGCTCCTAAGTACAAAGACCCCGGTTGTCCTACTATTTCCATTGTCATAGGGGGTAAGAGAGTTGAGAGAGCTTTGCTTGATCTGGGTGCGAGTGTGAATTTGCTTCCATTTTCGGTGTATGAGGAATTAGGCTTGGGAGAGATGAAACCCACGAGAGTGACGCTTCAATTGGCGGATCGGAGTATCCGTATTCCTAAGGGTTTAGTGGAGGATGTCTTAGTCCAAGTGGACAACTTTGTCTACCCTGTGGACTTTGTGGTCTTAGACACGTGTCCTGTCGCCAATACTTCACAGGCACAAACACCCATCATTCTCGGACGCCCTTTCTTAGCAACTTCTGATGCGGTCATTCACTGTCGTAACGGGTTGTTGAACATGACTTTGGGAATATGAAAATGGCGGTGAATGTGTTTAATATTGGGTCTCAAATGGGTGATGATGATGATGTTCATGAGGTGAGTTTAATAGACACTTTGGTCCAAGAGCACGTAGACACCATACTTTATAAGGATCCACTTGAGGTTTGTCTTACCGCCGAGGAGGCGTCGTTTTTAGATTCACCGGTGGTTGCGTACTTGTATTCATTGCTAGAAGTGGAGGATGTTTGTGGGACGGACACGTGGTATCCCAAGCTTGAAGATTTGCCTCCTCTCGAGAGCAAAACTCTTCCGTCTAGTGTCCAACCACCCAAGCTTGAGTTAAAACCCCTCCCGGACACTTTGAAGTATGCCTTCCTTGGTGTTAGTGAAACCTTTCCCGTGGTGATTTCCTCTTCCCTTGAGGCACACCAAGAGTCCGGTTTGTTAGTGGTGTTGAAGCGGCACACAAAGGCCATCGGTTGGTCCATTGCCGATATTCACGGGATTGATCCCTCAGTTTGCACACACCACATCTATCTTGAAGAAGATGTGAAGCCGTCTCGCTAACCACAACGTCGCTTGAACCCTTTCATGAAAGACGTGGTTCGGGCGGAGGTCTTAAAGTTATTGGATGTTGGGATCATTTACCCTATCACCGATAGTAAGTGGGTGAGCCCTATCCAAGTTGTTCCTAAGAAGTCCGGCATCACGGTGGTCAAAAATTCCAATGATGAGTTAGTGCCTCAAAGTGTGACCACCGGATGGAGAGTGTGCATTGATTACCGTAAGTTGAATGCGAGCACGCGCAAGGACCACTTCCCTCTCCCTTCATAGATCAAATCTTGGAAAGGGTAGCCGGTCATGCTTTTTATTGCTTTCTCGACGGGTACTCCGGGTATAATCAAATCGAGGTCGCTCTTGAGGATCAGGAGAAGACCACCTTCACGTGTCCTTTCGGTACTTTCGCTTACAAGCGCATGCCCTTTGGCTTGTGCAATGCGCCCGGCACCTTTTCAAGGTGCATAATGGGCATTTTTAGTGACATGGTGGAGAAAATCGTTGAGGTCTTCATGGATGACTTCTCGGTATTCGGGTACTCATTTGAGTCATGTCTAGAGAATCTTGAGCGCGTGTTGGAGAGGTGTGAGGAGAAGCATCTTATTCTCAATTGAGAGAAATGTCATTTCATGGTGACCAACGGGATTGTGTTGGGGCACATTGTGTCATCGAAGGGGATAGAGGTTGACAAGGTCAAAATTGATTCGATTGCAAACCTCCCTACCCCTAAGTGTGTGAAAGACATCCGGTCTTTTCTTGGGCACGTGGGTTTCTACCGCCGTTTCATCAAGGATTTCAGTGCCATCTCGCGTCCCTTATGTCACCTCCTCTCGAAAGACGCGTCATTCATTTGGACACCAGCGTGTGAGGAGGCATTCTCTAAGTTGAAATCTAGTCTCACCACTCCACCGATTGTGCAAGCTCCCGATTGGGACCTTCCATTTGAGCTGATGTGCGACGCGAGTGATTATGCGATTGGCGCCGTCTTGGGCCAAAGGAGAGGTAAAGAGCCATGTGTCATTTCTTACGCGAGCAAAACTCTTAATGATGCTCAATTGAACTACTCCACCACGGAGAAAGAGTTACTCGCGATTGTCTTTGCTCTTGACAAGTTCCGGTCTTATTTGATAGGGTCTCCTATCGTGGTCTTCACGGACCACGCCGTGTTGAAATATCTCATGACTAAACAAGATGCGAAAGCACGGTTAATTAGGTGGGTCCTTTTGCTCCAAGAATTCAACTTAATAATCAAGGATAAAAAAGGAGTTGAAAATGTGGTCGCGGATCATTTGTCTCGTCTCGAGTTTGAGGACCGCTCCTCAAATATCCCCATCGTTGACTCGTTCCCCGATGAGCAATTGTTTGGTGTCTCTTCTTGCCCGTGGTTCGCGGATATTGTGAACTACTTAGCCACGGGCCGTCTTCCTACCGTTTGGACTCCACAAGAGAGGCGGCGGTTCTTATTTGAGGTGAAAAGATTTTTCTTTTGATGATCCTTATCTCTTTAAGTATTGTCCGGATCAAATCATCCGGCGATGTGTGCCGGATGTGGATCACCGTGCCGTCCTTTCCTTTTGCCACACCGAGGCATGTGGAGGACACTTCTCCGCCAAGAAAACCTCCGCGAAAATTCTTCAATGCGGGTTATATTGGCCAACACTTTTCAAAGATGCTTTTGAGTTTTGTAAAACGTGTGAGAGGTGTCAACAATTGGGAGGAGTGACTAGGAGGAATATGATGCCCTTAACCAATGTTATCGTTGTTGAAGTTTTTGATTGTTGGGGCATCGATTTTATGGGACCATTTCCAATGTCTTTCAGGTATCTCTACATCCTTCTTGCGGTGGACTACGTGTCCAAGTGGGTTGAGGCAATCCCCACTCGTACGAACGACCACAAGGTGGTTGTTGAGTTCTTGAAAGAGCATGTTTTGGCTAGGTTTGGTACTCCGCGCGCGATCATTAGTGATCAAGGGACCCATTTTTGCAATAGGCCCTTTGAAACTTTAATGCGTAAGTACGGTATCACTCATAAGGTCTCTACGGCCTATCATCCACAAACTAATGGTCAAGCGGAACTTGCGAACCGGGAGATTAAGCACATTCTTGAGAAAACGGTGAATCCCAATCGGAAGGATTGGTCTACTCGATTGACCGATTCCTTGTGGGCCTATCGAACCGCGTATAAGACGGTGTTAGGGATGTCCCCTTACCGCTTGGTTTATGGGAAAGCATGTCATTTGCCGGTTGGACTTGAGCACAAGGCCTATTGGGCTATCAAATCTTTGAACTATCGCATGCCCGAGGCCGATACGCATGGGAAGCTCCAAATCAATGAGCTTGAGGAGATTCGGAGAGATGCCTATGAGAGCACGGTCATTTATAAGGCTAAGGTTAAGGAATTTCATGATAAAAACATTCTAAGGAAGGATTTTCATGTGAACCAAAAAGTGCTTTTGTATAACTCTAGACTCCATCTTTTTCCGGAAAAATTGCGTTCACGGTGGGTTGGGCCGTATTTTGTGCATCACGTGTATCCTCATGGAGCAATCGATGCTTTTAATCCAAAGGATGGTCAAATTTTCAAGGTGAACGGTCAAAGGTTAAAACCATTTTTGGAAAATTTTAATGAAGAGGAGGAGGTTGAAAAGTTGGTCGATCCGGTCTATTCGGACGACCCTCCGGTTTAAAATTCTTGTGTGATTTGCCCGTGGAGTCTTTGTGACTTCACTTTTCACGGGGAGCTAACACTTACCTCTGAACTTAATTGTTTGGAGGGCCCAGCCCTTTGCTCCCTCTTGCATTGGGTTTCCCATCATTGACTTGGGACTAGCTATGCACGCCGACTAGACAACAATGCACGTGTGCCCAACTCCGATTAGAAGGGCCATTCTTTATTCTTTTTAATAAAATCTTGGAGACCCCACACGTGAGGATAAGATAACACGAGTGCGTCAGTGACATAGGGCTCGTTTATAAAAAGCCTTTCTGATAGGAGTAATTCGCAACTAAACGCCTGTGCTCTTTAGATCAGCCCCTGGCAGAGAGTGAGTTTTCGTGAATGGGTGGGGGCGTTTGAATATTCCCATGCTTATGGCACGACGACAGGCTCTGTCTTGTGTCCGCCCTGTGCGGAGTTCATTGGGGACGTTGGACTTAATTGTCTGACGGGGTATTGTGTGCGACTTGGACGCTCCAAGTTCTGGCGTAACAAATTTCTAGGAGAAGTAAAATCCGTGGAGTTTGAGAGAGCTCTAGTGTTTGTCGTGCTCGAACGGTGTTTGGACGGTCCGGTATAGCCACCCGAGCTTGAGCTACGTATGGCTTAGCCACAGTCTCGAGCTTGGGAAGAAAAGTAGTACCCATGCGATCGCGTGAAGATCATGGTAGGTTTTCCTTTTCATTGTACATATTGTAAATATTGCTTATTGTGGAGCCCGGATAACATGAGCCGGGCGGTTCTCATATTGCTTCTCTTAGTAGGTAGTCGGCAATTAAGACTTTTGCAGGGTGACCATGCTACCGTACCAGCCTTGGTAGTTTGGGCCTAACTTGGAGGCGAGTGCGGCATTCAGGAGCTCTAAGCATGGATGCGACGAAATGTCGCAGTTGTAAGGCCTATAAAGTCGTTGAAGATGGTCCTGTACGACTAGTTGTGGTCCCGGAGAGGGGCCGAAGGAGGAAACCTTGGAAGCATTGCCGATGATGAAGGGAGTAAGTGATAGAAAAATTCCTCAAACTTGGTCGAGGTCTAGGAGGTTGACATGCCTCCCCGTCGGTACTATTTTTTTTGTTCCCTATCTCTCTTTACTTTCGTTCTCTTGCATTGAGGACACTGCAAATTTTAAGTTGGGGGGAGGGAATAGTGTAGTGTAGCGTACATATTCCAGTTTAATTTATTTATGTGTTTTAATTTCCGTTCCGTCAAAATTTCAAAATTTTTGAAGTTAAACTTCCCGTTTTATTAGGATGTTACATGCTAGATACATTAATTATGCTCAAATTGTTCATATTGGCAAGAGTCGGTACCCCGGTGAAATTGGTTGTGTGTTTGAACCTGTGTCGATGCATATACATGAACTTCATTGAACAATTCGAGCCCTTGTTGGTCGAGTATCGTGCACTGTTTAGAGTAGAAATTCATTTCAAAGCATCCCATGCTTTTTGCTCTCATTTCTCGCATTCGCGTAAATAATACTCTTTTGTTCATGCTTGAGTAGTGTAAATATCACGTATGCATCACATTGGAGTTGGTTGGCGTACTTAGGAAATGATTCAAGGCATTTATTGCATGATTTCACCACAAAAGTGTCTCTCTCGTCCTTAATTTTGAACCATAGTCCGTATCTCCATTTCATTGATTAAACTTTGGAAACCGGATGTTTGGAGGGTTGGGGAAAGTGTTCTTAATGTTCTAAAGGTGTTTTGGGGGTGCGTGAATGAGGTGTGTGAGGTTGGAAGTTGATTAGATGAAGCTGAAATGGGAAATAGAAAATTGACAGGGCTACCGGTACCTTGATTTTACGGCTTCCGGTAATACCGGAACAGAAGCTCAGAGAGCAGGGCTACCGGTATCTTTGAAACAGAGCTACCGGTATCCGGGAACCAAAACGGGCCAGGACAAGAGCTGCTGGTATCCGTTTTATGGGGTTACCGGTATTCGCGAAACAGAAGCTAATTTTAAAGAGATACCGGTATTGGGTAATTTGGGCTACCGGTATTGACTGGGGATTTTCAGAAAAAAAATTACAAGTACCCCTCTCTTTCTCTCTCCACTATAAAACCCACACTTGTGTTTTTTTTGTCCTTCCACACGACCTAAAAACCTCAAACCCATCCCCTTTCTCTCTCTCTACAGAAAATCATCCCCTCCACCACACCGATCGGCTCACCCTCCCCTCCTCCGTACTCCACCACTAAACCCACCATAGCCACCTCTCCTTCTCACGGTTCAAACCACCACCCGATCTCTCATCTCTCTCTCTCACTCACGGTGAACCATGAGTCACCACCATCACCGTACGACCCTCTCTCTCCTCTAAACTCCATAACCCAAACCATCTTCTCTCTCTCCATGTAAACCGAAAATTTCCATCCTCACTCTCCCTCCCTCTCACCCCGTAACCCCCTCTCACCTCTCATCTTCTCCAACATACTAAACCCTAACTACCAAAACCCCCCAATTTTCCCACAAAGGCAGTCAGAAGTACAAGGTTTTCACTGTAAGTTTCAAGGCCACGTGAAATTTCTGGGTGTGAGAGCTCGAGTTCAAGGGGATCAGAGGAATCAGAGGGGTTTTCAAGCGCAAACCTTGGGGTTTTCAACAGTGGGCTGAAATTTCTGAGTTTTTCATCTCTAGCAAGGTAATACATGGCTTTTTTCTGCTCCTCGAACCCATTTGAAACCGTTACTCAAAAATCTGATGGGTTATGAATTTGGGCTCTGCTTTCTACTGTTAATTTATTTCATTGTGAGCCATTATTTACTGAATTTCTGAGCTGTATTGTTACTTGGCTGTCTGAAACTGTGAAGTAGGGGGTCGGTTGGAGTTAATCGGAGGATTGAACCAACTTGTGGGGTTTTTGCTGCTACTGTTCTATCTGTTAAAACCTTTACCCGCGGGCTGAGTTTGAAA